>VZQC01010223.1:941409-1030667 GCA_009823505.1 Rhizomys pruinosus
ATTCACCAGCATACCCAGTGTGTGCAGTGCTGGAATTACAGGTATTCACCAGCATACCCAGTGTATGCATGCTGGGATTACAGGCATTCACCAGCATACCCAGTGTGTGCAGTGCTGGAATCACAGGTATTCACCAGCATACCCAGTGTATGCATGCTGGGATTACAGGCATTCACCAGCATACCCAGTGTGTGCAGTGCTGGAGTTACAGGTATTCACCAGCATACCCAGTGTGTGCAGTGCTGGGATTACAGGTATTCACCAGCATACCCAGTGTATGCATGCTGGGATTACAGGCATTCACCAGCATACCCAGTGTGTGCAGTGCTGGGATTACAGGCATTCGTCAGCATACCCAGTGTATGCATGCTGGGATTACAGGCATTCACCAGTATACCCAGTGTATGCATACTGGGATTACAGGCATTCACCAGCATACCCAGTGTATGCATGCTGGGATTACAGGCATTCACCAGTATACCCAGTGTATGCATACTGGGATTACAGGCATTCACCAGCATACCCAGTGTGTGCAGTGCTGAGAAGGAACTTGGGCTTTGTGCATGCTAGGTAAGCACTCCACTAACTGAGCTACAACCCCAACCTTAGTTTTCATTTTCATTCTCTATCCTATACTTTTCATTGTTTATTGGCTGTTTGTATATCTTCCTTGGAGAAGTGGCCTGTTGCATCTCCTGCCTATTTGTAAAGTGGATTGTTTGCTTCTCTGATATAGTCCTTCACAGAGGTTCTGGATATTCTATCCCTATCAGATGTAACTTGGAGGTCTTTCCTTCCATTTTATTTTGTCTTTTCAAGACAGGGTCTCCCTGTAGCCCCAGCTGGCCTGGAACTCACTCTGTAGACCAGGCTGGCCTTGAACTCACAAAGATCCGCCTGCCTCTACCTCCTGAGTGCTAGTATTAAAGATGTGTGCCACCACACCTGGCAGAAAATATCTTTTGATAATGATTTTTAATTTTGATGAAATTTTTTTTTGTCTTCACTGGTCCTTTGTCATATTTCAGATCTGTTAATGTTTCATTGCCATGTGTAAGAATGTTTTCTCGTGGGGGCTGGAGATGGCTCAGTGGTTGGGAGCACCGACTCCTCTTGCAGGGGACCTGGGTTTGATTCCCAGCACCCACATGGAGGCAGCTAAGAACCGTCTTTAGCTCCAGTTCCAGGGGAATCTGACATCCTCTTCTGACCTCCACGGCATTGCACGACATGGGTGCACCAACCTACATGCAGACAGTATACTCATACACATAAAAAAAAATTAATTAATTAAAAAAAGAATCTTACCTCATGATCTCATGAAGGTTAACTGTAAGGACCCCCCCCCATGTTTTTTTTTTTTCCCTACATTTTATGGCCATTAGCTCTTATATTTTGGTGTGTTTAGGTCATTGATCCATTCTGGATGTGATGAGATGTAGGGGTGTGACAGCCTTCATTTACTTGTGCATACCTAGTTGTTGCAGGACCATCTTGAAGAGATGTCATTCCCATTGCCAATAACTAACTGGTGTAAATGCCTGGGCTTCTCAGCTGTGCTCCATTGCTGTAACCCCCGTTCTTTTGCTAGTGTCACTCTGTTTTAACTACTATGCCTTTTTAGTAAGTTTTGAAATCTGAAAAGATGAATCCTCTATGTTTTTTCTAGTATTGTGTTGGCTCTTCCCTACCCCTGTTCTTTCTTCTACCATTACTGTTTTGTCTTGTAGAGAGTCTTGAGTATGGTATTGTACCTCAGGAGAAAGCAGGAGCTGCCACGGTTTTCTGAGTCCTGTGGACTGTTACAGGCATGCTGGAAACCTGAAGACCCTTGCTGAAGGTCACCCGTTAGAAACCTTGATCAAACTACATTGTTGCATTTCAAAGCCAAGCCAGCTCACTGGCTGCTCTTTTTGCTGCTCCTTAGAAACCCAAGGACCTCTATTCTAGAAGCTTTTCGGAAAACACCAAAACTACAGCCTTCCCCTTTGCAGTGATGATTAGTCGTTGTTCTGAATTACGCATGTTCCAACTGTATTAGTTGTCATCTTCAATTATATAAATAATTTTTGAAAAACCCTCTCGGGCTGGAGAGATGGCCTAGCGGTTAAGAGCGCCGACCGCTCTTACAGAGGACCCGGGTTCGATCCCCAGCACCCACATGGCGGCTGAGAACCGTCTGAAGCTCCAATTCCAGGAGAACTCCAGTTCCAGGGGAATCCGAGACCCTCTTCTGACCTCCGCGGCGTTGCACGACACGGGTGCACAGACTTGCATGCAGGCAGTACATTCGTACACATACAGAAATAAATAAAAATTAATAAAAAAAAAAAAAGAAAAACCCTCTCTTATGTATATGAAAGTTGCGATGCAGGCATCAGAATCAGGATAGGCAGAGAAAGGAAGAAGGCTGCTGGTTTTTCTGGAGTCACTTGCCGAGATGAGTCATAGTTGTTTCCAGAATATTTGACCCCTGGTTTGTTCCTTTGAGAACTGCAGGGACTATGTGGGATTTTCCTTTTGGAAAGAACACTTAGCTGTGAAGCCCTAGTAACTATTCCTTAAGCATTTCCAGATGGTCCTTAAAGTTCTCATCAAATAGAAGCTGAGTGATTGGTCCTGGTAGATGGGAGAGAAGTGCTTTAACACCCGAAACTGTAACTATACGAAGGTGTAAGCAGGGGATACATTTCTCTATTGGAGCCTCTCACTGAACTGCAGTTAGAAGGGGAGCTGGGAAGGTGGCTCAGTGGGTAACGTCCCTGCCATGTAAGCGTGAAGGTAGGGCGAGAGAGAATTAGTGCCTACCAGGCAGCTAGGATAAAGAAAGAGTAGTGAAGTAAGAAAAGCCAAAACAGTGATTCATAAGGATAAGAAGTTGTAGGAGGGGAGTATGCAGACTGCTAATAAGAAGGAAACTATTTCCCTAGCCAGTCAGTGCATCAGTTAGCGTTTACCTCATAACAAGTCAAGAAGAGTTCACTGAGCTTGCAGTTCTGGGGTTGGCTGTGCAGCCTGGCTTTGGGTGGGAAGATATAATCCCCACTGGGCTCATTTACATGCCCCAGGCCAGCTGCTGAGTATGGTGTGGGCTGGTCTAGGACCGCCATGTCTGGAAAGATACATTTCTCCCCCATTGGTCTCTTGCCTTCTAGCTTGATAGGTTGGGCTTGTTCACATGACAGCAGCAAAGCTCTGAGCTTGAGAAGGCCAAAGCACGCACCTGTACTTCTGCCACATTCTGTCACCCCACATGTCATATGCCAGCCAGATTCAAGATATGGGACCCTTTCAGACAGACAGTTTTGGGGACAAGGATTATCAAACTATCTGACTCTAGCAATTTCTCTCCTAGGTTGTTGTTTTCTCCCTAAGAGAATGAAAGCAAACGTCTCTATGAAGGCTTACACGCAAATGTTCTTAGCTGCCTTTCTTTGGAGAAAGGATCCCATTTAGATCAGCCTGGTGTAGAACTTACTGTGTATATGAGGCCAGGTCGGCCTCAAGCTGCCGATTTCCCTCCCTCAGCCTCCCACCTTCTGGATCAAGGCTTGCACTATCACACCTGTCTTTATCAGCTTTAATCACAGTGCAAACACTAGAAATCACCAAATATCCTACAACAAACAGCTGATAAACAAATGATTCATGCACACACCATGGACTGCTACTTAAAATAAAAAGTGAATAGTTTACCTCTGTGGCTGCCACTGCTTTTGGCACTCCTCAAAGACATGAGACACAGCTTTTTAACTTCCTATTATGAACTGAAGACTCATGTCTCTCCAAGAATCCTCCAAACCTTCAATGCCAGATGGGAACTACTGAAATACCCAGCTTGTGGACTAAACAGCTAAGGGGATATCAGCCTTGTCAGAGTGTAAGACTGCCATTTTTGGACTACCTGGGCTGTATCATAGAGGCCAGTGCAGGGGGATCAAGACAGGATGCGTGCTTACTGGACTTCATTTTGGGGGACCATGGGAGGGAAAGACCCCAGTGTGGAGCAAAAGTGCAGGATTGATGGTTGTTTGGGATTGCCAAGGAGGAACCTTCAAGCACTTCCTTAAGGAAAACATGACATCTTTTAGGGAAGAAAAAAAAAAAATCCTCCAATTCAAGTGATATGTGTATGTATGTATGTATATATTTATGCGTATTTAAAACTATGTATATATACATATATAATGAAACAATACAAGTTGGAGAGAACAACAACAAAAGAACTGAAAAAAAACTCTGGAAAGACTCGGAAAAAGATGCAAGACATGTATGGCAGAGTGGAGGGACTCGGGTGGGAGGGGGGCATGGAAGGGGAATCTACTCTAGATTCGATGAAGAAATGATGTATGACCTATGGAAAAAGTTTAGTAATAATAATAATAATAATAATAAAAATGGAAAAAAGAATCATAAGTAGAGGAATAAATATAATTAATGACCAGAAAAAGAAAAAAAATAAAATTAGCATATGAAGTAAAAAAAAAGTGAGTAGTTTACTAAGAAGTTGGGTAAGCTTCAAAGACATTCAACTAAGTGACAAAAGCTTTTATTTATAGTATGTTTGATAAGAAGTAAATCTAATCGGCAGTGTTTGAGCAGATCAGTGGTTTCTTACATTCTTGCATCTGGGGTGTGTGTGTGTGTGTGTGTGTATGTGTGTGTGTTTGTATGTTTGTATTTGTGTGTAGGGTGAAGGCATCGGGATGCAAAGGAACTTCTGAACTGATGGTTATAGCTCTAATTGCTGGACTCTGGTGCTAGATTTTTGGGTACATTTTATTATATATGCCACCCGCCTCCATGCACCCATCAATTTGGGGAGAAGGATCCAGGCTTTTCACAGCAGAAGCCGTAATATCAGACAGTGCAGAATGGTTATGACCATCAGCATGGGACTTCAGTTTGAAAAGGTGACGACTGAAGCTCACAGCTCCCTTTACTCTGGATATTTGATTCATTCTGTCAGTTGTCTGGCATTAGAATATTTGGTTTGTTCTGCCAGATGTCCAGCATCAGAGACACAGTCAGAAGTACACGAAAATCATTCAGACTGCTTACAATGCAGATTTGGCTCAGCATTCAGCCAACATCTTTTTCATGAAAACCAAATTTGGAGAATTCTTCAACAGAAGTGTTGTTCTGAAGTCTTCTGCCCCTGCAGTTGTGACAGCTGGTAAAGTTAATAAGTCATTTTCCACATTCGATGCAGTGTTTGGGAGTCAAGGTCAGTTTGCGATTTCTAGATTATATATTGTCGCCAAACAAGTACGACTCTGAATGTTGCTGAATGCTTTTGTGTGTGGAGTGAGCTCTGTGTGAGATAAAAGTAGATTAAAACTAAAGGAAAAACAGTCTTCCAATGATGTGAGGTGTCCACCTGCTTGTAGAGGTACCACTGTGCTAAGATCCGAAGTTGGCCTCTTTGCTCCCTGAGTGTTTAAAAGAGCAAGCCAGGAGGAGAATCTGCTGCTCATGTCCTTCCTTGGTGTCTAGGCCGGTTGCAACCTGGTAAAAGAATTTATTAATTCCCAGATGACAGTTATGCCTCTACAGTACTAGAGGCAGTGTAATCACCGACAATGTAATCATTGTCAAAAGTTGGTTGCGCTAACATGGAAAGTGTATTTTATTTCTTTTTCTTTTCTTTTCTTTTTTGGTCTTTCGAGACAGGCTCTCCCTGTAGCCCCAGCTGGCCTGGAACTCACTCTGTAGACCAGGCTGGCCTTGAACTCACAAAGATCCGCCTGCCTCTGCCTCCCAAGTGTGTATTTTATTTCTTAACCAAGTAATAGCCACTTGGAATGACTAAAAGGTTTCCAAGTTTAGTTTTATCTTGATTATCCAGAAATCACTTTCCGATTTCATCTTCTTAATAGTTTAATATTAAATATAACACTGACCTATAAAAATATTTCCCTCTTCATTAATGTTCGCTAAATGGTTACTTTGTGTATTTATATCTATTCATTTATTTAGCAAATATGTGTTGAATCTCTACCAGGTTCCAGGCAAAGATTCTAAGCACAACTTTGTAGTGATAGGATAACATAGTATAGGTTTTTCTTTGGTACTTCACTCAAACACAGTTATACTACAAGGGTGACATTCAGTTGAGACCAAAATGGTGAAAAGTTAAGAATATGAAGAATGATGGGCAGAATGATGGGCAGACAGAGGTAAGAGCAAGTACAAAGGTCGTAAGTAGACATGAACTTCTAGTATGTTCAGATTACAATAGCCAGTGGAGGCAGCAGGGTTGGGGGGGAGAGGAGGCCTCATCTTGGGGCACAAGCCAGATGAGTCAGGGACAGACAGCAGCTGACTGCACATGTTTCCTTTTAGACTTAGGTAAGGACTACTTCTTATTGTTGATATATAGATGGTTTGCTTATTTCAAGAATGAAAATTGTTTGAAAGATATAATATGCTTTATATTTTAATAAATCACTCTTGCTTTGGAAAATTAGTTGAGACTGTGGAACTAAAGATAAGACTGAAAGCAGGAAGTCCATTAGTAGTCTGTTGTCAGTGAGGATGGAGAGAGAGAAGGCAGGTTTGGGAACCAGTTTGACTTCAGCAAGTGAATTCAACATGGAAAGTGAGGGCAAAGAGATACTGGGGGAAGCTTCCAGGATGCCAGAGTGAGCAGTAGGTGAGGAGTTTGTGGAGATGAGGGAGCTGTTCTAGCTTGCCTTCAATTGCTGTGACAAAACACTCTGACCAATACCCACTTGGGCACAAAGGGGTTTATTTGGCTTACATCTCCTGGGTCACCATAGTTCATAACTGAGGGAGCCCAAGTAGGAACTCAAAGCAGGAACCTGGAAGCAGGAGCTGAAGGACAGGCCATGGAGGACCATGCTTTCTGGCTTGCTCCCCTGGCCCATACTCAGCCTTCTTTCTTATACAATACACAAAAACCTTCCCAGGGGTAGAAGTGCCCACAGTGAGCTGGGCCCTCCCACATCACTCAAGAAGCAAAAAAACAAAAACAAAAAACCCATAGACATGGTCACAGGCCAGTCCATTGGTGGCAATTCTCCAGTAGAGGCTCCCTAAACTCAGGTGTGTAAAGTTGACATCAAAGCTATGTTGCCCAAGTGACCCCTTGTGATCTTGGTACACAAAACACATCACTATTGGGCCGGACGTGGTGGCGCATGCCTTTAATCCTAGCACTTGGGAGGCAGAGGCAGGCCAATCTCTGTGAGTTCAAGGCCAGCCTGGTCTATATAGTGAGTTTCAGGACAGCTGGAGCTACAGGGAGACCCTGTCTCAAAAGGACAAAAAAAAAAAAATCACTATTAAACCATAGCTTTCCATTTCTTGTCCCCAAGGTATGATGTTAATATTAATATTGCATCATAAGATAGTACAGCCTTAAAAGCCTCACAGTCCCTAAAAAAATGTCCTAATATTTAAAAGTTTAGTTTCTTAAAAGTCCCTTAACTGTGGGCTCCTGTAAAATCCAAAACAAGTACAGTCCTGTTTCAAAGGGAATAATCGGGAACATCTAAACAAAACCCAAGTCCAGCAAAGTAGCTCAAGGCTGGACACCTGGGATTCACTCACAACCTTCTGGGCTCCAAAGGGTTTCAGCAGCTCCCCTTCTCTGACTGCCATCCACAGCACATAGCTCATCTCGCAGGCCCAGGCCAGCTCCATTCCACACCCGCTGCTGCTCTTGGTGGTCGTCCCATGGTCCTGGCATCTCCAAAAAGCTGAGGTCTCCACTGAAACTGAGGCTGCACTTTCACCAAGGGGATTCTTTCTGTGTCCCCTGTAGTCCTTGGTCTCCACTGCACCCGAGGCTGCATGTCCAGGAATGGCCTTTCCGGCCTCTCACAGTGCCAGGCCTCAGCTCTCTCTGTGATCCCTTTATACTTTAAACACCAGAAGCATGTAGGAGACTCCTACACATGACCATGTCTTGCTTCCAGCTTGAGATGGAGGCTTGGGCTCCCTCTGGACCACAGCTTCTATGTGCTGACCCTGAGGAAATTCTTCCAGGATTTCACCACAGTGATACTGGTCTCTTGTTACAGCAGATTTTTCAGTCCCAAGTAACTATCATCAGTTGTCCTAGTAAAGGTAAACAAAAAAAAATCACACAAACAGCTTTGATGGTCTCCCATTTTCCTTTGAAACTTCATAAGCCAGGCCTCCAGCATCTACAACTCTTTCAGCATGTTCCAAGAACTGTTCCAAGTTCCACAGCAACCAACTCTAAGCACTCAATGACTTTTCTAGCCCAAAATTTCACGTTTCCACAATCCTTCCCCTAACACCAAGGTCAGGTGCATCACAGCAATAACCCACTCTGAGTACCAATTTTTCTTTCAGTTCACTGTGGATGGTGCTACCCCTGGGCAGGCTGTTGTGTATTGTGTAATAAAGCAGGCTGAACAGGGGCTAGGGAAGCTAGCTGGTAAGCAGTGTTCCTTCATGGTCTGTGCTTCAACTCCTGCCTCTAGGTTCCTGCCCTCGGTTCCTACCTTAGGCTCCCTCAGTGATAAACGGTGACCAGGGAGATGTAAGATGAATAAACCTTTCCCGCCCCAAGTTGGTATTTGTCAGAGAGTTTTGTCACAGCAATTGAAGGCAATGTAGAACTGGAGCCTAAAGGGGAAATGTGGATTTTCAAGTGTTCTGCCTTAAACTTTGAAGTATAATAGCATTTATTAAGTATGCCAAGGGGAATGTCAAGTAGGGAGGTAGAGCAGCTGGATAGATGAGTGCTGGGGATGGAGATGTGACTAATGGAAATAAATTTAAAGCTTGGCCACATGTGATCATGTAAGAAGAGAAAATACACAGAGATGTGTCACTTGGATCAAAAGAAGTCAGGATTGAGGAAAGTGATTTATAAGGTAAGAATAAAAACCTAGGAGAACACAGAATTGCTGTCACCAAGAAAGAAGAGTTTCAGGAAGGATAGAGCAATTCATTGGGCCAAATGCTATTTGCTTGATGGAAACAAAAGGTAACCCTTGGATTTCATAGCATGAAAGCCACTCTTGTCCTAAACAAGAGAGAGGAGTTCTAATCAAATGTGGTCTAAGGAAAAAGAGGTGAGGACATCAAACCTGTGTCGACTGACACTTTCTTAGACAAAGGTTTAGAGGCGATACTGTCTTTGAGAGAGGCATAGGAAGGAGAGGGTGGGTGGGAGGCTTAGAGGCCACTGTTTACTGTGGTCATTTTAGGAAATGGAGTCAATATACTCCAGACTGATTTATGGACAATGTTTGAGTCTTCCTTTGAAGTATGTGGTGAGGAGTTAGAGTGAAAGTTGACCAATGTGTAGATGTGAGATTTCCTTGTAGATGTGATCCAGCCTAGATCAATTCCATAAATATAGTATATCAGTTCATAAAAGATTTGGGTGACACAGCCAACATCATCCTAAATGGAGAAAATTAGAAGCATTCCCCTTAAAGGCAGGAACATGGAAAGGCTGCCCACTATCACCGCTCCTCTTCAATATAGTGCTTGAAACACTTGCTAGGGCAATACGACAAGAAAGGGAAATTAAAGGACTACTAATTGGAAAAGAGGAAGTCGAGCTATCCCTTTTTGCAAACAATATGATAGTTTACCTAAGGGATGCTAAAAACTCTACCAGGAAACTCCTAGAAATGATGAAGACTTTCGGTAAAGTGTCAGGATACAAAATTAGCTTCCAAAAATCAGTAGCCTTTCTTTACACCAACAACAAGCAACTGAAGAAGGAATATAAGGAGACCTTCCCATTCACAATAGCATCAAAAAGAATAAAATACCTGGGACCAAACCTAACCAAAGACACCAAAGATCTCCACAACAAACATTTTAAATCCCTAAAGAAAGAGATTGAAGAAGACATCAGAAGATGGAAAGACCTCCCATTCTCAAGGATTGGAAGAATTAATATAGTAAAATGTCCGTTCTACCCAAATTAATATACAGATTCAATGCAACCCCAATTAAAATCCCCATGAGTTTCTTCACAGGCTTGGGAAAAAAAAATCCTTAAATTCATATGGAAAAACAAAAGACCCCAAATAGCCAAAGCAACCCTGAGTGAAAAGAGCAATACAGGGGGGATCACTATACCAGACTTCAAACTATACTACAGGGCTATAGTCACAAAAACAGCCTGGTACTGGCACAAAAACAGACCTGTAGACCAATGGAACAAAATTGAGGAACCAAACTTGATCATACACAATTTCAGCCACCTCATATTTGACAAAGGGGCCAAGAAGACTTAATGGAGGAAAGACAACATCTTCAGCAAATGATGTTGGCAAAACTGGATCACCACTTGTAGACTAACCTCTTTCATAGTCTTGGTTTCAAAAATCCCTTGAAAGACAATAAATGGCATAGTGTTGATCTCAAAGCTTAGGTGGGACTAGGGGCTAGTTAGCCTTGGTTGGCAGCATCCCCCAGATAAAGAGAGAAATTCTTGGGAAAAATCATCCCATCAGCACCTGCTTACCAGCTGTTTTGTATCAGGGCTTGAGTAAGAAAGGCTTAGGCAAGTACTTCCTGAACACATTCTTCTTGAGGAAGAATGAATGTAATTTAAACTTCTAGTCACTGCTTTTGGCACCTTTCACAAGAAGCCTGGATCCTGTCACCGACATACCTTCTCAGCTGAGTTCAGAGCAGAACTTAGCAGGCTGGGAATGCCTTGGTGTTTCCAGGCCAAATATCTCTGTTGCCTAGATGCCTTGACTTATCTGTTATTTGTTTGTGTTTAAAAATCTCTTTGTTGGAGTGTAGTTAATACACATTTAGAGAACTGTGCAAATCACAAATGAATAACTGCTTGTGTTTTCAGGAAATGAACACACCCAGGTAACCTATTAACGAAGCAGGAGCTTCTTCATGGCTTCTTTCTGGCACTGTCCCTTCTGTAAGGGTAGTAATTACTTGTCAAGTTGCTGTGAACAAATACCAGACAGAAACAATTAAGGGAGGAGACTTATGGCAGTGGGAGTGTACAGGGGAGATGTTACAGGATGGTACAAGAAGTAGAAATGATGGGAATCAGGGCCTGGCCACGGCTAGTAACTCATTTCTGTTTGCTGAGTCTTACCTCCCAAAGGATCCACAGCTTTCAAGGTAGTGGTACATGTTCAGAACGAAGCTCCAAATGTGAACCTGAAGGAACATTTCACATCCAAACCATAGTAAAACAGAACCTCTGTCTTGAATTTTTAAACCATAGATTGTCTCTTACTGCTTGCACAGGCAAATGTGATATGGTGATAAACTTAGCACAGACAGAATGAAGAACATTAAAATGATTTATAGGTCCATGCCTCCTGCACCTGACATTCTTACTGCTATTTTCTACTCTGTCCCAGATCAAGGAAGCATCTTCCAGCATAGACAACTGGCTTACCCTCAAAGGCTACTGGTAATTATATATAATGGCATAACTTGATAGAACACAGGTACCTTTTCTTATATCTAGGTTTTTACCCTTTGGATTTTGTTTTCAAATATGAATCTTGGGAATATCTGTAACAAGGAGCTGCCTACTTAGACTAGAGATAATTGATGGGGCAGTCTTTAATCTTACATTTGTGCATCTTTAATAGAGATGACCCTTCTGATGAAGAGAGCAGATGCCAATTAAGTGCTCTTCTGTCCTTGTGACAGAGCAGGTCTGGGAGATGTCAGACACCCAGGCAGGATTTAGAACTGATGGGAGAGGCGCTTATTCCAGACAAGCAGGAGTGTTCTAGGGAGTTTCTATGGAAACTGACAATTTCAGTTGAGATCAATGGCTGGTGCTGTTTCTTTCCAAGCTACTTAGGTCATATGATTTTGTATAAAAGTTGGCCTGGAAGAAAATGAAGAATACGTTTCCTTCATAGAAACCAACGAGTGACACACATTTATTCAGCCAGCAGTGTCCAGGTTGCTGCTGTGATGAGTCATCCCACACATGCCACCATGAGACTTCTGGGACAGTTTTTATTCTGATAACTCCCCTAAATAATACATAATGATGTATTTACTATGTCCTCCAAATATAGTTCATGCAACCATTTCTTAAGAGAGAATGACCAAAAAAAGGCTAAATAGAAGTTTGTAAACACAAGTGTGTCTGTATTGTATCTTTTATTTTTTCCTCACTTTTCTTCACTGTGTTTCATTTATTGAAATATAACTTACATATGGGAGAAAAGCAGAAATTCCAGTTTGAGTTTTTATATGTATCTGCACCCATGTAATCACTTCCCAGATGATCCTGTTCAGATGATCCTGTGCCTGTCAAAACATACACTCATATATTCTAGTGGTTAAGTGTTAAACATCACTTTCCAACCTGAGCTGACATGTACAAATCCCATACTGTACAGTAAACAACCTGAAAACCATTTAGGGAAGCCCAGTTTCTTAGTCCTCAGAGATGCTCAGAAGATTCTTGATGAACTAAACTTAGCAGAATTCATTTCAGTGGAGTGCCTGCACATTTGTCTAGCAATACAGGGTGAAGAAGGAATTCCTAGCTCAGATCAGCACTTGTAGTCGTGTATCCATCATCTATCAAATACTTATTGAATCCATGCTGTTTTTAAAACATTCTTCCATCTACCGCCATGTATAAACAGAATGAGGCAGAACATGCCATTCCACAGCTTCTACACCACAGTAAACGCACAGCAATAGAAATCTTCACGTCTGAAGTCTGAAAGTAAAGACAGTAACATCTCACTGTTTGATCTGTTTGATCTGGTGCTGGAAGATGACATGTTCGGGCAGAGGAGATCCTGGAGCAGGAAAGAGCCTCCACAGTAAAAGAAAAGAAGGAAATTCTTTGGATTGTAGCATAAGATAACCAAAGAGAAGTTATAGGAGAGAAAGTAGATGAGAGGCATCTGATAAAAGTTAGGACCATCGTTCGATGCCAAAGAGTTTAGACTTTTTCCTGTAGGAGCTTACTGTTCAAGGTACTGTCCAGAGACCTGCAGCACCACTTAGGTGTGTTAGACATGGTCGACCTCACCTGCTACAGCATCTTTAAGATGAGGCTTGGCCTGCTGAGTGTTCCCAGACTTTCAGGCAGTACTTGTACATACTCAAGTGAAAAGCACACTAGACCACAGTTCCCAAGGACACGAAGCAGTGGTGTTCCTGAATTTTGCTAAACAAAAGAAGAACTGTAACGGATATCAATAGATGCCTTTTTTTTTTTTTTTTTTGGTCTTTTTGAGACAGGGTCTCCCTATAGCCCCAGCTGGCCTGGAACTCACTCTGTAGACCAGGCTGGCCTTGAACTCGCAGACATCCGTCTGCCTCTGCCTCCCGAGTGCTAGGATTAAAGGTGTGCACCACCATGCCACACAGAAAAGAAATGCTGGAACAAGCACCACTTGATGCTTTTCATTATTGTGGAATTCTCAAGACCCAACGTATTTTGATGTAGATTATAAGTTCCCTAAAGTATATTACAATATGTTCTCTCTCTCTCTCTCTCAAGTTGTTTGATTTTGTTTTGAAACTGGTCTGATTTTGTAACCCAGGCTAGCTTGAAAATTGTGACAATCCTCCTGTCTCAGCCTCCCAAGCGCTGAGATTATAGGTATAACCCCACATTTAGCTTTCTTCCTTTTGTTAATAATAAGTAATCGGAAGACTTAGTTTTGCTTGGAGAACACTCTTGCTGACAAGATTGGACACACATGATCCAACAGAGTTTTCCATCAGGTAAAGAGCACAGAACCATGGTGAGAGCCAGGCTTTGTGGAGAATTCCATCCACCATGCTGCATAGGAGACCAGAGTAGGAGCTGGGATCTGAGCTGGAGGGAATGGTGACATGGTAGGAAAGTTAGTTCCTGAGTACTCCAAGCCGCAGTTCACAGCAGCTGAGGGATGTGGAGGTAAAGGGTTAGTTTAGGAAGGGCTCGGTGCCTGTGGGCAGGCCACGGTGCCTGTGGGCAGGCCACCAACATGAGCTGTTGTTGCCATTAAGCTGTGAAGGAGTTGTGCTATCACCTCAGTGCAGACAAACAGCTCAGAGACCTCAAAGATGTGTTTTTTTTTTTTTTTCCCCCCTAGGTAGCTGTTTTACTCACAGCCTGGGGTTACTGTGTTGGCTATAGGGAGAGGGAGGTAGAGTCAACACCCTTTTGTCATTACTGGGTGTGCCTGTATCTGGGCATGTCACTACATCACAAAGCTGGAACCTGGAGAACAGCTTGGCCTTTGTTCTCGGATCTCACTTGCCACATGAGAGCTCTGCACAGATGGCAGTGTCACCAGGCAGTGCGACATTTCCAGAGAGCTTCTGCCTTGACTGATTGTCATAGCTACATCCATGT
The DNA here is from genome assembly GCA_009823505.1 of Rhizomys pruinosus. Classification (NCBI taxonomy): domain Eukaryota; kingdom Metazoa; phylum Chordata; class Mammalia; order Rodentia; family Spalacidae; genus Rhizomys; species Rhizomys pruinosus. The sequence continues at coordinate 955,739 of VZQC01010223.1, forward strand.
CACTGTGATTTTCCAGGGCATAAAAGGAAAGAGGAAACTGTTAGCAGTACCTCATTACTGAGCCTTTTCATCCATTTTCCATGCTATAAATGATGGCACTCAGGGTAGATTATAGTTGAAGGACTTTCTAATTTATCTCAGAATGTGTCCCTTTTGCCTCTAATAGCCAACTTGATCACCTATGTTGAATAGTCCCTTGGTAGGAAAACATTTTTTTTTAAATAAGAGTATCATATATACATGTTTTAGGAAAAAAATAGTAAATAAGGACATAATGAAATAGATTGATATTTCATCCCTGTTCAAATCCTTATACATAACTAACCACTAAAATATTTGTTTCAAAATCTTCCGGTAGTCACTATTACAATGCAAGATGCATCTGTCTTCCTGTTCCTACCTGATCAATTTCCTGACATATTATTGACATATTTAATGAACAAATATCTAACTCATATAAAGAACAACCCTGAGGGATTTTTGCTTATTTATTTTGAGTCAGGATCTATTTGTTCACTATGTAGCCCATGATGGCCTAGAACTCATTGTGATCTTCCCTAGTGCTGAGATTATAGGCATGTGCCACCACACCCAGCTCTAAGCTTCATTTGTAGCACATTACTATTTATAGTTCAGGTAGTGACCTGTGTTAGTTTAGATTACATTTTTCTTTTGAGACAGGATCTCACTCTCTACTGCAGGCCGGCTTTGAACTCACTAAGCTAGCTCTTACCTTGGCTTTTCAGATACTAGGCTTTCAGGCATGAGCACTATTCCCAGAGGCATACCTAAATTTCTGTTGGCATCTGAGTCTCTCTTGACTCCCTACCATGCCATGTTGGGTGCTGCTGTTTGTTCTAATGCCCTTTCCTTGGCTTTTTCCCTTTGATTTCCATGTCTTTTAATGATTCTTACTTTTACGTTCTCAAGTACTTGAGGGGTTCCTTTATGGTATCTTATCTCATGATATATATGATATATATATATATCGTATATATCATGTATGCATATATAATACTAATATATATATAATACTAATATATATGCATACATGATATATATATGCATATACATATATTAGTATGAATTTCCTATACACTTTTTTAATGGTACATAGTATAAGAAAGAGAAAGTTCAAGTTTATTAGTTAACAAGAGAATAATCTATCTAATCCAAGTCATGGCACGAGAAAACTGCATTTTCATGATGGAAGTATGAATAAAAGAGGATAAAAGAATCTCATCTAATGGTGATGCATCGGGAGAGCTCACCTGTTTGTTCAGCTTTTTCTTGGAACTTTGGCTGTTGTTAGAGAAAAAAGTGGGAGGCCAGAAAGTGGCCTCCAAAATGTGGTGTTTTGGGGTTCTGTGTTGTCTGGCTGCACACTTATATTGAACATTGTTAAGGAGAGTTCACATTTTTTTTGGCCAGTTTTTATTGAAGCTTGAAGCTTTGTGTATTTCATATAAAAATTTCAATCAAGTCAACACCCATTCCCCATTCCTTGCCCTCCCACCCCACCAGAGCTCATGCATTCTGCCAAATATGATTTTCATCTTTTTCTGTCTCTTAAAATTTTTGATGCAGAAGTTTACTGTTTTGAGCAGAAGTTCACCATTTCAGTCAGTTCTTTGACCTAGTCTTTCTTGATGTTGTTGTTGTTGTTCCTTCCAATCTGCATCACTCCAAAATATGCATCTTTTAGCATCTTCAGCTTATGATTTCTTTATTTTTTATTTTTTATTTTTTGTTTATTTTATTTTATTTTTTTATTTTTAATTAGGCTGAAAGATGTCATGTTTGAAGGCTCTTCCTTGGCAAGCCCAAACAACCATCAGTCCTGCCCTTGTGCTCCACACTGGGGTACAAATTTTTTCAATTGATTTATTTTTACTTTCTTTTCTTTTTTAAATTTTTACTTTTATGTGAATGAATGTTTTGCCTGCGTGCATGTCAGTGCACCACATATTTGCAATGCCCATGGAGGCCAGAAGAGGGCATCCTATCCCTTGAAACTGGAGTTACAGATAGTTGTTAGCTACCATGTGGGTGCTGGGAATCAAATCCAGGTCCTCTGCAAGAGCAGCCAGTGCTCTTAACCTACTGGGCCATCTCTCTAGCCCCCATTTTTTAAAGCATACTATTTGTCTCTGCTCTTCTGTCCACTTGGCCCTTCTTTTCTCTGTGCTATCAGAATAATCAGAGAATTGAGCGTAGCCATTCCTGGTGTACATGGCTTTATCACCTCAGCCTTTTCCTGGTTGCTGTCTCATAAGCATAATTAAGATCCATAGGATCTCCAAGCTTCACTCTTTGTAGGAAGTTTTCTTTTGTGCCAAACAAACAGGGACCATGCGGCCCTGCTATGGGACACTATACCTGCCTGCAATTGCTATAGGGAGCTGGCCTCTCAGCGCAGAGACCAGCCAGCTACTTCCCGTAGCCCGGCCTGGGTGGTACTGACAACTCAGGCCCTTGCCTGGGACAACCAGACACCTTTCCCACTCTTGGTCATGATTACCCACCTGCCCAGAGACTGCTGAACTCTGGACAGGAATTTCAGGCTGATGGCTGATGGCCTATCTTCAGCTTATGTCCACTCACAACACCAGCTACCCAGATTGGTGGTCCGCACTGGAACCTCTTTCCAACCCACTGGCCACCCGAATGAAATGCAGGCCTACCTTGGCCTGTATGTGCGCGAAAGAGTAAAAAATAAATGACAGCTGGGAATTCTGTAATGATGTTCATGGGCAATTCAATTTATTCCTTGCTACAGCCTGCTTTTATAAACTAAATGGCATCAGTTCCCAGGGCCAATCATAGGCCCCCCAACTCCGTGCCACTGGACACTGTTGCCCCACCCACCATCACTCAGCTAGGCCACTTTTTTTGCTCCTCCTTGGGGCCGGGTCAGACTCTCAGCCAAGCAGTGCCCTGAGGGGTGCTAGCTGAGAACTAGCCCCCAATTCAAACTGGATCTTCCCACTAGTCTTCCTTTACCACCAGCTCCAAGCTGCCTACCTGTTGTGGCCAGCTCCTGACTATTTCTCTGCTTTGATTTCTATGTGACACTCACCCCTGATTTTCTATCTCCATCTTTGGTTATTGCTTGTCATCGATGCCATCTTCTTTTACATTGCCTGTCATTCCTCTTCATTAGTCTTTTATCTGACTTTGTTGGAGAGAACGAAGCAGAATGGAAGGAGGAAGGGGAAGGGATGAAGCAAAAATCTGAATTCCGTCCAGCACCCCTGGCCTTGTAAGTCCTCCTACTGTCTGTTCTGATGGACCACCACACGACAGTTCTGCAACTGTGTTTCCTTCTGCTGATAGAGAATTCTCAGATGAATAGAAATCCATTGAATCGGCTGTATGTCACCCTGTATTTACCTTCTGGTCATGCTGTGGAAGGAAAGATAATACCTATAAAAATATTTAGACACAGTTCTCTGTGAACATAAGCAAAACAGGAATTAAATGAAAAATTAAATAAGAAAAAATTTCTGATCGCTTTAGGTTTATAATTTTGCTACAGAGGAGCCGTTTCCCAAAATGAAGACTTGATACCAGTAATGATTTTATGGCAGTATAAACAGAGTCACCTCTCTCCCTGCTTCCTGTTTATCTGGCCTTTACACTTATCTCCTTTGCATTTCCTGCTGTCAGAGAAGCTATAATCAGCAAGTCAGTCTGTCAATTTTGCTTTTATTTTTCTCATTTGCAAACAGTAACAACACACAATTCAAATCCTTTTTTTAAATTTTATTTATTTTTGTATGTATATGAGTGTACTGTCTGCATGTAGGTTGGTGCACCCATGTCGTGCAATGCCACAGAGGTCAGAAGAGGGCATCGGATTCCCCTGGAACTGGAGTCAAAGACAGTTCTCAGCCTCCATGTGGGTGCTGGGGATCGAACCTGGGTCCTATGCAAGAGCAGTTGGTGCTCTTAACCGCTAGGCCATCTCTCCAGCCCACAATTCAAACCCTTTTAAGAGAAAGCACTGAGCCAATGAGAAACAAAGTTGGCCAAGCATAAAAGAAACAGACCTGAAAGCACCATGATTAATATGGATCATCACTGAATACAAGTCAGTATAGTGGGAGGCATTGAAGGACTGGGTCTAGAGTAGCTTCAGACATGAGTGGTAGTAAACCAAGGGCAAAGCCAGAAGTAGGCTTGGACCTTCCCTAGCAAGGCAAGTGAGAGCCACCTTGGCACAGTCCTACTGAATCGGAGTTGGTCTGAGGCAGGCCTGGAATGTTTGGACTGAATCAGTTATCTATGGTGACCAAGATACAGTTCAGTCTTTCCCCGAGACCTTGGGTTGTAACTATAAACCCCTATTTTTTTTTATCACAAACTTCTGGAATAGCTGAGCAATTTTTGCTGCTTCTGGCCCTGTTCACTTGGGTTTCCTCATGCATTTGTGGAGGGTCAGTTTGGGGCTGGCCAGTCTGGGACAGTTCCAGTTGTGATGTCTGAGCTCTGATCCCTATGGCTTCTTTTGTTCTGTCAGGGGCAGCGAGGCTTGTTCATGGGATCTGAACAAGATTCCCAGAGAGGGGAAAGAAGTATGCAAGGGCTCTTCCTCACTCTGATGACCAAATGAGTCTGAATTAGAAGAGACTTAGGTTACATTAGTTATTAGTTGGAGGCAGAAGAGATGCCCTCGGCTTGGTTCCCGATATTGTGCCTGGGAAACTTGGCTGTTATCCTCTCAGACTCATGGGTCTGGGACCCTTACTGAGTCTTACAGGTTGAAGACAATTCAGAGATTAAAACAGTAATCACCATTATGAGAAGATCAGTTGTAAGGAAGGGGATCTGGGAGGAACCCCCTTTTAGGCTTCTTCCCAAAGATGATGAGCAAGTTGTCCCAGGGGGAAAGAAAACAGGGTGGGTCATGTGCTCACGTGACACATTTCCTTGAGGATGATAATTCATTTGACCTTAAAGAAGAGCATTCCATCTGGGGGAATGACCCTAGACCAGTTTGTGTCTTCACTTCCATGAAATTGAAGTTCTTATTAATAATGATCCTCATAGGTTGTTGTGAGGTTCAATTGAATTTATTCATGTGAAATTTAATGACTGAAACATAGTCTTTGCTATTTTATATTATGAAGGATTGAAATCTATGAATCATGGCTACCTTAGGTTTTTATAGCTAAAAACTAGTATGAGTGGCAGTTCATCATCATGTAGAAGAGTTGTCCCTTGCGAGAAGTGATGTCCTGTTTCTCGCTGTGACCCTTCATGTTGAGGTGTTAGCATGAGCTCTCAGGGACCTTGCTCTGTGGTACAGCTCAATCCAGTCATGGATCATTTCTTTTTCTCTTCTGAGATGAACTTTCCCATATCTTCCAGAAACCCCTAAGAGAATTGGACTTCATTTCCCATTGCAAATTGAATTTAATTAAAATGCTATAAAAGAATGCCATATAATGTCACAGAGAACATAGTGACATTTCCAAAATATTTTTGAGAAACTTGAACTCTAAATCCATTTAGTTCTGCTAGTAAGGACAGGGATATAGTCAGGGAAACATTTTTTAAGCTCATAACTAGTTTAATCACAGTTATGAATCCAGCTGAGATTAGGTATTTAAAAAATTTGAAGATGAAAATCAAATGATTTTCTGTCTTTAATAGAGTGAAGAAGATAATACCGGCCATATGCAGTTCATAGTTTCTACCACACTTGATTCAAACCTCACATAATGAATTCTACTTTCCTAGTAGAATATCAGTTCAGTTAGTATCTTTAGTGCCTATGCCCATTGAATTTATATAATACTTAATAAAGTAAGGAGTGCTTAGGTAGTTTTTTATTGTTTGTCATAGCCTCCATTGTCAACTTGACAAAGACTAGAGTCACCTGAAAAGAGGAAACAGTTAGTTATAGAAGAGCACTGTTTGGATTAGATTGGCCTGTGACCAAGTTTGAGGGGCTTTGTTTTTGTATTTTTGAAACAGGGTCTCCCTTTAGTCCAAGCTGGCCTGGAGCTCACTATGTAGACAAGGCTGGCCTTGAACTCACAGAGATCCACCTGCCTCTGCCTCTGCCTCTGGAGTGCTGGGATTAAAGGCTTGTGCCACCTCGCCTGGTGGGGCAATTTCTTAATTGCTGATTGATGAAGAAGAGCCCAGGCCATTGTGGGTGGTACTATCCCTAGGCTGGTGGGCCTGGGCTATATAAGAAAGGTAGTTGATATTTGAGTCATTATAACAATATACTAGCAAAATCCTCAAAATGTCTCAAGGGGGGTATGGGAGATGCTAGTGCTACTCTCCCCAAGGCTGGTTTTGGGGATTCTGGAGGGGCAATCACTAATCACCACTGTGCTGGAATAACTTCGCCTGTCAGTTTGACACTTGGAAAGAGGAAGCCTCAGCTGGGGCATTTCTTCTTTCCAATTGGCATGTCTGGGAGGGCAGCATTTTCTTGATGGTTAAGTGATATGCTGTGGGAGGGCCCAGCTCACTATGGGTGCTGCCACACCTCAGCAGGTGGTCCTGGATTGTATAAGAAAGCAGACCGAGCAGGCCAGAGGAACAAGCCAGTAAGCAGCTTTCTTCTGTTCCTGCCCCCAAGTTCCTGCTCTGAATTTGTGCCCTGGCTTCCCTCAAGGATGAACTGTGATGGGGACATGTAAACCAAATAGGCCATTTCCTACCCTCAACCCCACCCCCAATAAAGAAAGGGAGCTGAGCAAGCCAGTAAGCACCATTCCTCTGTAGTCTCCGTATCGATTCCTGCCCCGACTGACTTCCTTCAATGATGGATTATAACCTGTAAGAGCAAATAAACCCTTTCCTCCCCAAGTTGCAAGAGAAACAAACTAAAACATTGTCTTTTTGCTGAAAAGTTTAAATCTGTTCTTTAAATAAAGTTCAATTTTGAATTTGCAAAATGATCTGCATTATTTGCATTCAGTCTTACAGTCCTCAGCTCTGGCAGTAAGCAGGGATAGTCATTTTTCTTTCAACAAAAGAAAGTATACTCTAGTATCTCTGTCAGTGACTTTGAACATTAAATATTTTTGTTCTTTATGAATCTGTGAGGGTTCTGCCGGTGTCTGTGTCAGTTGGTGCACTGGCTGGCGGTTGCCTTGTTGGGAACAGCCACTTTCTTCATAGCTAAAAAGTTGATCATATAATAGGCTGTGGATGATACAGTTGGTCCTTTGGCCTTTCTTTATCTACAAGGCTGGTCCAGGCCTGTTCACCTGGTAAAGGTAGGTATCAAGAGAGACAGAAAGACTGGAAACAAATCACATGACCAAAGTCATTTCTGCAGCAATATACTGGCTAAAGGAAGACCCAAAGTTAGTCCAGATTCTTTTGAGGAGGTAGAGTCAGGAAACAGATTTCATTTCCTGATGGAGGAACCATGGGCTCGTGTGATGAGATGTGTCTTGGTAGGTCAAAAGTCACCCGAGGAAAGATTGTGAGAGCCAGAGAGACAAGACACCTGCTGCTACTTAATCCATTCTATACATGACAAGGAAGCTGCACCAATGAAATCTCCGTAGTCTAACAAGATTTGTATAATGACAAAAATCAGTTGACATGCCAATTTGGATGGGGAAAATTTCTCAGGATTCCATCTCAAGATTAAGAGCTATAGGCAATGAATTGATGCTGAGGGATGAGGGAGAATCCATTTTCTCCAGGGACTGCCTCTTTGAGAGGTTATCTAATCCCAAGTGGGCAGCCCCAAGCACATTGTATGCATGCGCATCATTAAATGGACGTGATGCATATTACATATATATATATATATTTATAAATGTATATGTAACAATAATAATTAAAGAGGAGGACAAGAAGTTGTGAGGGAGAGAAGGGGAGATGGGAGGACTTGGAGAGAGACTAGAAGGGGCAGAAATAATGCAGATAAAATACGCATGTATGAAATTCTCAAAAAAACTATTTATAAAAATATGGCTGAAATCCACCTCTGATCCCTGGGATCTAGAAATTTTGCCTAGATGGCAAAACATTATTAAATTTAGGATTTTTGGAGTAAGGACTTTGCGGGGGCACTAAGTGAATTGCTTTATCCATAAAAGGAGAGGCAGGGGGTGTTTCAGAAAGACCTCTGGGGGAAAGGAAGGTGATGTCATAATGGAGACTGAGATTGGACTGATGGGACCTCAAGATAAGAAATGCCTCCCAGGACAGAAGCTGGCAAGGCAAGGCCTCCCAGGACAGAAGCTGGCAGTGCCTCTGCAGAAAGAATGCCTCACCTCCGAACTCCTGGCCTCCAGAACTGCAGGAGGGTCATTGTCTGCTAGTTTGAAGGTGCCCAGTTTGTGCTAATTTATTGAGGCAGCCCCAGGAAGCTAATGCAGGTGTGGCACAGGGAGGGATAAAGAATTGCAATCACCACTTGTAGAAGAATGAAATTAAACCCCTACCTCTCGCCCTGTACAAAAGTGAACTCCAGATGAATTAAAGACCTCAACGTGAAACCCCAAACTCTGAAGGTGGTAGAAGAAAAAGTTGGCAGCAGACTACAAGACATAGGCATAGGAAAAGACTTCCTAAATCAGACAGCAGCTGCACAAGAATTAAGGTCGACATTGACAAATGGGACCTCATTAAACTCAAAAGCTTCTGCACATCAAAAGAAACAATCAAGGAAGTGAAGAGAAATCCCACAGAGTGGGAGGAAACTTTCACTGCAGATACATCTGACAAAGCATTGATTTCCAGAATATATAAACTACTCAAAAAACAAAGAAAAAGAAAACAAATGACCCACTCAATAGATGGAGCAAAGAACTGAACCAAGAAACTTCACAAGTGAGGAATTAGAGATGGCTGAGAAACATCTTAAGAAGTGTTCAACATCATTAATCATTAAGGAAACATAAATAAAAACCACTCTAAGATATCATCTTACTCCAATAAGACTGGCTAGGATCAAGAAAACAAATGATACCAAGTGCTGGAGAGGTTGTGGGGAAAGGGGAACACTCATCCACTGCTGGTGGGAATGTAAACTCGTAAGGCCACTATGGAAAGCAGTGTGGAGAACCCTTGGAAGACTTGGAATGAACTTGCCACCCGACCCAGCCATACCACTCCTGGGCATGTCCCCTCAAGACTCACGCCACCACAGAGATACATGCACGGCCATGTTTATTGCATCTCTTTTCAGAATAGCAAGGAGCTGGAACCAACCCAAATGCCCCTCAACTGACGAGTGGATAGAGAAAATGTGGTACATCTACACAATGGAGTTGTGGTACATCTACACAATGGAGTTCTATGCAGCAGTAAAGAAAGACGACATCACGAGCTTTGCAGGAAAATGGCTGGAGCTAGAGGACACCATGTTGAATGAAGTAACACAGTCCCAGAAAAACAAATGAGGAATGGTATCCCTCATCTGTGGATGCTAGTGCCAATTACCCAGTTGTAAGTATTTCTTGTGTAGGGCCCCCTGAGCTTTTGTCCAAAGCAGTTGGGCATAATGCATATTGGCAACAACAACAACAACAACAACAGAAAGGACTGCATCAAAGAACTGACTGAAACAGTGAACTTCTGCTCAAAACAGTCAACTTCCTCATGGAGAATATTGAGAAAGACTGAGAAAGAGATGAAAAGCATGTTTGGCAGAATGCATGAGCTCTGGCGGGGTGGGGGAATGGGCGGGAACACGGATATAGATTTGTTAAAAAAATAAAAATAAATTTATGTGAAAAAAATTGCAATCATCCAGTTATAAATATATGTAATTTTACATCATGTGTTTTCACTTAAACCGGCAACATTTCTCCGTGCTATTACCCCACTGTTGAAAATGCTACTTTTACAATTACATCATGCATATTTAGATTGAGTTATTCTAGTTAAACATTTTCAGATGGAACCATGCACGTGAGAAGGTATGCACCCTGGATCACCATTCTTTTCTCCCTTAACCTCTTCCTACCTTCAGACCTATTGAAGCCTCTTGTTGGGGTTATTATAATCTTCTGATGCTGATCTTAATCTCCCTGCAGCATTGATGCCAACTGTTCTACCAAATCAGTCTTTGAAGAAAGACTCACTTTAAGTCACTCTGGCCAAGGACTTTTCAATGATGTTCAATTTTGACTGTTAGCTCTTTAAAACAACATTAAAGAACTCTGGTAAAATTGTTCAATTACAGTTATCTGCACAGTTATTTCTTAGAGTGAGGTCATTGAGAAGTGTAGCTTTCTCTAGTTTGTATTTTCTACATCATCTGCTCTGGTACTTTGAGTGTATGGTTACTTTGGTACCTGCTGTGTGAAAGAGATGAAGGGAAATAATTCTAACTCTGTGTCTTACCATATGACCCCACTTACTCATTTGACTAAATTTGAACTCCATTAGGTGAATGGACTTCTTCCAGCTTATGAGATGTTTAATACTTTTGAGCCATGAATCCACTGACCTGTGGATCCATCTTAGAATAATTTTTATGAATGCTGAATGCATAAAAGCAAATCAATAGGATTACACAGGAGACTGTTTTGTAAAATAGCTATAAAAACATTATGAGTTGTTATAGGATAGTATTTCTGCATGATTATATTTGGGCATAAAATTCTAATATCTAGCAGTTAGGTTGTTTAGCTTCTAACATTTCAGAGTAGTGATGTGAATACATAGCCCGGCCAGATGATACAAGAGCCATAATGCAATACTAACATACCTGTGGTTTCTCTGAATGACAGAATCCAGATCCTGTTAGAACTGTTTTGGTTTGTTGCCTGTGCCCATAATTGCAGGAAAACTGTTGGCTTTAAACAGATTACTATAAACAGAGGTATAACTTTGTTCCCACCTTAGTTCATTCATAGGCCATCTGAATTCTCTAGACTTTAGGCAAAGAGGGCCCTGGAAAGCTTACTTTAGAAATAGCTCTAGGATAACCACTGTGTTGTTCAACTGTAATTATGTAAATTAGAGCCAAGTTTAAATATTTTAAAGCAGCTTTTTAAATTATATAGATGTAAGAATTTTCAGAACACAACTAAGATATTGCAACACTGTAAACCCTTTTAGAATAATAGCAGAGCTTTTATTTTCTGCTTTCCATCTTCAGGTGTATATGGAAAGCAGAAACTCTTCCATAGCCCTTGTCTGTTCTGGGAACCAAGGTTAGTTCCCCAGACCCATCCATTCAGATACAGTTCTATTTCTACCACCCCGGGAAGCTGTTAGTTAACTGAGTTGTTTCGTTGAATCACTCTATCTGTGGTGGGACCAAATCCTTACAGAGGATAGTCTGTGAATAGTTGCCTTTGATGTTTGTTGAGCTTTTTACCTCACCTACTTCCAGAGGGGCTTGAAGCACCTTGTCATCTAAAACAAACTGAAGAACAAGCCATTATGATCCAAGGCTTGCCAGCCTCCCTAGAGGTCCTCAGGAAGCAGGTGCTCCAGGCTCCTGACAGCCCAGTTTGTATTCCTGGCCCTGGGCGTTACACCTCCATGTCCTTCCATGGGCTGTGATAAATTAGGAATCATCTTGTGAATGCAGCCTGGTTCTTGCCATTAGAACTTATACAAAAATGGTTATTAACTCTGTGCTAGTCTGCTTTCTATCACTGTAACAAGGTATCTGAGAGAATCAACTTGTAAAATGAAAAGGTTTATTTTGGCCTATTATTTCTGAGGTTTCAGTGTGGTTGCCTGCATTGCGTTGGGGGCTGTGCTTACCTCATACATGGGAAGCAACACTGAAGAACAGTGACCCAAGACTTTCCCTTATGCCCCGCCTTTTAATGGTTCCACCACTTCCCAGTATGAATGGGCCCCCTTTAATATGTGGGCTTTTGGGGGCCATTTAACATCCAAACTGTTATACTTCCTTTATTTTAATTTTATTAAAATGAAATACAGTTGATTTTGCTGTAAATATCATTGTTTTACAGCACATAGCATTTTAGTCAAGCAAAATTCATATTAATTAATTAGTAAAAAAATAATTTTTCAGTGACTTGTTGTCTCCTTTAATCAGGGGAGGGATTAAGATGAGTGTCTGGGGGCATATACCTTGAATATCTCTATCCACAACTGAAACTGCATGTGCATATGCACACCTATGGTTACACACATGTAAAACCATATTCACATGAACCCTGCCAGCATTTTATGTGGTTGACATTTGTACTTTTCTCTCTTCCAAGGAAGTCACTGAGGCTTTTTGATTTGGTTGAAACTGTTACCAAATTTGGGAATATTTGAACACATCAGGTTTACTTGAATAGATTCTTGATACAGGATACAGGAATAGTTGGTAAGACTTATAATAATCACTTGAGGTTCACAGAGCAGTCCATAGTTTTTTGATTATTAACCTTGGCACCTCTTACTCTGTTTTGTTTCTCTGAATGGAAAATTTTCATTTATTGTAGTGAATTTCTCTAACCTTGAGAAGAACTCCTTTGAGTCGAGTGCCACAGTTATGTTTTCAGATTCCTGAAGGCCCTCCTTTAAGATGCTTTCTTCACATTTTCTTTGACTCCTATATTAACTTTGCTGCTCTAGACAGTTGCCAGAGTTAATGACAACGCAAATGTACTGGCTTTCAGTAATTCAAATCTGAAGTTGGAGAGGGGTCTCTTTGGGAAAAAAATCCAGGGATCTCCAGGACTGTTTCCTTTCTGGGGTCTCTGCGGGGTTCTGTTCCTCTCTTCCCGGCTCTCCAGTTTGAGTGTATTCATTGGCCTGTGGTTCCCTCCCATTGGGAAAGCCTTTACATCCTCCTCACGACGTCAAGTACATGTTGTGAGGCACTCGTATAGTCCTAAACATAGGTTTTAAAGTTTTAACTCGGGCTGGAGAGATGGCCTAGCGGTTAAGAGCGCCGACCGCCCTTACAGAGGACCCGGGTTCGATCCCCAACACCCACATGGCGGCCGAGAGCCGTCTGAAACTCCAATTCCAGGAGAACTCCAGCTCCAGGGGAATCCAAGACCCTCTTCTGACCTCCGCGGCATTGCACGACACGGGTGCACAGACCTGCATGCAGACAGTACATTGATACACATATAGAAATAAATAAAAAAAAAATTAAAGTTTTAACTCTTGCATATCCAAATATAATTTGCAACATGGACGCGTATGATACTTATCACAGTTTAGTGGCATAAGCAGGCATTATTTTTCCATCTCATGATCATTATATCATGTAAGTGGCCTGTCCTTTTCCACATAGCTTCCTCACTGCATGTACCACACAGTGTGTAATTTTGAAGCTGGGTAATTCTGTACATTTTGTATCACACAATCACACACAAGATGCACTTTCTCTGGCATCATTGTAATCTATGATGTTTTCTTTTGACTCATGAGCTGAATAATGCACAGTACCCCCAAAACATGTTCCATGGCACCTTTGCCAAATGATATTACTCATGATAAGGAAGTATTTTATAATAAAATCTGTAACCAGCAATACTTTGGAAATTGTTTTCAGGACTGGGGCTCAAACCCAGGGCCTCACATGTGTCAGGCGAGTGCCCTGCCGCTAAGGTACATTCCCAGCCTGATATGTTCAGGACCAAATAGTGTACTAGCATAGAAGTGTCAGTGCATGTTAAATACTAGAAAAAGTGTTTGGGTTTTTTGGTTTTTTTTACTAAAAACAAAAGAGAATGTTTATTTTTATTATCCAACACACAATTTGGAGGTAGAATGTCCTATTTTTTGTTAGGGTTCACTAGTACTATCAATAATCTAAGCTCTTATGTCCTCATAGTGGTAAAATGGCTGTCTTTACTGTGTTCTCTGCCAGCTATATTTTAATACAGGTTGGAAAAAGTTAGTAATGAAGGGCCCTTGTGTGACTCCCACTCCTTTTTGAGGTTTAGCTCCTATCAGCGAGGTCTAGGTCACCATTAGATCAGTTATTGGCATAAAGAAATCACTGATTATAATAAATCATCAAACTTTTTTGGTATTGACTTGTATTATCTAAAAGCACATAAATGTAATTTTAAATTTATAGTAATTGCATTTTAAAAATAAACTAAAGAGGAAAGACGCAAATGGTTTTTAATAATGCTTTTAACCAAATAATTCCATACTGCTATAATTTTAACATGTTACCAATGCACAAAGAACATCAGTGAGATATTGTATAAACTTTTATTAGCATCAAGCTGGCAAAGTAAGTCTGTGTTTAATGCTGATAGTATGTCTGCATCAGATGCCTGAAGTTCATCAGATTCATTTGACCTGTATGTAGACCATAGAAGAGTCACAATTTAAATAGCTCACAAACATTTGCTCTAAATATCCATTGAACTAATTTCTGATAACCCACCAGCACCATGTTCTGAGGCTCAAGGCCTCCATGATGATTATTTTATGTGTCAGCTTGATTGAGCTGAGGGATGTCAGGTGACCCATAAACATAATTTCTAAGGCTGTCTTAAAGATGTTTCCAGAACTGTGTACTGATCACACTTAGCATTCTGAACAGCCATCACAGTCCAGTCCAGAGTCTAATAGAGTGGAAAGGTGGAAGGATATATCCTCTGTCTACCTGAGCTGGGGCCTTTACAGATTGCTGCTTCTTTCAATTTAGAGCCTCCTGGTTGCCTCTCCTGGGTCTCAGCTTGCAGACTGTGGACTGTGCAGCTTCTAGGCACCTATAATTATGTAAGCTGGTCTTTTAAAGTCATCCTTTTCTGTATTTGTACATCCAGTCAGATCTGTTTGTCTGGGGAATGCTGTTTAACATAGGCACTAAGGTTGAGAACCACCAGTCTAGCCCAATCCTAATGCATCAGCTCATATTTAGACACAGTGCATATGAGCATTGTCATGGGTGATGGTCTTGAGTAGTCAGCAGTATCTTCCAGACTTGCTTCCCATGGGCTGCAGCAAATTCCAGCACTTGCTTCCTACAGGCTGGTCTGTTGTGCTAGCTGGAGCTGCACAGTCCTGATCTGACTCCATCCCTCCCCTCTGTGTCCCAGTTCCCTGCTACTCACCTTCCTGACAGGTGTGGCTTATGATCCTGCTGAGCTTCCCTGCCCCGGAAACCATCTGACAGCCAGCCAGTTTTTCCACTTTGGCCCCAGTGAGACTGCTCTCCCTTCTCTGTTGCCTTGTTATTCACTGACAGTCCCCTGTTTCAGAACTGTTTCTTAATGCTTTTCTTTACAGAGGGCACATTCCACATTTCAGAACTGACTTCCTTGGGTGCTCAGGACTGCACAGTTGAGTTTTCTTGTTACAGTTTACCATTTCCTGGATGTTGAGATCACCTGATGTAGACGTGAAATCTTTTAAAGCATTTAAGTCCTGACTCCAGGAGCCAGAACTTAGATTTGATTTTTTTTTTTTTTACCATATTTGGGTTCATGGTAAGCTGCCCATGTGCATTTCTCTGGGCCCTTGGGGACAGAAAATATGCACACACCTCAGAACACTGCTTGTGGATGGACACCCTTCTTGGGCAAGCGCAACCTGCTGGGTTTCTCTTTTGAGGAGGGAGCTTGAGAAGGACACATTTGAAGAGACAGTTGCTATTATATTACCAATTTCCAACACGTACTCTTGTGCAAACACAGCCATATTAGAGCAAAAGCTCATTGATGTCTTTGGACTCAAGAACAAAGGGACCAAGTGCCAGTCCTTTGATATCTGATGGGGTTTGGTAGAAAAGCTCTGCTCATGTTACTTTCTCGTTGTACAGTTGCTGTAGGCTTGGGCGAAGGCCTCTGCACAGTGCACCCTGTGGAACTCATGGGGTGATTGTACGCTGGCCTGGAGCTCGCAGATCCACCTGAGTGCTGGGATTAAAGGTGTGTACCACCCCATCTGGCAGTTATGTATTGATAATCCTAGATAATGAATACTTTGGTTACAGCCACTCACTCTTGCCACTGTAGCACCAAAGGAGCCCTAGTCGATCTGTGAATGAAGGAGTGGTTGAGTTCCAATGAAACAATCCAGAAGTGCCTGCCAACCTGATTTGGCCTGCTAGCCAGAGCTCATCATGTTGGTATGAGTACTGCATTACCTTTCTGCATTTGAAAGCATGCCAGACCACTAGGGGTTTTGGAATGAGATCCTGGACTAATTTTTAAGATAAATAAAGTATTGTAAGAGTTGTCATTTCTGTCATGGTCAAGGATTGAAGCTCTTGTTTCCACATGCCTGGAGGGACACTAAGGGTCACAGGTTGCTAGTGCAGAGCTCTGAGCGTTTAGCACATTGATTCATATTCCTTGCATCTGGGTCATTCAGAACTGGTACTCTAGGTAACTCTCGGGAATCCAGCCTCCATCTCTATTTCTTTTCCACTCTTAGTTGATAAGCCTTCATCCCGATGCTCCAGATGGGCGCTGCACATGCACACTGCCAGCAGAAAGACAGAGAAGCAGGGAGAATTCTATTAGAAATTATAGAGCCCTTCATATCTCAGTGATCTCTGTGTTGGATTAAACAGGGTCACTGTGTGAGGAAGCCGTAAGAAACAAGTATTTCCACTTGGGATCGTTGTTATTACTCTCCAAATGAGGGGTGGGTAAATCGTACACCATCTGCTGTGGCATCTGTTCTTGTTTTGGTGGCTTCTCTGTTTCATTACAGATATTCAACATTGTATCATCATCTCCCCATATTAAGCAGCAATATCTTTTTAACCATCCCCAGCATTAGCAGCTTGTTTTCCTGAGTTGGAAAAAATCAAATAACATTATTCACATTTTTATGTAAATGTTATATAAATGTTTTATGTAAATGTTGCATTTATAATTATTTGAGAATGGTCTTCTTCACAAATATATTTTCCTGAGGATTTTTACTTTGGGACTTTCTTTAGGCATGAACTTTTTGGTATTAAGTTAGCAAGGTCCAAGGAGAAAGCAAAGTTGAAATCAGTGGAACACAGTTCATATATTCAGCTTTGAAAGCAAGTCTGTCTTTTCTCCTGGAGGATGGCTACACCTTGCTGTAAGGTGCTGTGAATTCATAGTACTGAAGAAGAAGAGAGAGTTATTCAGCTTTCCTAAAATATGGCTCTCATATGAGTTTGAGAGAAAAGCAAAAGGCACACAAAGACCATTTTAGAGCACACTATCATGTCTTGAGATTCTTGTCCTGTCTCTGAGGCAGTATTTATTTTTCTTCCAGACATAGTGCACTTCGCTCCGTGTTTGGCATATACTTCCATAATAAGAAAGGCTGAGGTACCAAAACACTCTTAATGGTGTCTTTGTCTTGGTTGGATGTCCTAAAATGGCCATATATGGGTGTAGTGTGAAATAGATGTATTCACTTACTATGTAGACTTTAAATGGAAGGGAAATTTTGTTCAATTGAATTCTGAAATACTGGGCTGTGTTTCAGTGTAGGCATCACAGTGAAGCGAAAGCGAGACCCTTTATAGGTCAGGTGAATCCTGACCCTTTAAATAGTGCTATTAGATCCATGACTACTATAATCTTGAAAACTTCAGTAGGAAAGTTCATTCTGTAATACAAAAAGTTTCTAGGGGCTGGAGAGATGGCCTAGTGGTGAAGAGCACTGACTGCTCTTGCAGAGGACCCAGGTTCGATCACCATCTTAAACTCCAGTTCCAGGGGAATCTGACACCCTCTTCTGACCTCCGTGGCATTGCATGACATGGGTGCACCAACCTACATGCAGACAGTACACTCATACACATACCAAAATAAATAAAATTAAAAAAAATGTTTCTAGAAGTGTGTGCTGGTTGGTTTTAACTGTCGGTACAACCTAGAATCACCTGTGGAGAGAATTTTATTGAGGAATTATCTAGATTAGACAGGTTGGCCTGTGGCGTGTCCCAGGATCCTTATCTTGACTGTTGAGCTGGGAAGACCAACTTTGAAAGTAAGCAGCATCATTTTATGGGCTGGGCCCTAGACTATATAAGTGCAAAGAAAGCTCTCAGAGTAGCAGGCAGCAGGTACCATGGGCGGCTTCTTTTCTCTCCACTGTTGACCACAGTTGGGATGTGACGAGCTGTGTAGTTCTGGTCTTGACTTCCCATCACTGATGGAACTAAAGGCTGAATAAACCTGTTCTCCTAAGTTCCTTTTGGTCAAGGCATTTTATCAGTGCAACAGAAGTGAAGCTAGGACAAAAAGTAGAGCTACAAGATGCTTGGGCAGCCCAAAGCATGGAAGAAAGCATGTTTAGAAAGGTGCCTTGGCGAGCTGATTGTTGATCCTTTGGTCCTGCTGTCTTTGGTTTGATTGGCCTCTGTGGCTGTGAGGTTGGAGTTATCCTCCCAGCTGGGATTAAAGGTGTGGTCTTTGGCTTGATTAGATCTAGTGGCTGTGGGGGTGGAGTTATCCTCCCAGCCGGTATTAAAGGCACGCTTGTGTGACTCTTGAGATTTGAGATCTCCCTGAGCCCAGCGGCAGTGTGCCGGGAGTCGAACGGCTGAAGAGCACCACCCCCCCGAAGCCAACTGAGATTACGAAGAAGAGATCATGAAGAGGCCACAAAACACAAAAAGCCTTCAACACAGTAATTAGGACGCACAAAAAACTCGATAACAAGAGTCAAGGGGGAGAAGCCCATATGCCCAGGATCACGAAGAAGAGAACAGGTAGGGCCCTGGAAAGGGGAGGATAATCCCATG
The DNA here is from genome assembly GCA_009823505.1 of Rhizomys pruinosus. Taxonomy (NCBI): domain Eukaryota; kingdom Metazoa; phylum Chordata; class Mammalia; order Rodentia; family Spalacidae; genus Rhizomys; species Rhizomys pruinosus. Next base: position 974,364 of record VZQC01010223.1, read on the forward strand.
CCAAGCGTTACCAACCCTATTGACGACTCCTGCAGTGGGATACCCCAGGGATGCCCCAGGACACAGACTCAAAAGTACATTTGTGAACATATTTAAAGAAATACGAGATCATAAAGAACAAATTAAAGAACTAAGAAAAGAGAATTCAAGAAGGACCTAGAGAGGAGAGAATGACAAGCTCCCCGGAAGGAAGTAAACAAACCGTGAAAAGATCCCATGCTGAAAAGAAAAAGAAACCAACCAGCAAACAAAAGAACTACAAAAAGAGATCGAGAACTCCAAAAAGAATCGAAATACTAAAGAAAATCAGAAGAGGAAAGGAAAAAGGGGGAAATCAAAACACTCATCCTTCAAGAGGAAAGGAATGAAAAGAGCCTCAGAAGCAGATGGAGGCAGAACAAAGAATATCAGGACCTGGAAGATAACACAGAGAACAACTAACAACCTCAAGGGAAGATTATGAAAAATTTTTTTTAAAAAACACAAGCGTGGAATGAATAATCAGTAAATGTGGGACACTATCAAACTTCTTCATCATAGGAATAGAGAAAGAGAAGAATCCCAAGAGAAAGGTATTGATCAGATCTTCAACAGAATAATAGATAGAAACTTCCCCAAACTAAAAAAGGAGAAACAAATACAAACAACCAATACAAGAAGCCACAAGAACTCAAAAGACAAGATCAGAAAAGAATTCTCCACCGCCACATCATAGTTAAAAAGGCTAGAGACACCCAAAAAACAAAGAAAAATTCTTAAAGCGACAAGAGAAAAAACAACAAGTGACCTATAAAGGGGAAACCTAATCAGAATTACAGCTGAATTACAGTTTCAGTGCAAATGATGAAAACAAGAAGAAACCTGGGATCAAAGCATAAGTCCCAGTGTTTAGGGACCAATGGAATGCCACCCAGGTTACTATACACAGAAAAAAATATTAAAAAAAAAAAAAAAAGTGGAAGGAGAGAGGAAAATCTTCCATGACATAACAAAATTGAAAGACTGATGTCGGGAAAAACCAACCGCTTCAAGAGAATACTTGAAGCAATTCAAGAACAGAAGAAAAGGGAGCTACCAACCCCAGGCACCTAAAGGAGAAATCAATAAAAGCATAACTGCTTTTGTAGAAGTAGAAACCTAAATTAAAACTGCAGATGGATAAGAAGGCACAGAATCAAACACAAACCTATCAATCATAACCTTAATATTAATGGACTAGATTCCCCAATCAAAGACAAAGACTGGGAGACTGGAATTGAGGAAACAGAATCCATCGATATGCTGTCTACAAGAAACACATCTTACCTTCAAGGACAAGCAACACCTTAAGTATAAAAGTTAAGGATGGAAAAAAAAAATATGTCCAAGCAATGGTACCAAAAAGAAAGCAGGTGTTGCATATTTTAATATCGGAAATCAATAGACTATCAAAGAGTAAAAAAGAATCAGAAGATACAAAAGAAGCCATTAAACATTATGTCAGCAAGGAACAATAACCAGATCAAGAAGATTACACAATTATGAACATATATGCACGACCAAAGTTCTGCTGGTGCAACAAACAAACTTTATAAATACAAATTCTCCAGGACCACAAGTCAACCACTAACCCCCGTACACACTCATGAGTTGGGATTTCAATCCCCACTGAGTCCTTTGGATGGTCCAACTGGACAAAAAATAAACAGAGAGACTCAGAACTGAACAATATGAAGAGCCCACACCAAATGGACCTCATAGGACTCTACCGGAACATTTCCAAGAAAACATTCCTCACTAATACCAGAGAATACACTTTCTACTCAGCACCCACCGGAACATATCTAGCTCCAAAATCGACCACAACATCCCTGGGACAAAACACAGAAAGAAAACCTCTACAAATATACAAAAAAGATTGAAATAATTTCATGCATCCTGTCACAAAGTGCAAATGAAAAAAGCTCAACATCAACACCAGGACATCTTACCTCCGCGCTACTAGGAGAACACAGGGAGACTAAACAACACACATTTGAATAATAAATGGGTCAAGGAGAGAATAAAGAAAATAGAATAAAACATCCTGTAACTGAATGACAGGACAATACAACAACAACAAAACCTTAAAAACAAAAAAAAAAAAAAAAAAAAAAAAAAGAGAGGGAAATTTATAGCCCGGGGTGCCTAAATTAGAAAAAAAAAAAAGACCGAAGTGAATTGATCTAACCTACAAAAAAATCTAAAAGCACTGAGAGGCAACAACAGACGAACCCTAACGCAACCAGGACCAGGAAAAATAACAAAATCAGAGCAAAAATCAATGAAATAGAAACAAAGAAAACAATACAAAAAATTCTCAATGAATCACAAAGTTGGTTCTTTGAAAGAATAACAAGATAGACCTCTAGCACAGTTAACAAAAAGAAAGAAGGAAAAACTCCAATCAATACAATCTGTGATGAAAGGGAAGATATCACACCAACGGACAAGGAAAGATCAAGAAAATTATATGGGAATATTACAAGAACCTAATTCTACCAAGTTTGAAAACCTATACTCTACCAAGTTAGAAAATCTAGAAGAAATGATGAATATAGCTGAAATCCTGGGAATCCCCAAAGGCTTGATAAGCCAAGAGGAGGACAGAAACCAGCTTAAACAGGACCACCAAAGGAAAACAATAGGATGAAGAAATAGAGGATGTAGAAGAAGCCTCCCAACTAAAAAAGCCCAGCCCCAGACGGTTTCACAGCAGAAAAACATTTCAAAAAGACCTACCAACCATGATGATCTGAAAGCTGTTTAGAATATACATCAGAGGGGAATTCTCAACAAAATTAGGACCGTCTAGTCGAAAGCCAAACATCACTCTAATTACCAAAAAACCAGGACAAAGATCCACTAGAAGGAAGAAATTAATAGACCCATCTCCCTGCATAACATCAGATGGACCAAATTCGAAGACAGAAATAACCTGCAAAAAATCGCATGCATACCGCACATCAGAAGAATCATAAACCAATCATGACCAAGTTGGATTCCATCCCAGAGATGCAGGGAGGTGGGTATCAAAAACATACGAAAATCAGTAAATGTCATAGAACACATAAATGGAATCAAAGAAGACAAAAACCACACCATCATAGCAATTGATGCTGAAAAAGCCATTTGACAAAATCCAACATACATTCATAGCTTAAAGTCCTAGGGGGCATTGGATTGGAGGGATCAATTCCTCAAAATAATCAAGCTATATACAGGAAACCCACAAGCCAATATCATCCCTAAATGGGAAATGACAGAAACATTCCCTTTAAAGGTAGGAATCGGCAAGGCTGCCCCTATCACCACTCTTCTTCAACATAGTGTATGAAACACTTGGAGAGCAATAAGGCAAGAACGGATATTAAAAGGAGTACTAATTGGAAAAGAGGAAGTCAAAAAACTATCCCTATTTGCTGATGATAGAATTGTTTACTTAAGGGATGGCAAAAGCTCCACCTGAAAACCTCCTAGAAACGATTAATAAAAGCTTCAGCAAAGTGCAGGATCAAAATTAACCTTAAAAATCATGGCCTTTCTTTACACCAACAAAGCAACTGGAGGAAAAGAATTCAAAAAGAGACCTTCACCACTCAAATAAAGCCTCAAAAACAATAAGATACCTAGAACAAACCTAACCAAAAGATACGCAAAGACCTCTACACAAAAATTAACACTTATAGAAAGAAATTGAAGAGACCTCAGAAGATGGAAAACCTCCTATGCTCATGGATTGGGAAAATTAACATTGTACAAATGTCCATTTAACCAAACTCTTGTATAGATTTATGCAATCCCAATCAAATCCCAAGAGTTTTCTTCACAGGCGTGGAAACAAGTTCTTAAATCATTTGGAAAAACAAAAGACCCCAAGCAATAAATCCTGAGCAAAAGGAGCTACACAGGAGGGAGCTCTATACAAGAGTTTAAACTATACTACAGGGCGATAGTCAGAAAAACATCCTGGTACTGGCAACAAAAACAGACCTGTTGCCAATGGAACAAAACCAAAGATCAAGTCTGAGCACATACAATTTTCGCCATCTCATATTTGACAAGGGGGCCAAGAAACCACATGGAGAAAGACAGCATCTTCAGCAAGTGGTGTTGGCAAAACTAGGATCACCACTTGTTAGAAGAATGAAATAAACCCTACCTCTCACGCCTGGACAAAAGTCAACTCCAGAGGGTGTATTAAAGACCAGAAATCAACAGTGAAACCCCAAACGCTAGGATGCTGATAGAGAGAGGAAGAGGGGTGGGCAGCAGACTGAACAGACAGGGCGTAGGCAGAAAAGACTTCCTAAATACGAGCGAGCAGCTGCACAAGAAACGACAAAGAATCTGACAGACTTGACAAATAGGGACCAAACGAAGTACATCCAAGAACTGCAAAATCGCTTCTGTACAGAAACAAAAGAAACAAGGTCAAGGAAGTGGAAAGAATCCACATCAGCATGGGAACGAGAAACTTCACGCAGATACATCAATGACAAACATTGATTCCAGAATATATAAAAAAACACTCGACAAAACAAAGAAAAAAGAAAACAAACGACCCGCTCAATAGATGGGCGAAAGAACTGAAGCAAGACTTTTCACAAGCGAGAGAATTAGAGATGTCTGAGAACACATCAGGAAAGCTGCCTCAACAATCACTATCATTAAGGGAAATGCCAAATGCAAAACCACTTAAGATACATCTTACTCCAAGTAAGACTAGGGCCTAGGAATACAAGAAAACAAATTATACCGGTGCTGGAGAGGTAGGTGGGGAAGGGGAACACTCAATCCACTGACTGGTGGGGGAGTGTAACTGTACAACCACATGGAAATCAGTGGTTGGAGAACCCTGGAAGAACTTGGAAGAACTTCCACCCCACACCAGACCAAGGGGGACATACACTCCGGCCATGTACCTCCAAGACTTACGCCACAAGACGAATACATGCCGGCCATGTTTATTGCAGCTCTCTCCTTCACAATAGCGAAGGTGGAAACCAACCTAAATGCCCCTCACTAGATGCTGGATATAGCAAAAATAGTGGTACAAGGTCGTGAGCGACAAGGGGAATTCTAGGGGATAAGTAAGGAAAAAACTGACTCACGGAGCTTGCAGGTAAAATAGGCTGGGGCTGAAGAATCATATGCTGAGGTTTTAATAAACACAGTCCGACAGAAAACTACAAAGATGAATGCATGAATGGGTAGTCGCCTCATCTGTGGGTGCGTAGTGCCAATATACCAAGGCGTTGTAAGTTAGATTTAGCTTGTGTAGGGGCCCCCTGAGCTTTGGGTGTACAAAGCAGTTTGGCATAATGCATTTTGGAACAACAAAAACAGAAAATACTGCATCAAAGAACTGACTGAAACAGTGAACTTCTGCTCAAAACAGTCAACGTCCCCATGGAAAATATTGAGAAAGACTAAGAGATGGAAAGCATGTTTGGCAGAATGCACGAGCTCTGGTGGGGTGGGGGAATGAGCAGGAACATGGGTCTAGATTTGTTAAAAATAAATAAATAAATTTATGTGAAAAAAAAAAAAGAAAGGGGCGTGAAGAAGAAAAGGAGAGATTAAGCTTTTCTGAAGAAGTGAGAAAAGCAGGCAGACTTACCTGTACTGTGAGGTGGGGCTGCAGGCAGGTAAAGTTCACTATTTCATTAACACACTAGGTATTCCACTTATCTATGTAGCATAACTTAAGGTGAACCTGTCTTTCCAGGGGTGGTCCCGTGACCAGATGATTGACCAGTTAAACTGGAAAGGTAGATTTTTCAACAGAGAGATCACAGATTTTATAGTGTTTACCAGGCAACGTTATGAAGACTATTTTCTACTCTAATGCTTTGGAGCCCAGAAGATTACACTCTGAGTCCCAGATGTCATGCGTTGAGCTACATAATTTGCATTTACACTGCTGGATTTTGGTGTGACCAACTGTTTCAGGCTCATGTCTCTGTAAGTTCCGTGGAGTGACAGACCATAACTTGGAGTTGTGAGGCAGATGAACCCCTTCTTCCTCTAAATTGCTTTTGGTCAGGGTACTTTTATCACGGCAACAGAAATTAAACTAAAACAAGGTTCCAGAAACCAACAACTGTTGCTGAGGTGACCAGAAATCCCTTGGTTAGTAGTAATGGAATAGCCACCTAGATGCATTGTGGCATCGTCCAGCTTATAAATCCATATGACTGAACCAAAAAATAGACCCAACAGGAGCTGGGGAAAGTGGCTAAAGAATATTCAACATGAGAAAATTTACCAACTGAGGCAGAAGAAAATCACAAGTAAATAAATCTTTAATCCCAGTTTCTATCATCAGGAAGTTGAGAACACACTTTTATGGAAAAGAACAGTTCAAGAGCAAGAAAGACTCCTGAGAGACTATGAGAGTGTCATCAATGGGCTGTGCAGCTTAGTGATGGATACTTGACGATCTGCATCAGGTTCGGTCTCCAGCTACATTAAGAAAATATTGTGATTGATAACTTTTAAAAGGTAAAAAGCTACAATGACTGAAAGAAAGTTTAAGGAACTTTCCAGAAAACCAAGAGTTGGGAAATATGAGTGAATAATTGAGATATTAGGGGATGATTTGAAGTCATTTTGATGATATCTAACAAAGGAAACTGAAGGAAAAGAAGGAGCTGGACACACGGACACACAGACAGACAGACAGGCACATGCATGCATGCACACACACACACACACACACACACACACACATGCACACATGCACCCTTTTATTTCTCTTCATTATGAGACCACTGTAGAGCCCTCAAGATGCAAAGTGCACAGTTAGAGTAAGAATGGACCAGTGATTACATACATTCCCATGATACTGCAGAACATCAAGGAAAAGGAGAGCCCACTGAAAGATGAGAAGCAAAGGTGGGGTGCGGTGAGCACGTGATTCTAGAGGACAGGAGAACAGTCATGGAGCTTAGAGGGAAAATTATTTTGAACCTGTACTTCTGTGCCCAGCTAAGCTACAGATTTAGTAGGAAGAAAAAATTAAAAACATGTTCAAATAAGTAAGAACTCAAACATTTGCTCCCTGAAAGACCATTCCTAAAAGAATTCACGCAGTACTAACTGCAAAACAGAAGAGGGAAATGCGGGTTCCTGGACCAGGCAGACCCACCCAGGCCCAGAGAGTTGCAGGACAATAGCTACTTGACTACTTTTTTTTTTTTTTTTAATTCACTATTCGTATTCAGATGGAATTTTGGAAGAGAGAGACTCTAAAATGCTAAAGATAGATGAAATTTCTGTACCATAACATGTGGTAAAGGGGACTGTTCTCAGGAGCAGAGGCAGAGACAGCTCTAGACCAAAGCCTTTGTTCAGTATGAGCTTAGTCGCAGGAGTCTGTGGCTTTCACTCTGTGTTCATATTACTGCTTGCGTCCGAACAGAAATACATAATTTTCAGATATAAATGTTTTCCAATTAAAAAAAAAATCTGTGTGCTAAAATCTGCAGTGCAGAATGTGGTGTATGGGGTAGAACTTTGCTCTGTGAAGACAGTAATCTGCCACCGAAAGGGAAGAAGCCGAAGAGAAGAGCGACCCCTCCCTCACTGCTTCTCAGAGGGAGTGTTTGGAAGACTGGTTCAGCTTGGGGAGCCAAGAAAGGGTCTTAAACACAAGGCTCTAAGAGTCAGTGGGAAAAGGACCATGCTGAAAAAATCCTGGCAGAGTCAACAGACAGGAAAGGAGGCAGTGGGCTAGCAGAAAGTCAAAGATCGTCAAGGTGACATTATAAGAAAGAAGAATTATAGCACACTTTCTAGAACTAACTTCCCAACACAGAATCCAAGAGCCACGTTTGTTTCCTGAGCTGCTAAAGTGTGTTTGTCTGCACTTTACTGTACTGTGAAATAAACTGACATATGGTATACAAGGGAAATATACCCCACGCTCTAGACAGTATGAGAAAAGCAATGCAAAGCATCACACTTTTACATTGATTATGTAGTATACTGTATTATACTGTTTTGATATATTTGGTTCAATAATACATCTTGCTAACATTACTTTTAGCATTTACTATTTTCTTCCCTCTTCTATTTTCTTTTCTCTGTGTGTTAGGGATTGAGCCAGGGCCTTGCTTGTCCTCAGTACATGCTGTATGTTTGGCTGTGCTCCCAGTCCCTTGTTTTCAGTGTGATTACCCAAAGATTTTAAATTAAAATTATGTCTCACCTTATACTTCTATTGAGCAACTTGTGAGGTACAAGAGAAGAATGAAATTAGAAATGGTTTGTTTATACCATGGCAGAGTTAGATGGGAATAAAATGGGCAGTCGATGCTTTTTACTTATCTTAGAAAATTGTTTTTATTTAATCAAATGACTCAAAATAGTATTTGTAAGACAGATGAAAGTGCAGGAGAAAGAACAAGACTATAGGCAGTCAGCTGAAGAAAAACTGAACGAACCTTTGGCTTTGAATGTATTTCTCCCTCCTACCCAAGGCTCCTGGACTGGCATAATTTTAATAATAAGATTAATACTCTTTAAATAAGGTTTTTAAATTTTTATTAAAAATTTTTTTTGGTCTTTTCAAGCAGGGTCCCCCTGTAGCCCCAGCTGTCTTGGAACTATGTATACCAGGCTGTCTTTGAACTCAAGGAGATCCACCTGTCTCTGCCTACCAAGTGCTAGGATTAAAGGGGTGCACCATGACGCATGGCTTAAATTTTTTATTTATGTGTATATGTATGTATATGCCACCTGGGTGTGGGTATTTGTGGAGCCCAGAGCTGGCATTGGATCCCCTGGAACTGAAGTTACAGTGGTTGTGAGCTGCCTGATGTGAATGCTGGGAGCCAAACTCAGGTCCTGTGGAAGAGCCGTTTGCACTCTTAACCAGCTACCATCACTCCAGCTTTAAAGAAAGTTTCTAAGACAGGGATATCTTGTATAATTTTATTTATTTGCATAATTTAGAAGAGTTAAATTTTAGAATGTGTATGCCATTGTGTGTTTGTTCTGAAAAAATACAAACTGCCAAGAAACATATGTAGCTTGATGTCATTTTAATTTGTAAAAAAATGTTTATATATATATATTTGATCTTTTTCCAGACAGATTTTATATATTTATATTTTACATATCTGTGCATATACAGCCATTCTCATAGACATTTATGGGCCAGTACACATGAACATGTTTGTGTACAATGGCTGCCATCAGGCTTACCTCTCCAGAGTCAGACTGGAAGGGAAGAGAGAATTTTGCTTTCTTGTTTTCTCATTTCATACGTGTTCATAGAACTATGATTTTGTTTGCCTCGTTTTTACCATTTTGTGTGTTTTGCAGATAGAAATCTCTGAAGGAGATATTTAAAAAGAAGTGTTAAAATATGTTCTAACAGTTGAATTTTCTTAGAAAAGAATGCACTGCCTTAGAAGGTAGGAAGAAACGCTTTATTTTTAGAAGTGAAAACACAAAAAAAGGGACAAATTGCAGAGAAATACTCAAGCCATAACTTTTCTTCTCTCCCCCCCCAAATATATTCATCCAGAAGATGTTACCACTTTCAAACTAATCCTAAAATCAGCCCTTACCTGGTCCTTGCAGCCCAGCACAGTCATCTTCCTTGCTTGTGCTCCATTCCTGACAGAGTTTATTAAGCATCAAAGCAGATCACATTGATATAATGAATTGTGCTTCAAGCAGGACAGAGCAGAATCATTTTCATTGACTGAGCCTAGAGACTGTAGCTCTGTTGATAATGTTTGCAGATCACTTCTGTTGCAAAGCATGAAGCAAACTCAGAATGAAGAAATCAAATCCTAAGTACCTCTGTCATCTCTGACAAAGTACTGATATTTTGTTGTATTTATTTCTGATACTTCTAGATGTATTTGTATAATCATTCTTAAAGCTAAGAATATGTGGTATGTGTATCCTGCCTTTTCCCAGTAAACATTATAATGTGAATGATTTTTCATGACTTTGAATGTTCTTCATAAGCATGGTTGTAATGACTTTGAACTAGATAATTTTGGAAAAATCAATTAAAAATATTTGATGAGTTTAAATGGGAAGTGAATAAATTTTCCTTATGGTTTGAATTGAACACATTTATTACTGTACTTAACTCTGAGTGTATAATTAATTGATCCTTTAAGTTAAAGATAATAAAATGCTTACTTTGTCCTAATCAATAGCAATTTCCCAAGCTGCTAATATTAATAAGTGAATAGTTTTCACTGAGGGTACAGAAATATGAAACATCCAAGGTCACATCTTTGATGAGAACAGACTGTTTATGTACTTATAACTGTACCCACTGACAAGTGAAAAGGCAAAAAGTTATTAATGCATTAGTGAACCTACATTTCATCCTTGTCTGGAGGAGGCAGACAGTGGAGGTTCCTCCTGGCTGGCTTGTTTCCTTTTTAATTCCTCATTTGTGCTTAACCAGCATTATCTATAGGTGAATTTCACCTTTGGCAGTCTCACCTCTCATAAAAGATGGGATGTGGTGAGCATTTTGAAAAGTGAGGGTTCACACTTGTGCCTTCTCTGGTCACACGGATGAATGTGATGGTAAATGGGGGAAGGTATGTTCCAGATGGGATATGGAAATTCAGGAGAATCCTTCAATATTTTACAATGGAAGATTGGAGGCATTCGCAAAGACTATACAAAGAGTGTAATAAGGCAAGAGGAGAGGATCAGAGTAGCAGTCGGGGGTGAGGGGTGGGTGGGGAGTGGAACTGAAAGTCAGAGCTCCCACTCCCTGGACAGCTGTGGATCAGCTACTTGTGTCCTGTGAGGCAGGATGGAAGTCACCTGCATAGGGAGGGGAGATGGAAGACAAGATAAAAGATTTGTCTTAATTGGCAAATAAATGGAAGGAGAGGGAGGAAGCTGGGTGGAGTGAATGGTCTTACTAGAGGGAGGAGGCAGGGTGAAGTGAATGGTCTTACTAGAGGGAGGAGGCAGGGTGGAGTGAATGGTCTTACTAGAGGGAGGAGGCAGGGTGGAGTGAATGGTCTTACTAGAGGGAGGAAGCAGGGTGGTGAATGGTCTTACTAGTGGGAGGAGGCAGGGTGGAGTGAATGGTCTTACTAGAGGGAGGAAGCAGGTGAAGTGAATGGTCTTACTAGAGGGAGGAGGCTGGGTGGTGAATGGTCTTACTAGAGGGAGGAAGCAGGTGGAGTGAATGGTCTCACTAGAGGGAGGAGACAGGGTGGAGTGAATGGTCTTACTAGAGGGAGGAGACAGGGTGGAGTGAATGGTCTTACTAGAGGGAGGAAGCAGCTGGAGTGAATGGTCTTACTAGAGGGAGGAAGCACAGGTGGAGTGAATGGTCTTACTAGAGGGAGGAAGCTGGGTGGTGAATGGTCTTATTAGAGGGAGGAAGCAGGTGGGGTGAATGGTCTTACTAGAGGGAGGAAGCAGGTGGAGTGAATGGTCTCACTAGAGGGAGGAGGCAGGGTGGAATGAATGGTCTTACTAGTGGGAGGAGACAGGGTGGAGTGAATGGTCTTACTAGAGGGAGGAAGCAGCTGGAGTGAATGGTCTTACTAGAGGGAGGAAGCTGGGTGGTGAATGGTCTTACTAGAGGGAGGAAGCAGGTGGGGTGAGTGGTCTTACTAGAGGGAGGAAGCAGGTGGAGTGAATGGTCTCACTAGAGGGAGGAGGCAGGGTGGAATGAATGGTCTTACTAGAGGGAGGAAGCGGGTGGAGTGAATGGTCTTACTAGAGGGAGGAAGCAGCTGGAGTGAATGGTCTTACTAGAGGGAGGAAGCTGGGTGGTGAATGGTCTTACTAGAGGGAGGAAGCAGGTGGGGTGAGTGGTCTTACTAGAGGGAGGAAGCAGGTGGAGTGAATGGTCTCACTAGAGGGAGGAGGCAGGGTGGAGTGAATGGTCTTACTAGAGGGAGGAGGCAGGGTGGAGTGAATGGTCTTACTAGAGGGAGGAAGCAGGTGGAGTGAATGGTCTTACTAGAGGGAGGAAGCAGGTGGAGTGAATGGTCTTACTAGAGGGAGGAGGCAGGGTGGTGCATGGTCTTACTAGAGGGAGGAGGCAGGGTGGTGCATGGTCTTACTACAGCAGCTTGCAGAGTTGACCCAGGCTTGAGTTCCATGAGGAAATGAAGGCTCTTGCCTTCAAACTGATTTGCAGAAGGCCATATGGATTTTTTACAGGACCCCCCAGGAAGCTGCCCACCACTTTGAGATAGGGATGTACACCATTCCTTTGCCATTCTGACATCGGGCTTGGCATAGCAGCATGCTCTCTGCTGCAAAGTGAAACTTCATTTAGAGAATGCAGCGGTGAGGTCCTGTCTGAAAACAAGCAAGCAAGCAAGCAAGCAAACAAACAAACAACAAAACAAGAGATTCCCACAGACCTCCTGAAGAGAAACAATTCTGTAATTTTTAGGAGTCAGTTCCAGCAACAGCAAATTCATTGTGTTTGCTATAGAGGAAGCCTGGGCTGAATGTAGACATATTTTCTTAGGGATTGTTTCCCAGAAGGTGGGTGACTGGTTCCAGCACTGAAATGTGTTGAGTGTTGGATAATTAGGTTCTCATAAGTGAGTGATTCTGGTTTTCTTGATCATGATGATGGTTTTGTCATATGTGGCAGGCCTGCCTGGGTACCACAGATGATCCGTGTTCTCATTTCTCTGGCACTAAGTAAGAGACCCAAGCCTTTCATTTCTAAATATTTAGAGAGCCTTGGAGAAGTGACATCTCAGTGCCTTCGATGGTTCTGAGAGGTTAAAGATTGTCTGTTGACCGCTCTTGTTGATGCACTGAAACCACTGGCCAGTGAGCATGGTCCCATACAGCATTGCCACCGCCAGGCTGTTAGAGATGCAGGCTCCTGGGTTCTGTCATCAGCCTTCTGGGTAGGGCTTGACAGTCTATTTTAAATAGCCTATGATATACAGTCTGACTTGAAAATCATTATTCTAAGACTGATATTGAAGGGAAGAAAAGCTGTGAAGTATTCTTACCCACAGTGAAGAGGCATTTACCAAACCTGGACTTTTTAACACTTTTTCTAGAAAGGAATAAAACTGTAGACATGTTAAGAAATTTATTCAAAGTTTTGCATGGTGGCACACGCCTTTAATCCCAGCACTCAGCAGGCAGGGGCAGGTGGATCTCTGAGTTCAAGGCCAGCCTGGTCTACATACTGAGTACCAAGCCAGCTGGTACTAAATGGAGATCCTATCTCAGATAGATAGATAGATAGATAGATAGATAGATAGATAGATAAGAAGTTTATTCAAACTGAAGCAGAATTTAAAAAATAAGAAAACAAAACAGACCTTTAAATAAAGACCCTTGTTATATAAGCATGGTCTTGATGTCAGCATTAGTATCCCTGCCTCAAACCTGCTGACTGAATCTGCAGGTGCTTTCTCTAGCAATATCTCTTGGTGATTCATTTCCAGGTTAGAATCCGAGGAGGCATGTTCTAAATGATGTGAAGATCACATCAGGCTTTCTCTGAAAGATATTCTGTGCCACTGTCACATCTGTAATGAAGCCTAAAAAATAAATTTGGGGAGCTGGAGAGATGGCTCAGTGGTTAAGAGAGTGACTACTCTTGCAGAGAACCTGGGTTCAATTCCCAGCACCCACATAGTGGCTAAGAACCGTCTTTGACTCCAGTTCCAGGGGAATCCGACACCCTCTTCTGACCTCCGCAGCATTGCATGACAGGGGTACACCTACTTACATGCAGATAGTATACTCAGGTACATTAAAAAAATAATTTTTCCCTAGATATTTGCTCCATACTTATTTTAGTTTGCTAATACACCCACATGGCGGCTGAGAACTGTCTATAACTCCAATTCCAGGAGAACTCCAGTTCCAGGGGAATCTGAGACCCTCTTCTGACCTCCGCGGCATTGCACGACACGGGTGCACAAACCTACATGCAGACAGTACATTCGTACACATACAAAAATAAATAAAATTTAAAAAAAGTAAAACTTGTTTAAAAAAAAAATAAAAAGTCATTTTCCCCTCAATATTTTTTTCTTTATTTTATACTTTATTTGTGTGTGTGCATGTGAATGTACACATGGAGGTCAGAACTGGCCTATGGGAATTAGTTGTCTCTTTCCATCACGTAGGTCCTGAGGACTGTACTCAGGTCATCAGGCTTAGCAGTAAGTACTTTGGCCACCGAGCCACCTAGCTGATCTACATATATTTTTTTCTTTTTTGAAATAATAATTCCAGTCTGACTTCCTATAGCATCGAAATTATTTTAAAGTTTTGGTTTTTGTTTTGTATATGGTTTCTGGCTCATGACTCTAAAATTTGATAGAGTATTGAAGGTTTATTGTTTGTGTCTTATTTTGTTTTGATTCATTGCTACATCTATCACACTGAAGTAAATATCTTATTTAGATAAAAATGAGTCTCCAAACTAGCTCATAAGGTTAAGGTATGGCTATGGCAGTACATACATTTAATCCCAGCACTTGGCAGGTGGCTCTCTGTGAGATAGAGTCCACCATGGTCTACATAGAACATTTCAGGCCAACTGGGGGTACAGTGGGACCTTGTCCAAAAATGAAAAAAAAAAAAAAGATTGTAATAAAATATAAATTAGAAGGTTAACATTAAAGTGCACCAAATCTTAAATTTGGTTCATATTAAACTGAAAAATTCCTTTTTAAGAAGGAAAAATTTGTTAAGGACTCAGCAGTAGAACCTTCTTGACAATGAAGCGCTGGCCTGGAAAACATCTGCTACAGGGGAGACCGGGGAGCGTGTGACTCCAGGGAACCAACAGGGGGCGCTGATATGGAATCCCTGGGAATGACTCTGGATGTATTCTCCCCCACCTCCCCTCCCTCTCTCTCTTCCTTGAAAAACAATCCTTTTATCAGTCCTTTAAGTACACTGATTACCATTCTAAGTACTAGTGCTTTTCAAGCTTTTCACACACACAAAATATGATTTTTGAACAAAAGTTATTGGCTCCAAAATGTGAGAAGAAAATGAAATATTAAAACGGTTTGGTGTTTTATTAAGTAGATGCCATGTTTAATATTTAATCAACCATTTTGATGATTATGGCATTGTATCAGCTTGCAACTTTAAATGATTCTTCTTAGGACGTGCGTGTGGGTAATTCGCTGTGGGTGCTGCTCAGTGCCCCGGACATGGCCTGCTGTGTGGCCTCCAAAAAGAATTCATAAGGCTATAAAAACCTGAAAACATTGACCTTCCATGATTCACCACTTCCTTTTCTTCTGGCTTTTCTATTTAGGAATAGAAATTTATCAAGGATTTTTTTTTTTTTTCTTTACTGTTTTCCCTGAATATATGCACGCGCTGCAGTGTTGTACAGTGCCTGCAGAGGCCAGAAGAGGGTGTTGGATTCCCTTGGAACTGGAGTGACAGAAGGTCATTAGCCACCAAGTAGGTGCTGACAACTCATTCTGAGTCCTCTACAAGATTCGCCAGTGTTCTTAGCTGCTGAGCCATCTCTCCAGCCCCAACTTAGGGACTTTGTAGCAAGAACAAGTGAATTTGGGTTCATATTATTGAGAACAACCCTGGACATTGTGGACTGGGGTCTGCCAGGCTGGTGGTTCTTGGATTCCCTCTCTGCCATGCCTTGAATTATCTGTGGCTTTTATCAGTCACTGACACCTCCATGTCAGAATTGAGCTTCTTAATCCTGAATGGTCTGTTCCCTGTATACTGGCCATTCCTGAACTATGATGTGAGGTTCTGCTCGCAATCTCCCTTTCCAGATTCAGTATTACAGGAGAGAAGGCTTTCACAAAGGTACATGAAGGCACTTTTATTTTAGCTAAAGAGGGTGGTGTTAAGGGGCACCATGAGCGGTCCAGGCAGCCTTCGTCAGCCACACACCCCATACTTCCTACAAGTCTCACTCATTTTTATCATGGGCATTTCAGTGTGGCACCTGTAATCCTTGTCCACATTGGTGCATTTCTCTTTTGAAACCTGTTGTAATGTGTCTTGTCCAGGATGCTCTACTTGTGTCAGCATCTGAGCAAGGTAGGAAAGCAGGTTGAATTTGCTCACAAATCATCCCGGGAGGTGTAACAGTGCAGTCAGATTGGTTTCTAGGCATCCCAAAATGAGCTTTATGCCTAGGACTTCAGGCTACGTTTGCCAAGCCTCATGGGAAGTTTTTCTTTAAACAAGTCTGCAGCGCTTATTTTAAGTTTAATCTAGTTAGTTGTTAACAGGGAAGGAATGATGAATTTAAAAGCTCATTTAATGGAAAACAGAAAACCTATAGAGAACATGTTGACAGTTGGTAAAAGGTTTTATGTTCTGTCTTCATGGGCTGTGACCTACCATAGTTAGGAATAGAGTGTTCTTGGTTCAGGAATAGAATACCCAGACATAAGGGGTACAAACTTAATCCTGAGACTTTGCTGAGGCACCTGGAAATAGTGTTTCTTGTGCTACCTGTGATACTATTGGCAGATATGAGAGCCTGCATCCGCCAACTATGAGAGATAACTTGCTAAACTGACAGATATCATCATTCTAAGATGGTAAGGACTGAGTGGCATGTGGAAAAACAGTAAATTAAACACCTGTGTCACTTTGACTGCATTGCTGAATTTAAATAGAATGTTTCTGGCACTTCTGAATTATCCTTTATTTGGGGATGGGGACATGAGGCATTTTTTGTTTTGTTTTGTTTTCTTTTCTTTTAGTGGCCTTTATGTCAGTAGAGATGAAGGCAGGAAAACAAACCACTCCAGGAGTTTTAGGGAGAGAGGATTTAATATGGGGATTGGGGCACTTACAGAATGGCCTGACCAGTTGGAGAATAAAGGGTGCTGTAGCCTCTTCTGGACTGTGAGGTCATGGGCACACCACTGGTGCTCTTGCTGCTGTCCTTCAAAGTTTGATTGGCCACAGCGGGAACAGCAGAAAGATGGCTAGCAACTTTGTAGTGTTTAGCTTCCTGGTCCCTGTAAGAGATAAGAACTGGAATGGGGATGTGGAGACTTTGTGACATATATACTCATGTTTAAAAAGATAGGTTCTTCTCAGTTTTTTTTTGTTGTTGTTGTTTTGTTTTGTTTTGCTTTGCTTATTGATCTTTTTGAGACAGGGTCTCCCTGTAGCCCCAGTTGGACTGGAACTTGCTCTGTAGACTAGGCTGGCCTTGAACTCACAAAGATCAGCCTGCCTCGGCCTCCCAAGTGCTGGGATTAAAGGCGTGTACCACCACACCCAGCTTCTTCTGAGATTTTATTCGTTGTTTTCTTTCAAGAGAAATTTACCTGTCTATGGCAGCTTAAAACAGCATTAATATTAAAGATCATTGAACAGTGAGTTATATTTTTCCTTTTAAATTTCGCTTTTAAGTATACAGATAGCAGTGTTCATGTTTTGGTATTAGGTATTGTCTTACAATCACTGGTATGCTTAGGACATAGAACTCCAGAACATTCCCACCTGCTACCTAGGTACTCAACTACTTCCTGGGAATCACTGTTTTGTTCTCCGTAGTCATCAGCTTTGCCTTTACCAGATAGCCCTATAAAAGGATGCATTGTTGATGTGCATTGAATCTGATAGGAGTTGAGATGCATGAGTTCTATCTGTATTGTTAAATATACTATATTCTGTGTCTTTTTAAAATTTTATTTATTTTTTATGTGCATGAATGTACTGTCTGCATGTAGGTTTGTGCACCCGTGTTGTGCAATGCTGCGGAGGTCAGAAGAGGGTATCAGACTCCTCTGGAACTGGAGTTAAAGATGGTTTTCAGCCACCATGTGGGTGCTGGGAATCGAACCTGGGTACTCTGCAAGAGCAGTCGGTGCTTCTAACCACTAGACCATCTCTCCAGCCCCTATTCCATGTCTTCTTAATGAGCAGTGCTCCCATTGTGTGTACCATTTTTTTTATTAATTTTTATTTATTTCTGTATGTGTATGAATGTACTGTCTGCATGCAAGTCTGTGCACCCGTGTCGTGCAATGCCGCGGAGGTCAAAAGAGGGTCTCGGATTCCCCTGGAACTGGAGTTCTCCTGGAATTGGAGTTTCAGATGGTTCTCGGCCGCCATTTGGGTGCTGGGGATCGAACCTGGGTCCTCTGTAAGAGCGGTCGGCGCTCTTAACCGCTAGGCCATCTCTCAGTCGGCGCTCTTAACCGCTAGGCCATCTCTCCAGCCCTGTGTGTACCATTTATGACTAGTGATTTTTACCTCTATTTAAGACCTATTTGAATTTTATTTTATTTTTGTGGTGCTGGAGATGGAGCCCAGGATTTCACACATGATAATAAAGTCCTCCACTGTTGAGCAGCATCCCCAGTTTTTGCATATATGTTTAATTATTAACATGAGTATTCTGAACTCTACTTGTCTCCAACTCGTAATTCATTTTTCTTAAGTTTAAGAAGATAAATGTCCACCATTTCCTGGGTGATTCCAAGTCTGTGTTCATTGTTCATGGGTAATGAGGTTTTGTAGTCTAATTATTATGTGATGGTTGAATTGGAGCTGGATAATTAGATAAATCTGAACTCTCTCTATTCCAGCATTTAGACTCTGTACTGCCAGAACATAGCAAGTGCCCATCTTTATCCCTACAAGAATTTCCAACAAAGTAGAAATAACTTTAATGAATCATTGTTGATTGGTTCTAGACTAAAGATGATCAGCCAGTAAAGACCACCCAGATTCTCAGTGGGAAAAAAAGAGTGTTTTTCCTTTGTATTCATAGAGATCCTTTCCTCTTGACAAACTTCAGTAAGTTGATGAGTCATCATAGAAATTGGTTTATCATCTGCCACAGGAGATGCACTATTAGTCGACAGCTAAGAAAAAGAGAAGCAGTTAAACCATCCAGTCTCTGTTTTCTAGTGTCCTCATTGGGGAGGATGCAGTTACCCAGCTTTGGATTCACCCAGCCCTGAGGACTTGTCCACCATCTCTTCCCGGAAGGGTCTGCAATGCTCCTTCTCTCAGGCTTTTGGGATGTCCACTTGATGTCTTACTTGAAAGAAAATCCCAGGGCTGGAGAGATGGCCTAGCGGTTAAGAGCGCCGACTGCTCTTACAGAGGACCCGGGTTCAATCCCCAGCACCCACATGGCGGCCGAGAACCATCTGAAACTCCAATTCCAGGAGAACTCCAGTTCCAGGGGAATCCGACACCCTCTTCTGACCTCCGCGGTATTGCACGACATGGGTGCACAAACTTGCATGCAGACAGTACATTCATACACATACAGAAATAAATAAAATTAATAAAAAAAATTAAAAAAAAAAAAGAAAATCCCCACATTTTCTCAGGCTCAGCTAAACTATCAGGAGAAAAGGAACTAAGATGTTTGCGTTGGCTTTCCTTATCCCAGATATCGGAGCATTATTGCTTTCATTAGCTCACAGCCCTATCAGTAACCCCTGTTTTATCAACATCTGACAGTGAAGGAAGCTGAGGTTGAAAGAAGTTAGGTAGCTTTCCCAAGAGTCATGTCCCCCTTTAATGAAGAGCTTCTGAGCCAAGGACTGTCTAGTGATAGTTTGTGCTTATGACCACTGAGTTTTAGGTCTTCCTGTGCACGTAGGCTTGATGCCTTTCAGGACATGCTGACCATCAGACTATTTTGTGTACTTAATGTGAATGTACTATAATCCAGTGCTTCTAATAATTAGGGCGATGCCTCTTGTGATATTTCTTTTGCTATGCTGAAACAGCATCACTAAGGCAATGTATAGATGGGAGGGTTTACTTGGGCTTATAGTCCCGGAGAGATGAGAGTCCATCATGCTAGGGGAGGCATGGCAGGAGGTGGCTGGAGGAAGAAGGTGAGAACCCACATCTTCAAGCATGCATAGGAAGCAGAGAGAGCAACTGGAAGCAGGACCAGTTTATAACTTCTCAAAGCCTTTGCCCAAGCACGTATTTCCTCCAGCAGGACCACACTTCCTAAACCAAAACAAACAGCACCACCAACTAGGGCCAAGTGTTCAAATGCATACGCCTGTGGGGAACATTTCATTCAAACTACCATACCTGTTTATCTAGAGTACTTACTTCCAGAATCATTCCCAAATAATGTGAGTCATGAGAAAATACTATTCCCCTTATAAAGTATTCCATGGCCCAGTGAGGTTGCTAGTCATGAACAGTGAGCTTCTTCCAAGAAGCCAAGTGCAGTGGAGTTCTTTATAAACCCTTGTGTTTGGAGTCACAAATCACAGTGTTGGATAACTAAGTTAGCTAGAGCTTTTTAGAGTGTGGTCTTCCTGGATTAAAGAGAAATAATGATTGACGTGATGTCTACAAATTTTTTTAAACACAGAATCTTTTTTGCAATAAAGTTCTATATATAATTTGAAAATAATTGGATGGAATTAATGAGATAAAGGTCTTGTCCATTGTGATGGTTTGAATGAGAGATGTCCCTCATAGACTAATGTATTTGAGCACTTGGTTACCTGTTGGTGGTGCTGATTGGGAAGGTCACGGAAACGTTAGAAGGTGTGGCATTATTGGAGACACCAGGACACTGGGGCGGGCTTTAGGAGTTCCTAGCCTTGTCCCACTTCCAGTTTGCTCTCTGCTAGTCTTTGCCATTGAAGATGTGATCTCTCAGCGTCCTGCCCCTGCCCCCATGCCTGCTGCTTCCTGCCTTTCCTCCACACCATGATGAATTCTTATCCCTCTGCAACTGTAAGCCAAGGTAAACTCTTTTCTTCTTTTCTTTTAAACACATGACTATTATTTATAGTAGTAACAATAACAATCTCCACTCATGTAATGAGTAAAACAACTAGGATTTTGTTCTGAAGATCAGCTGCCCTTTGACTGGGGGCAGGGGGGGGAACAAGCTGAGGGTGGTGGGCCATGGGCAAGACCCTGCTTTGCAGTTGAAGGGCTTCCAGGCTGTCCTCCCTCCCTGGATAGATGCATGAAAATTCACTTAGCTTGTTCACTTTCTCAGACAATCAGCGAGTCCTCAGTTTCCCAAACTCTTTTCTTCTATAAGTCACTTTTGGTCATGGTGTTTCATCACAACAACAGAAAGTTAACTTATACATCTCGTACTAACTGCAATTCAAAATCAGGATGCTGTTGTACAAACTAGTGCTTGGCAAGCTGATATACAGATTGAATACAGAACGAGGCCACTGCCACTTTTATTATTATAGTAATTAAACAATCTTTTCTAAGTCATTTTTATATCAACTCCTTTAATCCTCAAAGCAGGACTGCTGAACTTGGCACTGTGATTATTTCCATCTTACTAATGTGGGCCTAAGGGCCAGAGAAGTTAAAGAATTTACTAAGGATCACACAGCTATAAAAAGCTGTGCCTGGCATTTGAATCCAAGGCAGTCTGACTTCAGAGCACATTCATGGGTACTGGAGTTTACTGGTTAGATGGGAGAAGCAGAGGACCCCACACATGGCTCTCTACCCTGAGTTGTGAGTTAGAGATATTCTCCCAGAATTGGCAATATCTGCTAAGACATGGATGATGTAGCTTAGTAAAGGAACGGCACAAGACTGTTCTATTTGGGTGTTATGTCATGTCATTCACACAGATGGTCTGAGTGTGTGTGTGTGTGTGTGTGTGTGTGAGAGAGAGAGAGAGAGAGAGAGAGAGAGAGAGAGAGAGAGAGAGAGATAGGGGAGGCTACAGCCAGGTCATACAAGTCTTTGTCTAGCTATGTTACTAATTGTAGGTTTCTATGTTGTGCATGACATGAGCCAGTGAAGGGTTCCAATCAGGTGGCATATTATTATAATGGGCTTCTTGATAGAGGCTCTAGGAAAGATTCAGAGAGGACTGAAAACTTAACTTGGAGGTTTGGCGGCAGTACAGAAAAGGGATGAAGTGGACTCACCCTAGGCTGGGTGAGAAAAGGCAGAGATAGAGAGCTGCAGAGCACAGAGTCCCCAGGACCTCAGGAGAGAGGAGAAAATGGGGAGTCCTGAGAACCTCAGGGGAGAGCTTCAGGGGGTGGGGTCCCAATTTTATAGTATTGCAAAGAAGGAAACCTGGATGTCAAGGTTTCTACTCCAAGCCAACATTTCATTGTTTCTACAGTTCCTGTTTCTATAGAAGGCAGAGGGCAGGTTCAGTGACAGAGGCACAGGTGCCTGTATTTTCCATGGACTGCTGCCTCAATTTGACCTTTGTAGTGCAGTGGTTTCTTGGAGGTTGTGCAGAGTCTTTCAGTAAGCTTCCCTGTAAGCGACCTTTTAAGGGCAGGAGCCCCAATCCTTCTCATTTGCATCAGTACAAGAGTAGATTACAAAAGCAAGATCAAAATAGTCATATCAGGCCAGCCTTTTCTAGTGTAAAAACAGCCACACTCCTGAGATAACCAGACTGGACATGGCCTTTGCCCTCCAAGTAAATGAGATTCTAAGCCTGTCTACTTACATCTGTAAATGTGGTAAAAATTGCATGTCTGAGACACAAATGGTGCTGCACACTGTAATCCTGCTACTGAGAAGTTAGAGCAGGAGGATCAAGAGTTGGAGGGCAGCCTAGGCTACATAGGAAGACTCTGTATTGGAGGGCAGCCTAGGATACATAGGAAGACATTGTATTGGAGGGCAGCCTAGGCTACATAGGAAGACTCTGTATTGGAGGGCAGCCTAGGGTACATAGGAAGACTCTGTACATAACAAACAGAAAAACTGGAGGTGTGGGGAGCCCTCATGTGTACGGCTGGGAGCAGCAAAGCTACTGGTCTTTGTTCATACACTTTTAGAATGGGCAGTACCATCCTTTAACATACACAGTGTTAAAGGGAAGCTCTGTCCTGCCCTGTAAGAGCTGGGCTGCCTGGACAGTAACAGCTGCACCTCCACATAAGGGCTTCTCCCCTGGCTCATAGGCCTTTATCACCAGTTCACAGCAGTAGAGGAGATCACATAAATTAGCCAGTCTGATAGTCTTGCCTTTTCTGTACCATTCAGATTTTCAGAAGACACCATTCATGCCTTAAAATTTTATGAATCTGATACTTATTTGACCCTTTTTCTTCTTTTCCACTTGTCATTTTGTAGTATTCATTCATACAGTTATAAGGAAGATATAACCATACTTAAGATCCTTGAAAAAAAAAATTCTTCCCACTTAGAACTCTATGAATGCAAAGAAGACTCTCTAAGATTATTAGACATGGGAAATACTCATTTCTACAGTCATATGGGACGACTATATTTCTTAAAAAACAGTGTTACTTGGTGGGAATGAAGCAGGTAACATATTGTCAAGGGAAATGCTCTTCATGTGTCATGCCCGCAGTGGAAGAAAAAGCGATACCCATCCATGGAGTGCTTGCTTTGTTCCAGTGAAGTGGGCACTGCTGAGCATCTTTTCTCCTGGTCACACCCATGTGCTCAGCAAGGCTCTGATCATTTTTGCCACCGAGAACGAAGAGAGAATTGGAAGCATTTAACTTACATGTTGGTTTAGATTTAAAAATGGCCCTGAGGGGCTGGAGAAATGGCTCAGTATTTAAGAGCATTAGCTGCTCTTGAAGAAGACCTGGGTTCAATTCCCAGCACCCACATGGTATCTAACTATAATCTGTGACTGCAGTTCCAGGGGAATCCTATGTCCTCTCCTGATCTCTGTGGGCATTCTGACCTCGTGGGTGCACTTACATACATGCAAGCAATACACTCATACACGTAAAATAAAATAAAAATAAATAAAATATCTTATTTTTAAAAAGGGAGGCTGGAGAAACAGCTCATCAGTTAAAAGCACTGAGTGCTGTGATAGAAGACCTGGCTTTGATTTCTAGCACCCACATGGCCGCTCACGACTGCCCATAACTCCAGGTCCAGGGAAATCTGACACCCACTTCTGATCTCTGCAGATGCAAGCAATACGTTCATACACAGAAAAAATAATAAAATAAGATTTTAAAATAGTGGTCCTGAAAAATAATTTTAAAAGGAGCTGGAGAAAGGGCTTAGCAGTTAAGATCATTTACTGCTTTTTTAGGGGACCTGGGTTCAGTGCCCAGCACCCATATGGGGGCTCACAACTGTCTATAACTCCAGTTCTACAGGATCTGAAATGCCCTTCTGACCTCCATGGGCTTCTGCACACACATGGTGCGCGCGCGCGTGCACACACACACACATACACATAAAATAAATCTTAAAAAATTAAGTGAATAAAAATGGCCCTGTCACCAGTCACTCAGAGCCACAGACCCACTCCCTTGGTTTCCCGGTATTTCAAAAGAAGTTAGTAAACAGAGATTGGTAGAGAAAGATGGATCTATTTATAGTTTCACCAAACTGGCAATAGGAAAAAAATTCCTAATTTCTTCTTCAGCATTCTTGTGGCAGCCTTCTAATTCATAGAGACCCATAAGACAAAGGGGTCTGAGATGTCCGAACCAGTCATTTCCTGGGAGGAAGGCCCCGGGCCTTAGGTTGCCTTCGCAGACTATATTCTCAGCATGGAAAGGCTCCAACAGTTGTCTTCAAGGTATCTCTCTGTCTAGCCTTTCTTCAAGATTATCTCCTCTGTCCCCTGTGTCTCCACTCCTTTCCATTAGAGTTGTAAAGGCTCAAGTCTTGAAAGCTTGGTCCCAAGTTCCCAGTACACGAGAGTGTTAATGTTACAGATGGGCTAACACTTTAAGAAGCTCAGAGCTGATGAGCTAATGGAAGAGGGGACTGGTTGGAACAAAGTCACTGGTGGTTCTCCGCTTTCTGGATGCTGTGCTGAGAGCAGCTTTCCTTCGTCATGTTGTTTCTGCCATGGCCCATGTGTCAGAGCAATGGAGCCATCTGACCATGGACTGAAACCTGGAAATGTGAGCTCAGATAAATCTTCATTCATTATCATTGATTTGCACTGGGGCTTGTCAATAAGAATCAGGCAAAATGTTATTACAGCTAACTTCTCAGTACTGTTTGCAGAGAGGAAAGAGGTACATTTGGACAAAGCTCATCTGATTCAAAGTTTATACCTTTAATCCATACACCGTAGTTTGGGGTGCATGTTGGGCTATGTCAGGGGAGAATGCAGGAAGTGGGGAGGGAGGGAACGTGAAGGAGGAGAAGAAAGGATTGCAAGTGTTATATAGACGGGGCGGGGGGGGGTAGCTGCTGAGGAAAGAGGGCCACATAGGTAGAACACCTGATTTGTGGCTACAGTCTGTATTTTGCATCTAAGCATGCTGGACAGGAGGAAGGGGCTGTGGAGCAGCTATGTACTTTCAGCTGTTCAGGAATCCAGGCAGATGAGGGTGCTATGATCACCGATGTGTTGTTTCCAAGATCACCTGCAATGAGTTCCCGAGGAAGAGATCGCAAAGAGATGGACACAGATCATCTCCCATCATAGTTCAGAGGTTGAAGTGTGGGCCTAAGGAGCAGGAGCCCGTGTATATGGCTGACCTGTAAAGCAGTTCCTGTTGGAATCAAAACCGTGTACATAGTTACAGCTCTTATTCTCCTGTGAGAGAGGGATTGTTGTCCCACTTCACAAAGCAAAGAATTGAGAATGGAGCATCTGCCTCAGGCCACCTGGCTGCCCGCTGGCCCTGTGCCCTTCCCAGCATTCCATGCACATAGCTTCTGCCTCTGGCTCACTGCCATAGTCTAGAGGACCTTCAATAAGGAGAAGCGCAGAAGTGAGATTCAAGTTCCAAGTTAATCTCTTTTACTCAAAAATATGGCTGTGAACTGGCACTTGGATGTCACAGTGAGCAGATCAGAAGTGAGCCACTTCTGTTCATACCCCCACACCCCCACCAGATACACCAAATCACAACGGACTTTTTAACGAATTCCTGGTATCTGGTCACATGGTTAAGTCCGAGAATCTCAATAGGTGTCTAAGTTCTCACCTGACCAGGCTTCTCACATACACGAACCCTCCCACCGCTCCTTCCTCCCCATCTGCTCCTCATGCAAGGGGAGACAGGCCTGCTGTATGTTAGCTACACAGGGTTACACCAACGCTTGGTGTAAAACTTCAGCTTTTATGAAGAGTAAACATATTTAATCTAGAAAGGACTACTTAGCAACATAATATTGAAAGGTTGCTCAGCCCAGTTTTTGAAAAACACGAGATGTTTCCATAGATAAGCCAAATAAGCCTGAAGGAAGCAGAGGAAAAGAGCTTTGCTGTTTTGATTTGTGGACAATGATTTAATTTTTCTGAAAAGGAACAGCTTTGTTTCCTTCCTTGAGAATGTGAAAAATACCATTTCTTATCCGTAGCCCATGCACTTTCCTTCCAAGTATATACTTTGGGTAAAACCTGATTAAAGACACAGGCTGGCTATTAAGCAATCTAACCTCCACTTACAAATACTCCACAGCAGACCATTTAGGAGTTAATCAGCTGTTAACCCTGCATTAGAGTTCTAAAGGGACAGCTGACTGCTCTGTAGAGTCTTTAAAAAGTTATGACTGTGAGAGGGGGGGTCTTTCTTCTGGTGGAGCAGATGTCTCTTAATGACAGTTTGCTTAAGGGCACCATCACTGAAAAGAAGGGAGAGGGAATAATTGTCAATGGCTCCAAACACCAGGTCACATCTGCGGAGTAGAAGCCCCCAGTGCAAGGGACACACTGAGTGGACACTTTTATTGGGAAATAATGAACTGTGTCCTGAAAGTTTAAGCTCTCATATCCTTCAAGCTTTGTTTGAGATTTGCCTAGAATGAACGATCCAGGAAGAGCACCACCTACCCAGTGTACAACCCCATGCCCCATCTACATGCCCACTGCCTTAGAAGATCACTGCATGCTATTTTTGTTCAATTAAATCTCACCAGCCACTTAGAACAAATGTCTCAATCCTGCTTTCTGGAGGATTTTAATATTTAGAACAGAAACATGCTTAAAGTTAGAACAAACAATTCCATTTGTACAGACCGTCCCCTCTACGGCTTTGTCCCCCTGACACATAGGGACATAACTTATGAGCTACCAGACATGTTAATGACCTATTACAAGCCTAAATGCTCTGTAAATCAAGGAAGGGATTGGTCATTTTTATGCTAGTGTATTTCATTACAGTTGAATTGAAGAAAAGCAGGTATTGATGTTCCATTGCTTTGGCCAGCATTTCCAGCAGGATTTGGTTTATAACAGTGGCATGATCCATGAAGTTATACAGTGCTTAGACAAAGCATCCAGAATCCAAGTTTTCAAGTGCTATTATTCAAATGATGCAAAGAAAATGAATCTATCCTTATAGTGCTACAATTGCATGTTAAATAAAGATTCATGCAAAGACACTTATTAATTCACCCACGTTATTCCACTCATTGTTGAATTTCCATAATATTTTCATATTACTGGGCACCGTACATATCTGTAAGTGACATCACCCATCAAATAAGGTCACTGTAACAAGGACTTAGTGCCTGAGGGAGCTGCATCGATCCCACGGCTACCTGATGCATTAGCTGTAGTTCTGCTGTTGTCTTACTCAGTAACTGAGTCATCACCATGAGCACCGTATGGTAGCTGGCATGCATGATGAACGTTGTCCTCATGTGCCCAGATGTCTATAGGTTCTCTCACTCACTTGATGCGATGGCCCAGCGGTTAAGAGCACCGACCGCTCTTGCAGAGGACCCGGGTTCGATCCCCAGCACCCACATGGTGGCCGAGAACCGTCTGAAACTCCAATTCCAGGAGAACTCCAGTTCCAGGGGAATCCGACACCCTCTTCTGACCTCCGCGGCGTTGCACAACACGGGTGCACAGACTTGCATGCAGACAGTACATTCATACACATACAGAAATAAATAAAATTAATAAAAAAAATAAAAATAAATAAAAAATTACATTTTTACTCCCTGATAAATATAACAGGGTCTTACTGTGGCTTATGACATCTCCTAACCTGTAGAGGATGTAGGCTTGTGGCATCAGCCATGGGTTATTCCTCCAAGGAGAGAGCCAACAGCCAATTAGATTTGGGATATACAGGCACATGGCTGCCTCTGCTGCACAGTATTTCCAGGCAGGTGAGGTGTAGCTGGTGCTGATGGTGGAGTCTTGCTTGACTCAGGGAGACCCGTATTTGCTTTATTGGTTTAGTGGCCTTTGGGAACACTCTCTGGCATTCCATCCAAACATATGTGTCTATGCCAAAGTAACCTACCATAACTATTAGTGCTGCTTAAATACCTATATATCTAATTGCTTGTGCTTCATTAGTAGGATCGAAAGGTTACTCCTGAACAAACTGTCAGCCCATGAAAGGAAACAGCCAGAATTGACCAGAATCCAAGTCAACAGCTCCAGAGAGAGAGGACAGTTTTACTTCTCATCCACCTGTGCCCCTTTTCTAAGCCTAGGGAACAATCTGCGGAAGAGGGGGCGTGGTAGAATGTAAAGGCTGTGATTGGGGTGAACGGTGAAACTACAGCGATGTAGTCTGGACACTCATTTGATCAACTTGATTGAACAAACAACCTGTCAACCTCCACTGAATGGTGGGACTGTGGGGGTTTGGGCACAACAGTCTATAGATTGGTTTTGCACGAAGGATGCTTATACTCATGGATTATCACTTATAGCTAAAAAATGAAAAAAAAAACAAAACCTGAAAGATGCAGGACAGTTATGGCAGAATGATCTGGGATGGGGTGGGGGTGGGGGGGAAGGGAAAGGGAAATATGCCTGATCTGAATTGGAAAATGATGTATAAAATGCACAAACCATCAATAAAAATTAAATAAAAAAAAAATAAAAAAAAAAAAAGAAAAATCACTAATAGCTTTATGAAATGGAGCACATTTTGATGTATCTTATTTGATAAAAGGATAAGAAGATCTCTAAGTGCTGGGTGTGGTGGCCCACACCTTTAATCCTAGCACTTGGGAGGCAGAGGCAGGTGGATCTTTCTGAATTCAAGGCCAGCCTGGTCTACAGAGCAAGTTCCAGGACAGCTGGAACTACAAGGAGACCCTGTCTTGAAAAGACCCAAAAAAAAAAGATCTCTAAGTATGGATTACAAAATAAAACTAAAATGATTCACTTCTTTTATTTTATATTTATTCATTTTTAAAAAATTTTTCTGGGGCCAGAGAGATGGCCTAGCAGTTAAGAGCACCGACTGCTCTTGCAGAGGACCCGGGATTGATCCCCAGCACCCACATGGCTGCTGAGAACCATCTGAAACTCCAATTCCAGGAGAACTCCAGTTCCAGGGGAATCCGACACCCTCTTCTGACCTCCGCGGCATTGCACGACACAGGTGCACAAACCTACATGCAGATAGTACATTCATACACATAAAAAAAAATAAAAATTAAAAAAAAATTTATGTGTACAAGTGTTCTTGTATGTATGTAAATGCACCGATGACTTGCAATGCCCATGGAGGTCAGAAGAGGGCATTGGATCCCTGGAACCACGGTTATGGACAGTTGTTACTCACCATGGTTATGCTGGGAACTGAACCTGGGTCCTCTAGAAGAGCAGCCAGTGCTTTTAACCACTGAGCCATCTCTCTAGCTCCATGATCCACTTCTTAATTTATTCCTTCATCTATATATTGTCTTTGTTCTTTTGTCTGTAAGTATACATGGAGAGTGCTTCTTTGTTATATACAGGTTTATATACAAAAAACAAAAATGAATTCACTTTCCTATGCATCTAAGATTTGAACATGAGCCTGAAATAATTATATTGCCATGTGGAAATATTCTTTGCTTTGGAGAGGTATTTCTGAAGTGCTATAGGATTTAACAGAAAAAAGAATTAGAAATTTTCAAGAGGGAAGTGACATTTGAGCCAAACTTCAATGAGAGGGTCATAGAGTAAGGAGTTGAGTGGGACTGTGGGTTTATCCGAGGCAGAGGGGACAACAAGGAAAATAGAAAAGAGTGACTAGCAAAAAGTTAAGCAAAAATTCTGGTGTGAGAGATACTTCAAAGAAACCAAGACTTTTTTATTTTTATTTTTTTGTCTTTTTGAGACAGGGTTTCCCTGTAGCCCCAGCTCTCCTGGAACTCGCTCTGTAGACCAGGCTGGCCTTGAACTCACAAAGATCCGCCTGTCTCTGCCTCCCTAGCACTGAGATTAAAGGCGTGCGCCACCACGCCCAGAAGACTTGTTTTTAAGCAGCTTCTTGGGACTTCATCATTATTTCAGTAATCTCTAATGGAAATTGAACATTTTTGTCCAAATAAGATATCATCTTAAAAGTATAAAAGAATCAGCAACACTTTGTACCTCAAAAATATGTTCAAATATTGAATGAATAAAAATAATTTCTAAAATAGTTTTCAGAAATCACATAAAAGCACAAAAAGAAATAACTTGGCAGAAAACCTTCACCTAAATTAAAACCATGGCTAGCATTGGAAAATGTTTTTCCAAATTTCTTGCATTTTGTTTCTGGGCATCTTTTTGAATAGTTAATATCATGTACTCTATTCTACCTTTTCACTGAAAACAATTCAACAAGCATTTCCCAATGTTGTAAAAAGCTCTTTGAAACCATTGAGTTTAATGGCCTTTCCCTGTTTCATCTTGGGGCTTTGTCACAGTTTATTGTATCCTGGCCTGCTGTTGGAGGTTTGCAGTGGTCCGTGTTTTCTGCTGGTACAAACGGACTGGCTGCTGGCCAGCTAACCCTGTGTTTTGCAGACTGCCAAGCACTTGTCATACAGCCAAGGTGAAGACCAACTTGTTTAGCTTCTGGGAGCCAAGAAGAGCTGAGAGGAGCTGAGAGACTGTGGTGCACTTAAAGCCACATCAGACTAGCAGAGGACACTGTGGATCTTTCAGGGGTACCAATTAATTAGCTTCCTAGGTCAGATCCCCAGAGAACTTTAGTCCAAGTGGTCCCACGGGTCTTTGGGCCTGCTGGAAGGAGACTCACATTTCAAAGCCTTCTGGTGCCTTCTGTTTCCTGGGGAAGTCTGGATTACTAACAGAGACCCTGAAGCTGGCTCTTGAGGTTGTGTCTCCTAGCTGAGAGGAGGGGGGCAGAAAGACCTATTAAATGCACAGATACTGCGCTCCCTGCTTTACCTGAGAGCCTGGGGGATGGGGGGGATAGGACACCACAGGGGAGAGCAAGCCAGAATCTCTGTTCTGGTGTTGGTGGGCTCCTTATCCCTTCTTCATTAGTACTAATACCAGCATTCTCTCTAGGAGCAAAATAGCAACCTGATGATAAGTCTTGCTGCCTGGCTTGTATTTCTAGCCTTGCCCATACCCTGTGGTGACTTGTCCAGTGGACGCTCTGACTCAAGTGCATTTCAGAGGTTCTTGACTTTGATCCTCTTCCTTCATGGAATTTCACTTCAAGGAAAGATAATGAACCTGGAGGAAACACAGGTCCTCCTGGATCAGCATGCAGTAAAGGTAGTCATCAATCTGTCCTTGAGCCAGCAGAAGGTGGTGCTGGGCAGGGTAGCTCCTGGACAGAGCTTGTGTTCCCAGTCACTGCCCTGGAGGCACACTTCAGTAAAGCAAAGAGACAGGAAGGAGACACTTAGCTTAGGACAAAGAATCATCTGCTCCATGAGACACCCCCCCCCAAGAAAAAAATTATAAAAGAGGCATACCACATTTTACATAATAGACGCTGTTTTGAAAATTTCTCTAAAATTAATTTTCCTTATTAAATCATGTTTCAGGCTTTCTCAGGAGCTTTGCTTTTTAAAAGAACTGTTATATTTTGTAGAAAATGCAGAATTTCATAACACTTCAGTGTAGTAACTCTGGAAAGAGACAGCCTTATTTAAATCCTGGCTCTGCTATTTGATTACTTTGTGATACTTGAGGCTTCAGTCCTCCCCCGCCCCCCCCCCAAACCAACACAGGAGCAGCACCTGTCATAAGGTGACTGTATTTAGGTTAAAGATGCAGAACCTAGTCTTGGAAGTCAACTTTGATGGTGCACGCCTTTAATTCTAGCACTCAGGAGGCAGAGGCAGGAGGATCTCTGTGAGTTCAAGGCCAGCCTGGTTTACAGAGTGAGCTCCAGGCCATCTGGGACTTAAAGGGAGACTCTGTCTTGAAAATACCCCCCCCCCAAAAATGTTGCTACTAATCTGAAAAATACTAAGTGACATGCATATAAAACAAAATTTTGGAAGGAAAGTTGTCTTGCTTTGCTTGGAGCCGTGCCTGTTAGGCTAGGTACATTAGCATAGTCCACATAATTCATGGCTTATTAGGTAAAAATGATAAAATGCTCCAGAGTAGGAGAATTTAAAAGTAATTCAGTTGAACCATGAATCTAAATAGATGTTAAAATAAAACTGAACTAAAAAATCTTTTAGTCTTACACATTTATCAAATAATATTTTATTGCCTAAAATTTTCTCAGAAAGTATAGGACCTATTTTAAAAAGATAGTCTATGTAGTCTGAAATGCGGCTCTGAATATTTTACAAAATTAAATCGAGGATGGGTTAAATACTAGGCTCCCTGGAAAATTGTCCGTGGTTAGATAGCTGATATCATTTCTTCTTATTTGGTTTAATTGAAAAAAGTGGGCTGGTAAGATGGCTCAGTGGGTAAAAGCACTTGCTGCCTGATATTGCAAGCCTAATGACCCAAGTTTCATCCCACTGGGTCCACACAAAGGGGAAGGAGAAACCTATCTCCATAAAGTTGTCTTCTGACATGTGCACAGTGCCATGCATGTCCCCATCTCTCACACAATTGACATTGAAGCATTAATCACAGTAAAATTTCAGTAGTGATTCCATAATTGTATTATTTATATAGATAGTGATTTACTTCCAACATCAGACACCAAGTTAAACAAAAAGAAAATCATCCTTTAATACTACAGCTAAATGTTGTAAATGGCTGTTATATAGTTCCTGCTGCAAAATACAATTATAAATCCTGATGCCTCAGAGCCTTAGTCAGTCCTGAATATCACAGTCTTTCTCTTAGTCATTCCTCAGAAGAGAAGCCTTAAATTAAGAATAATTTGGGAGAAAGCAAAGCCTGACATGGAAAGTGGTCAAGCATAAAATCTAGGCATACAGCTTTGTTATCACGTGGAATAATGACCAGTTCAGTTCTTTC
Source organism: Rhizomys pruinosus (assembly GCA_009823505.1). Classification (NCBI taxonomy): domain Eukaryota; kingdom Metazoa; phylum Chordata; class Mammalia; order Rodentia; family Spalacidae; genus Rhizomys; species Rhizomys pruinosus. The sequence goes on from VZQC01010223.1 coordinate 1,007,416, forward strand.
TTCATCGGCCTCTCACTTTTAACTTAGAGAGGGCATTTACCTGTTATGGTGAAGCAAGGGAATCAGAGGCAGGAGGAGAAGGAGGGAGTCAAGGGCAAGGAAGAGTCAGACTTCCTCCGTCATGTTGCTTATACCAGAGTGAACATGTGTGTGTTCATAATAATTAGTGTCAGCCCCAAAAGTGATTCTATAGTTTAATGTGTTTGCTTGAAATAAAAGTCACAAATGGCTGACTTGACTTCTGTCAAGTTCCTGTATCTCCACCCAGGTTTCACACTGGTAGTTTCTAATTGCCCACCCACTTCTATCCCAGAATGGCCTTCTTTTCTTGGTCTTCTTTTTTCTTTGAGACAGGGTCTAATATAGTCCAAGATGGCCTCAAACTCACTAATGTACCTAAGGATGAGCTTCAACCCCTGATCCTCCTGAGTACTGGGATTCCAGGCATGTGCCTTCCTACCTGATTTGGGACTTCCTAATAGTTTTTAATAATACCCTTTTGTATAACCTAATGAGAATGGCTGCCTAGCCCCTAGAGCTGTGCAGAACTGTCAACCTGTTCTTTCTTTTTTAAGGATATATGTCAGCTAGAATTTGCTGTGTAACAAAATATTCCAAAACATTATGGATATAAAGAACAGTCATGTTCTCTCTCTCTCTCTCTCTCTCTCTCTCTCTCTCTCTCTCTCATAATTCTGTTTGCTAGTTGCACGATATGACTGGTCAAACCTGGTTCATTGAGGAATAGGAGATGTGAGGTGGCGTCATTCACATATTTGGGGCCACAGTTGGGTTGACCAGGTGGCTGTCATCTTCCAGTAGACTCTCAGAGCCATTTTAACATTGGCATTTCAGGGTTCCAAACAGAAGCAACCAAAAAAATAAATAAATAAATAAATAAAAGCTCCAGTGTGCAAGACCCTTTGATAATTTGCATCAGTAAATGACATTCCTAAATGCATGTATAAATCCACATGCAGATTAGTCTGCATGTTTCCATGGGAGAAGCCTTAGAGATCTATTGCCAAGGAACATAACCTGGAAGGGAATGGACTGCCCACACACAGAGAAGAAGTGCTAAATAATGGAACTGGGGGCCATGTGTTGCCCCAGACTAGAGCAAGCCAAGCCCCACTCCCCCAAGCCCTGCCAGAGGGCTGGACAAAAAGGGAGATAAAGCTGTCTGTGCAGTTAGGCGTTCCATTTGTTTTAAGCGACAGTTATATTTCTTTATCTTTAACAAAATCTATTCAGGCCTCTGAAAGTTAGCTATGTTCAGACACTATGGTTTTCCAACTTTGACCCCTATGTGCTTGGAGGCCAGTCTTCCAGTAGGTGGGGATTAGCAGATGGAGAGGAGGAGACAAAAAGATATCTTGCCTTCTGTTTGCTGAACACATGTAGTCTTCCAGGCTCTAAACATGATTCACTTCACTTAATACAGATCTTTCTTCTTCAAGGCCTAATTCAACAGGTTTCTCCAGGAAGCCTTCCTGCCCTGGTCTTTCCTGGGTAGTGCTATCTCCTTTACTGCCAAATGCCTGTCAAATGTTCTCTTGCTTGATTTGGATTGTCCACCCACATCATCTTCTATTAAATCTGAGATAATCACTATGGGGTTTGTGCCTGGTCCTCTGTGGAGGTCTGCACAGTGAAATCATTAGCAAGTACTCACCTGCCAAAGAGGAAGCACCTGCATTTCACCCTCAGCTCCTACTTTGATTCTTTGCATTTATATTTAATGTTCCATTGAATTGTTTTCCCTCCTTGGGTTACCAACACTGTAGGTCACTGATGTGCATTAATGGGCCTATTAGTTCTTTCATTAGCAAAGGTCAGAAGCAGATAGCATTCATTTATTTCTTTCAGGTCTGAATGGAGCACCAGATGTGTGTCACACATGTGTATGTGACAAATGCAAATGGAAAGCAACACATATAAAGGTACTATTCTGGTGGAGGGATGTGGAAAACATGCATGACATATATTAAAATACTAGGAATATGTTAGGTAGAAAAATAGATCAGACGAGAAAGAGAGATATACAAGAGAGTTTGTAGTTTGCAGTTTCATAATGAGTGGCCAGGGAGGAGCTCTCAAATGTGGTGACATTTAACTGAGACCCTAAGGCTGTGAGAGAGCTGTGCATATGTTTAGGAAAAAAACAGCCTACCCTTTGGGAGTAGTACTGCAAAGCCCCTGAGGCAGAATTGTGAATGGCCTCTGATGTGTCAAGGAAGTCCATGTCCGTTGAGTAGGAGAATGGAGAACACTGAGAGATAGGTGAGAGACTAGAAAGTTAGATTAGACAATGTCGCAGAGTAGATTGTGTAGCTGGGCATGTATCCCAAGGAAGAGGATCACAAGTAAAGGATAAAGAACCAGAATGTCAGTAACCAGATGGGCCTGGAAGAGACACGGAAGACAGAAGTGTGTCTCTCTGTGACTTTCTGCACTCAGGCATCCAACACAAAGCAGGTTTCTCACCTTGTGTGGGAAATCTATGTCCAAGGTGGGTTTTGTGTTAGAAAATCATCAATATGGATGAAAATATGCACAGTGATTGATGTTCTGATATGTATACAGTGCATTCTTCCACAAACATGGGTACTAGGTCCAAACATATATCATGCAGCTTTTGCCATCCACTGGGTTTAATCTGCCCCTTATTTTGGTATTGCTTTTGTCATTTAAGTTTCCAAAAAGATTAATTTCTAGATCAGATTGAGATAGCTTTTCTTAGATTGATTTTTTTATAAAGCCCAGTAGCTGTGTTGTGAATATAAAGGAGTCTGTGGTTATTTACATTGATGGGGCTTCATGTGGCCTGGCTCTACATGGGAAGATGTAGAGGGGGAGCCTGGGGTATCAGCCTGGGAAAACAGTCTGCACTGAGGTCAGTTATTTTTCACCAATGTATTTTCTATGATGAGAGCTACTGAGAACAAGAAGCTTCATGGATATGTGTGGTAGGAGTAACTTTAAAAAAGAAATATAGAAGTAACATGTATTATAATAAACATAAGCAATTTAGACATTTTTTAGTGTCTTTGGAAATATAAGTATAGTTCATAATGGCATTCTTTTAACCAAACCAACCAGATTTATTATGAAGACACTTCTTTGTTTTCAGGATAATTTGGTTATAGCTGACTAGCTGTTTTCTTACTGGTACTATAGTGCACATTGCTGAAGCAAGGCAGAATTAAATTTCTGCTTGCTGTGGCCCTCAGGAAACAAAGTCTGACTCCTATACTAGAGTATAGCAATTTGGAAGCTCATTTAGGTCTTTTGTATAATAAAGTAATATATTTTGGGTACATGCTTATTGTTATGATGGAGACATGGTTCCTGAGGTTACCACTTTTTTTGTCAGCAAAGTAGTTAAATAAGTTACCTTTGCAGAAGACATTTACTTCTTGTATGCCACTCATTTACCAACTTTCCTGGCTAAAAACTTGAAAATAATATGAGCAACAAAGGCATTTAGTTTTAGATTCTGGAAGAGCTGTATGGAGTTTCTCTTCTCTTCTAATCCATTTCTTTTTTGGTCTTTTCGAGACAGGGTCTTCCTGTAGCCCCAGCTGTCCTGGAACTCACTCTGTAGACTAGGCTGGCCTTGAACTCACAAAGATCTGCCTGCCTCTGCCTCCGGAGTGCTAGGATTAAAGGCGTGCACCACCAAGCTCAGCTAGTAATTTTTTAAAGAATGTCTAATCCAGCCAGGTGTTGTGGCACACGCCTTTAATCCCAGCACTCAGGAGGCAGAGGCAGGTGGATTTCTGTGAGTTCAAGGTCAGCCTGGACTACATAGCAAGTTCCAGGACAACTGGAGCTACAGGGAGACACTGTCTCAAAAAGACCAAAAAAACAAAACAAAAAACAAGTGTGGTGGTCCATGCCCTCAATCCCAGATGGAGCTCTATGAGTTCAAGACTAGTTGAGACTACATAGTAAAACCATGTCTCAGAAGAGAGAGAGAGAGAGAGAGAGAGAGAGAGAGAGAGAGAGAGAGAGAGAGAGATTTAATAGACACCTTCCAACAGAGCAACAGTGCTTTGGGTTTTCTTTGGGGAGCTCCCATTCCCCAGTCAGCCACTGACTTCCAGTGAAGTTGACACTGAGCTCTGAGCTAGGAGTAGGCATGTGTGACAAGGTCTGACACTCTATTCCATTGGTGACAGTGACTGGTTCAAGGAGGGATGTGTGGCTGGAGTCAGGCCAATGAGACTCCATGGTAAGAGCTCTGGCTTTGGGGCAGGGTGAGATGGTTCATTACCTTTTTTTTTTTTTTTTTTGATCCCCAGGACCCACATGATAGAAGAGAGAATGGACTCCTGAAAGTTGTCCTTGGACCTAGACACACACACACACAGACACACACACAGACACNAGAAGAGATCAACACCTTTAAATCTAGGCACTTGGAGGCAGAGGCAGGTGGATCTTTCTGATTCAAGGCCAGCCTGTCTACAGAGCAAGTTCCAGGACAGCTGGAACTACAAGGAGACCCTGTCTTGAAAAGACCCAAAAAAAAAAGATCTCTAAGTATGGATTACAAAATAAAACTAAAATGATTCACTTCTTTTATTTTTATTTATTCATTTTTAAAAAATTTTTTCTGGGGGAGAGAGATGGCCTAGCAGTTAAGAGCACCGACTGCTCTTGCAGAGGACCCGGGATTGATCCCCGCACCCACATGGCTGCTGAGAACCATCTGAAACTCAATTCCAAGGAGAACTCCAGTTCCAGGGAATCCGACACCCTCTAATCCTGACCTCCGCGGCTTGCAACGACACAGGTGCATCAAACCTCATGCAGATAGTACATTCATACACATAAAAAAAAATAAAAAATTAAAAAAAAATTTATGTGTACAAGTGTTCTTGTATGTATGTAAATGCCCCGATGATTGGCAATGCCCATGGAGGTCAGAAGAAGGGCATTGGATCCCTGGAACCAGTTTTGGACAGTTTTTGCCATCATTGTTTCTGGGAACGGAACCTGAGAAGAGATAGCAGTTGTTATAATCTCACGAGCCATCTCTCTAGCTCCATGATCCACTTCTTAATTTATTCCACCTATATATTGTCTTTGTTCTTTTGTCTGAAATAAGAACAGACCAGTGCTTTTATACTTCGATACAACAATGAACCTCCATATATACTAAGATGTTTATATGAACATAAGAGAACCATGAAAATAAGTTAATTCATCTTTGCCATATGTGGACATATATTCTTTGACAGATTTGATACAAACTGAATTCTTCAGACAAGATGCTGATGAATAATTATATTGCCATGTGGAAATATTCTTTGCTTTGGAGAGGTATTTCTGAAGTGCTATAGGATTTAACAGAAAAAAGAATTAGAAATTTTCAAGAGGGAAGTGACATTTGAGCCAAACTTCAATGAGAGGGTCATAGAGTAAGGAGTTGAGTGGGACTGTGGGTTTATCCGAGGCAGAGGGGACAACAAGGAAAATAGAAAAGAGTGACTAGCAAAAAGTTAAGCAAAAATTCTGGTGTGAGAGATACTTCAAAGAAACCAAGACTTTTTTATTTTTATTTTTTTGTCTTTTTGAGACAGGGTTTCCCTGTAGCCCCAGCTCTCCTGGAACTCCGCTTCTGTAGACCAAGGCTGGCCTTGAACTCACAGATCAGCCTGCCTCTGCCTCCCTAGCTGAGATTAAAGGCGTGCGCCACCACGCCCAGAAGACTGTTTTTAAGCAGCTTCTTGGGACTTCATCATTATTTCAGTAATCTCTAATGGAAATTGAACATTTTTGTCCAAATAAGATATCATCTTAAAAGTATAAAAGAATCAGCAACACTTTGTACCTCAAAAATATGTTCAAATATTGAATGAAATAAAAATAATTTCTAAAATAGTTTTCAGAAATCACATAAAAGCACAAAAAGAAATAACTTGGCAGAAAACCTTCACCTAAATTAAAACCATGGCTAGCATTGGAAAATGTTTTTCCAAATTTCTTGCATTTTGTTTCTGGGCATCTTTTTGAATAGTTAATATCATGTACTCTATTCTACCTTTTCACTGAAAACAATTCAACAAGCATTTCCCAATGTTGTAAAAAGCTCTTTGAAACCATTGAGTTTAATGGCCTTTCCCTGTTTCATCTTGGGGCTTTGTCACAGTTTATTGTATCCTGGCCTGCTGTTGGAGGTTTGCAGTGGTCCGTGTTTTCTGCTGGTACAAACGGACTGGCTGCTGGCCAGCTAACCCTGTGTTTTGCAGACTGCCAAGCACTTGTCATACAGCCAAGGTGAAGACCAACTTGTTTAGCTTCTGGGAGCCAAGAAGAGCTGAGAGGAGCTGAGAGACTGTGGTGCACTTAAAGCCACATCAGACTAGCAGAGGACACTGTGGATCTTTCAGGGGTACCAATTAATTAGCTTCCTAGGTCAGATCCCCAGAGAACTTTAGTCCAAGTGGTCCCACGGGTCTTTGGGCCTGCTGGAAGGAGACTCACATTTCAAAGCCTTCTGGTGCCTTCTGTTTCCTGGGGAAGTCTGGATTACTAACAGAGACCCTGAAGCTGGCTCTTGAGGTTGTGTCTCCTAGCTGAGAGGAGGGGGGCAGAAAGACCTATTAAATGCACAGATACTGCGCTCCCTGCTTTACCTGAGAGCCTGGGGGATGGGGGGGATAGGACACCACAGGGGAGAGCAAGCCAGAATCTCTGTTCTGGTGTTGGTGGGCTCCTTATCCCTTCTTCATTAGTACTAATACCAGCATTCTCTCTAGGAGCAAAATAGCAACCTGATGATAAGTCTTGCTGCCTGGCTTGTATTTCTAGCCTTGCCCATACCCTGTGGTGACTTGTCCAGTGGACGCTCTGACTCAAGTGCATTTCAGAGGTTCTTGACTTTGATCCTCTTCCTTCATGGAATTTCACTTCAAGGAAAGATAATGAACCTGGAGGAAACACAGGTCCTCCTGGATCAGCATGCAGTAAAGGTAGTCATCAATCTGTCCTTGAGCCAGCAGAAGGTGGTGCTGGGCAGGGTAGCTCCTGGACAGAGCTTGTGTTCCCAGTCACTGCCCTGGAGGCACACTTCAGTAAAGCAAAGAGACAGGAAGGAGACACTTAGCTTAGGACAAAGAATCATCTGCTCCATGAGACACCCCCCCCCAAGAAAAAAATTAATAAAAGAGGCATACCACATTTTACATAATAGACGCTGTTTTGAAAATTTCTCTAAAATTAATTTTCCTTATTAAATCATGTTTCAGGCTTTCTCAGGAGCTTTGCTTTTTAAAAGAACTGTTATATTTTGTAGAAAATGCAGAATTTCATAACACTTCAGTGTAGTAACTCTGGAAAGAGACAGCCTTATTTAAATCCTGGCTCTGCTATTTGATTACTTTGTGATACTTGAGGCTTCAGTCCTCCCCCCCCCCCCCCAAACCAACACAGGAGGCAGCACCTGTCATAAGGTGACTGTATTTAGGTTAAAGATGCAGAACCTAGTCTTGGAAGTCAACTTTGATGGTGCACGCCTTTAATTCTAGCACTCAGGAGGCAGAGGCAGGAGGATCTCTGTGAGTTCAAGGCCAGCCTGGTTTACAGAGTGAGCTCCAGGCCATCTGGGACTTAAAGGGAGACTCTGTCTTGAAAATACCCCCCCCCCAAAAATGTTGCTACTAATCTGAAAAATACTAAGTGACATGCATATAAAACAAAATTTTGGAAGGAAAGTTGTCTTGCTTTGCTTGGAGCCGTGCCTGTTAGGCTAGGTACATTAGCATAGTCCACATAATTCATGGCTTATTAGGTAAAAATGATAAAATGCTCCAGAGTAGGAGAATTTAAAAGTAATTCAGTTGAACCATGAATCTAAATAGATGTTAAAATAAAACTGAACTAAAAAAATCTTTTAGTCTTACACATTTATCAAATAATATTTTATTGCCTAAAATTTTCTCAGAAAGTATAGGACCTATTTTAAAAAGATAGTCTATGTAGTCTGAAATGCGGCTCTGAATATTTTACAAAATTAATCGAGGATGGGTTAAATACTAGGCTCCCTGGAAAATTGTCCGTGGTTAGATAGCTGATATCATTTCTTCTTATTTGGTTTAATTGAAAAAAGTGGGCTGGTAAGATGGCTCAGTGGGTAAAAGCACTTGCTGCCTGATATTGCAAGCCTAATGACCCAAGTTTCATCCCACTGGGTCCACACAAAGGGGAAGGAGAAACCTATCTCCATAAAGTTGTCTTCTGACATGTGCACAGTGCCATGCATGTCCCCATCTCTCACACAATTGACATTGAAGCATTAATCACAGTAAAATTTCAGTAGTGATTCCATAATTGTATTATTTATATAGATAGTGATTTACTTCCAACATCAGAACCCAAGTTAAACAAAAAGAAAATCATCCTTTAATACTACAGCTAAATGTTGTAAATGGCTGTTATATAGTTCCTGCTGCAAAATACAATTATAAATCCTGATGCCTCAGAGCCTTAGTCAGTCCTGAATATCACAGTCTTTCTCTTAGTCATTCCTCAGAAGAGAAGCCTTAAATTAAGAATAATTTGGGAGAAAGCAAAGCCTGACATGGAAAGTGGTCAAGCATAAAATCTAGGCATACAGCTTTGTTATCACGTGGAATAATGACCAGTTCAGTTCTTTCTTCATCGGCCTCTCACTTTTAACTTAGAGAGGGCATTTACCTGTTATGGTGAAGCAAGGGAATCAGAGGCAGGAGGAAGGAGGGAGTCAAGGGCAAGGAAGAGTCAGACTTCCTCCGTCATGTTGCTTATACCAGAGTGAACATGTGTGTGTTCATAATAATTAGTGTCAGCCCCAAAAGTGATTCTATAGTTTAATGTGTTTGCTTGAAATAAAAGTCACAAATGGCTGACTTGACTTCTGTCAAGTTCCTGTATCTCCACCCAGGTTTCACACTGGTAGTTTCTAATTGCCCACCCACTTCTATCCCAGAATGGCCTTCTTTTCTTGGTCTTCTTTTTTCTTTGAGACAGGGTCTAATATAGTCCAAGATGGCCTCAAACTCACTAATGTACCTAAGGATGAGCTTCAACCCCTGATCCTCCTGAGTACTGGGATTCCAGGCATGTGCCTTCCTACCTGATTTGGGACTTCCTAATAGTTTTTAATAATACCCTTTTGTATAACCTAATGAGAATGGCTGCCTAGCCCCTAGAGCTGTGCAGAACTGTCAACCTGTTCTTTCTTTTTTAAGGATATATGTCAGCTAGAATTTGCTGTGTAACAAAATATTCCAAAACATTATGGATATAAAGAACAGTCATGTTCTCTCTCCTCTCTCTCTCTCTCTCTCTCTCTCTCTCCTCCATAATTTGTTTGCTATTGCACGATATGACTGGTCAAACCTGGTTCATTGAGGAATAGGAGATGTGAGGTGGCGTCATTCACATATTTGGGGCCACAGTTGGGTTGACCAGGTGGCTGTCATCTTCCAGTAGACTCTCAGAGCCATTTTAACATTGGCATTTCAGGGTTCCAAACAGAGCAACCAAAAAAAATAAATAATAAATAAATAAAAGCTCCAGTGTGCAAGACCCTTTGATAATTTGCATCAGTAAATGACATTCCTAAATGCATGTATAAATCCACATGCAGATTAGTCTGCATGTTTCCATGGGAGAAGCCTTAGAGATCTATTGCCAAGGAACATAACCTGGAAGGGAATGGACTGCCCACACACAGAGAAGAAGTGCTAAATAATGGAACTGGGGGCCATGTGTTGCCCCAGACTAGAGCAAGCCAAGCCCCACTCCCCCAAGCCCTGCCAGAGGGCTGGACAAAAAGGGAGATAAAGCTGTCTGTGCAGTTAGGCGTTCCATTTGTTTTAAGCGACAGTTATATTTCTTTATCTTTAACAAAATCTATTCAGGCCTCTGAAAGTTAGCTATGTTCAGACACTATGGTTTTCCAACTTTGACCCCTATGTGCTTGGAGGCCAGTCTTCCAGTAGGTGGGGATTAGCAGATGGAGAGGAGGAGACAAAAAGATATCTTGCCTTCTGTTTGCTGAACACATGTAGTCTTCCAGGCTCTAAACATGATTCACTTCACTTAATACAGATCTTTCTTCTTCAAGGCCTAATTCAACAGGTTTCTCCAGGAAGCCTTCCTGCCCTGGTCTTTCCTGGGTAGTGCTATCTCCTTTACTGCCAAATGCCTGTCAAATGTTCTCTTGCTTGATTTGGATTGTCCACCCACATCATCTTCTATTAAATCTGAGATAATCACTATGGGGTTTGTGCCTGGTCCTCTGTGGAGGTCTGCACAGTGAAATCATTAGCAAGTACTCACCTGCCAAAGAGGAAGCACCTGCATTTCACCCTCAGCTCCTACTTTGATTCTTTGCATTTATATTTAATGTTCCATTGAATTGTTTTCCCTCCTTGGGTTACCAACACTGTAGGTCACTGATGTGCATTAATGGGCCTATTAGTTCTTTCATTAGCAAAGGTCAGAAGCAGATAGCATTCATTTATTTCTTTCAGGTCTGAATGGAGCACCAGATGTGTGTCACACATGTGTATGTGACAAATGCAAATGGAAAGCAACACATATAAAGGTACTATTCTGGTGGAGGGATGTGGAAAACATGCATGACATATATTAAAATACTAGGAATATGTTAGGTAGAAAAATAGATCAGACGAGAAAGAGAGATATACAAGAGAGTTTGTAGTTTGCAGTTTCATAATGAGTGGCCAGGGAGGAGCTCTCAAATGTGGTGACATTTAACTGAGACCCTAAGGCTGTGAGAGAGCTGTGCATATGTTTAGGAAAAAAACAGCCTACCCTTTGGGAGTAGTACTGCAAAGCCCCTGAGGCAGAATTGTGAATGGCCTCTGATGTGTCAAGGAAGTCCATGTCCGTTGAGTAGGAGAATGGAGAACACTGAGAGATAGGTGAGAGACTAGAAAGTTAGATTAGACAATGTCGCAGAGTAGATTGTGTAGCTGGGCATGTATCCCAAGGAAGAGGATCACAAGTAAAGGATAAAGAACCAGAATGTCAGTAACCAGATGGGCCTGGAAGAGACACGGAAGACAGAAGTGTGTCTCTCTGTGACTTTCTGCACTCAGGCATCCAACACAAAGCAGGTTTCTCACCTTGTGTGGGAAATCTATGTCCAAGGTGGGTTTTGTGTTAGAAAATCATCAATATGGATGAAAATATGCACAGTGATTGATGTTCTGATATGTATACAGTGCATTCTTCCACAAACATGGGTACTAGGTCCAAACATATATCATGCAGCTTTTGCCATCCACTGGGTTTAATCTGCCCCTTATTTTGGTATTGCTTTTGTCATTTAAGTTTCCAAAAAGATTAATTTCTAGATCAGATTGAGATAGCTTTTCTTAGATTGATTTTTTTATAAAGCCCAGTAGCTGTGTTGTGAATATAAAGGAGTCTGTGGTTATTTACATTGATGGGGCTTCATGTGGCCTGGCTCTACATGGGAAGATGTAGAGGGGGAGCCTGGGGTATCAGCCTGGGAAAACAGTCTGCACTGAGGTCAGTTATTTTTCACCAATGTATTTTCTATGATGAGAGCTACTGAGAACAAGAAGCTTCATGGATATGTGTGGTAGGAGTAACTTTAAAAAAGAAATATAGAAGTAACATGTATTATAATAAACATAAGCAATTTAGACATTTTTTAGTGTCTTTGGAAATATAAGTATAGTTCATAATGGCATTCTTTTAACCAAACCAACCAGATTTATTATGAAGACACTTCTTTGTTTTCAGGATAATTTGGTTATAGCTGACTAGCTGTTTTCTTACTGGTACTATAGTGCACATTGCTGAAGCAAGGCAGAATTAAATTTCTGCTTGCTGTGGCCCTCAGGAAACAAAGTCTGACTCCTATACTAGAGTATAGCAATTTGGAAGCTCATTTAGGTCTTTTGTATAATAAAGTAATATATTTTGGTACATGCTTATTGTTATGATGGAGACATGGTTCCTGAGGTTACCACTTTTTTTGTCAGCAAAGTAGTTAAATAAGTTACCTTTGCAGAAGACATTTACTTCTTGTATGCCACTCATTTACCAACTTTCCTGGCTAAAAACTTGAAAATAATATGAGCAACAAAGGCATTTAGTTTTAGATTCTGGAAGAGCTGTATGGAGTTTCTCTTCTCTTCTAATCCATTTCTTTTTTGGTCTTTTCGAGACAGGGTCTTCCTGTAGCCCCAGCTGTCCTGGAACTCACTCTGTAGACTAGGCTGGCCTTGAACTCACAAAGATCTGCCTGCCTCTGTCTCCCGAGTGTTAGGATTAAAGGCATGTGCCACCATGCCCGGCTTTCTTTTTTTTTTTTTTTTTTTGGTCTTTTTGAGACAGGGTCTCCCTGTAGCTCTGGCTGTCCTGGAACTCACTCTGTAGACCAGGCTGGCCTCGAACTCACAGAGATCCGCATGCCTCTGCCTCCCAAGTGCTAGGATTAAAGGCGTGCGGTGGCTTTCTAATCCATTTCCCAGACTGAGAGGTCAGAGACTGGATTGATTGTGCCTGCTTAGAACCGATGAGTCAGAAGACAAGTTCCTGAAGGCACAGCCATGGCCAAGGCCAAGTCCAGCTTTCTTGTTGAGGACAGAACACTCTGTCACCGCTAAAGCAGCATCACCGTCTATTTCTAAATAAAGCAATTCTGTAAGTTGTGTGGGCACTTCTTTTCTGAGAACATTGCTGTTCATCCTCTCTTCTACCTTGGGATGCTTCTTCAATGTGAATTTGTAGGCATGTCCGTTTTGGATGTGGAAACTCCTCCAGTATGGCTTGTGGGAGTCCCTTTGTTTTAACGGTAACTTGGTTGAGTAAAGTCTTGAACTTGTCTTCTCACTAGTAGTGCACTTTTGCCACAAACTGCTTTTAATACTGTCTGAAGGAGTTACTGTTGAGAGTCCTATATTTGGGTAATTTTGCAATAATTAAAGATGTTGAAACTACAATATATACATTTGTGTAATGTCTTTACTGACAAGCCCTCATGCCTGTCGTGAGAATGTCTTCACTGGGGAGATGTCAACAATGTGTCTGCACCCTCCTTAAAAATTTCCAAGACCAACCAAAAGATAATTCCACTGAAGTTCTCCCCCAGGGAATGAGTTTAGTGAGCTCAGTTGGAAAGCATAAGTGAAGGGCTGCTTACAGCAGCATGACCACAAAGCCGCCGAGTGATGGTTTTCCATACTGCAAAGAAGGATTTTCCCTCAGTTAGTGTTCTCCAGCCTAGATACTCTAGCACCCCCACCACAACACCCCAGAGTTCATGTGCAATTAAGGCAGAATCATAAACAAGTGGCTGGGAGTTGGGACAGGGGTGTGGGGGTGTGTGCGAATCTCAGGTAAGGGTCCATTGACTCTCGCCATCCCTGAAGGACTGTCAACAGAGAACAGGTCTCTTGCAAGTGGATACAGCTCATCTGTTGGAAGTGGCAGCTGCTTTGCTTGGAGGACAGTGTTCTGCAACAATTTTATGAAAGCTTTGCTGAAGAGTTGTTATGGATATGATGGAAGTTGGAAGGTAGACTTGGGGAAATCTCTTTGGCCTCTGGTTTTGCATTCCCATCATCTATTTCTTCAGGGGTAATGCCTCCACCTTTACTGTCTAAGCATCACCAGGGCCTGTCTTTTGTTCCAGCAGCCAAGAGAGTAAACGTGAGTTCTGTGGCCAGTGATTTAAGCTTTGGGATGTTTGTGACACATTTCTTTGCAATGTTGTTAGGACATCTTGAGGACCTTGGTAGTAAGATCATCTTGAGTCCTGATTTCAAGGACAGAACATTCTAGAAATTGTTCAAAATCTACAGAGATTAAAGAGACATATAGGAGTCGGGCATGGTTGCTTCATGATCATATCAGATAAGCTTTACAGGTTTGTTCCCTGGAATGTATGACTTAGAAAACTTAAGGTACCACATTCACAGATCTATACACCAAACATTTTTGTATTTAAATCATCATTCAACCCACCAGTCAAAGTCTCAGGAAACAGGAAGGATCATGAAGATAACTAAAACCTTTAATAACACCTTTAATCCCAGGACTGAGGAGGCAGAAGCAGGCTGATCTCTGTAAGATCAAGGCTAGCCTTGGTCTGTTAATGGAGTTCAAGTAGCTAGGGCTACAGGAAGATCCTGTCTCAAAAACAAAAGAAAGAAAAATAAAACCCCACAAAACAGCAAAAAGAGCTATAGGACCTGGAGTGGGCCTGGGGTGTGTCAGGAGTGGATTCCAAAAGCATGTATCGTCTATAAACCTTGTGTTCCCTGATATCTGTGTTTGTCATCTAACCAAGAAGCCTTCTGTGGTCACCTTCCAGGACTCCTGGCTATGAGTCAGCTACTTAAATCTCTTGCTGAGTCACCTGTCTGTGAGTCAAAGAATGGTGTCTTTCTTGGTACTGTATTAAGATTATGGGTCATCTGTAAACTTCAGGTTGTAATTTTCTTCCATCAAGAACAACAATGTTTCAACATGTTTATTAACAATGGATATTTTATTTTGAAACAAAAATCCTGATAATAATTTTGCACATTGCCAAACACCGAGCTTCTGCTTCCTGATCATATCAGATAAGCTTTACACGTTCCCTGGAATTTTACACGAAAAATTTTAAGTTTTAAAAAAACTTAAAAAAACTTAAGGTAGCACATTCAGGGATCTATACACCAGACATTTCTGTATTTAAATCATCATTCAACCCACCAGTCAGGGTCTCAGGAGACAGGAGGGATTGATAAGATAACTAAAATTATTATTGACACTTGCATTAGAATGTATCTTAAGAATATTAGTTTATTTGGGTATCTACAAAGACCATGACCTGTGTTTCCGTCTCATTTCTTTGTGAAGGAAAGATAGCATGAACTGTTTTGATAAGCTTCTTCACAATTTTTACAGTATTTTTTAAATTACTCCCTTGGAACTAGTAAGCAATAAAGCTGTTTTCCATAGCTTTATCTCTCTGCTTATCTAATGTAAAAGTATTTGTAATATTTGGAGAAACTTAATGTTGAATCATACCAAAATCTTACTAAACTTGGGCTTTTCTAATATTTCAGGCTCTTGGGAGATTTCTGTATGCTAAGATAGATTTTAATATTATAGAAATGCGATAGTGACCTTTCCATAAACCTTAATACAATTGCCCTGTGACATAAACTGCCAAAGAGATGGGCACTACTTGAAGAAGTGTTTTCATTATTTATCTGCCTTTGTGGTTTATCTCAGATCTCATTTCTTTCGCTCTCTTGTGTGTTTTTCTTTCCTTTAAGCTAAACATCAGTAATTTCCATATTTTTAAACCAGGGAACAGGCAGGATTTTTCCTTTGCTCCAGCTCATTTGAATGTGCTTGTCAAGGCCATTGTCTTGTGTGGAACAGCCTTCAGTCTTAAGAAAAGAGCTTACAAGATAGGGAACTTCACTAGTATGTTTCTCAACTACTTAATTTCAAAATAAACATTTTGGGGATGGGGCCTGAAGTAGCTGTGAATAATAGTTTATGACAGGTGTTAATTCAGGATACTATATCCAGTTTGTAAAATAAACTGATGACTGTTTTTCACATAAAACTGTGACTTCCCAAAATTGATATTGGCCACTATCCTAAAATTAAAGTTCTTTGTCTTCCAGAGACTGAAGAACAGATGACTAAACTTGACCAAAATCTAAAGCCTGCAGCTTTGGCTTTGGTTTTGTTGTCAGTTCCAGTTTAGGGTGGAAAAGAGTCTTCGGAAGTGTAGCCAGGATGAATCATAGTTTTTCATCTGCCATCCGAGGGCTCTTTGATGGGCTGGTTATTTCAAGAGTCCCTTTCCAGCCCACAAACCCAGAAGATGATGGTTGTTTAAAGAGTAGAAAGTTGCCCTTTTTAGTAACTCCGAGACTATTTGTAAACAGAAAGGTGGGCAGGCATTACCCAACAGCCGGCCATTCTGCAATACTCCGCTTGAGCTGCAATCAATAGTCTAACCAGAATAAACCCAAGGACACATCTCACTGCACATTTTCTGTGAGGGGAATGGTTAGATGTTGAATCAGAGGAATCTAGAAGGAGCTTATGTTACCAACTAGGGGTTGATTATGGTTGCCATCTAGGACTTCTGGTCAGGTTTGTTTTCTCAGTCAGTTAATTAAAGGCAGGAAAAGTCTCAGACACACTAGAGAGCAACAGGCACACAGACTTCATTGAATGATGAGGATCCACACTCACCCAGAGAGAAACGCTCTGCACAGGTGGACAGGAGATTTGGAAAATGAAAATCCCAGCCAGGCGTGGTGGCGCACGCCTTTAATCCTAGCACTCGGGAGGCAGAGGCAGGTGGATCTTTGTGAGTTCAAGGCCAGCCTGGTCTACAATGTGAGTTCCAGGACAGCTGGGGCTACAGGGAGACCCCGTCTTGAAAAGACCAAAAAAAAAAAAAAGGAAAATGAAAATCCAATTCCCCAGGCAGGGCCTGGCTTTTTAACAGTTTTTCTGGGTTCCATTTCCCAAATTTTGGATTGGTCAATTTAAACAAAGAAGAAAGGCTGTTGGATTTATATATGGCTGCAAATGAAGAGGTATGCAGGTCTGGCTTTAGACTTATCTGAACTCATTGGACTAGTTAGCTGGAATGAGAACCCCGCTGGCTAGAGAGGGAGCTGCCAGGCCTTTATCAAAGATCAAGAAGAAGATGGGAGCATGCCATCCTTACTATTTATCAGTGGCCCTTTTCTTATCTGTCTGCCTGTCCAAAAAATAAGGCTAGCTCCTAGTCCCTCGCTTATAGTGTCCTCGTGGTTTGCCACTAAAACAGTGTTATTTTCTAAGAACACAGTAAAGGAGCAATTGATTGCATCACTTACCTAGCACAACAATCCCTTGGTCACCTCTGAAAGGAGGAGACATCAACATCCTTAATGAAAGTATATATTCTATTAAAAAAAAAAAAAAGCTTGGTTCATTGTAAAATAATTCTTATTTTCCTGATAATTTAAAGGCTGCCTTCCTGGCCTGGGATGTGGCTTGTAGGATAGCACTTACCCAGCACGTGCAGGACCGTGGGTGGATCCAGCCTTAGTACTACAAACAAACACATACAATTCTGTGTTCCTGAGACCATCGATCTTTATATGTGGTTTTCACTCTTGACTAAACGTGGAATGACTTTATCGCTCACTCTTCCAAATACATGAAGAAGTCCCTGGCCTGTGAGTCAGGGTAGGGACGTGATAAGTTTCAGATCAGCTATTCTTCCGGCTCTTCTGGTAGGTTATGGGACCTTGCCCGCCTGCCCAGAGTCTCTCGGCCTCCAGTCTCACTCCTTTTCAAGAACTCCAAAGTCCTTAGAATCTTCTCTTGTGTAGCTTAAATGGTATATCTTCCATGTTCTCCACCAGACTCCATTGATAGACTTCTGGAAATTGTAGAACAGAAATTCATAACATACTCCAAGCAATGGTGGGATTTAAAGGTTGGCTGAGATCGTTATACCCTTTGATCAAGCCCTCCTGAAGACTACATTAAGGTTTAAGCAACTACCTCTTTACCATTAGCTCATTAAGGTTGAAATTCACCCAAAGTTTATATGTTTGTCACCCGAGGTCAGTCTGTTTTGTCCTGTAGTTGCTTCCCTTGAAAATCTCTGGGTTTGTTGTTGTTGTTGTTGTTGTTGTTGTTGTTGTTGTTGCTGCTGCTGCTGCTGCTGCAACAAACACCAGATAATCAAGTTACAATGAGAAAAAGGGTTTGGATGTATAGTTTGGGCCATGACCAGTTGATCCCAATGACTTGGGTCTTTGGTAGGCAGCATACGTCATGGAGTAGAACTGCTCACCTGCTGATCTGGAAGTGATAAGGAGAAAAGATAAAGGGCAGGTGCTGGCAGTTCCTCTTTTTTAAAAAATTATGTTCTTTTTTTATAGACATTTTGTATATTTCATACATCATCTTTCAGTCCAATTTGGATACATTCCCCTCTCCCTGCCCCTCCCACCTCCCATTTATGCATTCTGCCATACATGTCTTGCCTCTTTCTCTCAGTGTTTCCAAGGATTTTCTCCTCAGAGGCTTGTTGTTTTGAGCAGAATTTAACTGTATCAGACAGTTCTTTGACCCAGTCCTTATGTTGTTGTTGTTCCCTCCTCTTTGTATTACTCCAAATTATGCCTATATAAACAACACATATGTATCAAAATTATGACCTTTGGGAATAAACTATATGTTTAATTCCAAAATATGTTTTGGGGTTCACTTTTTCTCCTTTTAATTTTATGGTACTCTAGACTATGAATACATATCTTCCATCCCTATATGGTAATTAGAGTGTCTGAATATAAGTGGTAGGTCGGTTCTAGAGCTCGTTAAGAGACTCACATTATAACAGCACAGTTGCTTTCAGATACAAAGAAATATAATAATAAAGTTGCTCAGTTTGTCTGCCAACTGGGGATTTGGTATCAGCATCCACATATGAGGGAAACCATTAGTTGTTTTGTTTTTCTGGGACTGTGTTACTTCACTTAGCATAATGGCTTCATGTTCCATCCATTTACCTGCAAAGTTCATGATGTCATCTTTCTTTCCCACTACATAGAACTCCATTGTGCAGATGTACCACATTTTTATTATCCAGTCATCAGTTGAGGGGCATTTGGGTTAGTTCTAGCTCTTTGTTATTGTGAAGAGAGCTGCAGTAAACATAGCTGTGCATGTATCTTTGCAGTAGGATGAGTCTTTTGGGTATATACCCAGGAGTGGCATGACTGGGTCAGGCTCATTTTGAGTCTTTTAAGGATTCTCCACACTGCTTTCCATAGTGGTTGTACAAGTTTACATTCCTGCCAGCAGTGGAGAGGTTGTGGGCAGTAGCTCTTGCAGAAAGAGGATCCATGGAATAGAAGTGAAAGGTGAGCATTAATTTCTAGGGAGGTCAAGGAAGAGGATAACCAAGATAATGATAGAGTTTGAAGACCAGCTATTCAAAAGCATTTTGAACAGAACATGTGAGAAAGAACCCACTATGTAAAAATATTTACAATGGGGGCTAGAGAGATGACTCATCAGTTCCGAGCACTGGCTAATTTTGCAGAGGAGTAGAGTTCAATTCCCAGCACCCACATGGTGGCTTACAACCATCTATAACCCCAGTTCCAGGGGATCCAACGCCCTCTTCTGGTGTCCACAGGCATCCTGACCCTGGTGCACTTACATACATACAGGCAATTCTCTCATACACATAAAATAAAAATAATAAATAGAATGTTTTTAAAGATATTTACAGTAAGTCAATAGTTAGAAAATAGCCATTTAAAAGCCAACTTTTTATTTTAAAAGAAATTTGCCAATGGTGTGTATGTGACCTTGGTGGCCAAAATGTACCTTAAGTATAAGTGTTCTTTAAAAGACTTTAGTACCACACGCATTTAAAGAGAGTAAACATCTTGTCCACAAAACATGACTTATTCAAGTTATGTCCAAATTGGATGCATTTCCTTCCAGTTTTACTTTTGGGAGTTGGTTTTAGAAAGAGGAGACTAAAATTAAAATACATGTAATGGCTGAATCAAGTTGTGATTTTTGACAGTTTAACTGTAGGCAACTGTGTGAATTTTGTCACCAAGAGCATGTAGCCCAATTAATGCAGTAGAGCAAATGGTTGTTCTTTTTTGTTTTTTAACTAAAATTTCTCTATAACAGTTAGGATTCTCTAAAAACAAAGCAAAGAGTTGTATGGTAGCACATGCCTTTAATCCCAGCAGAGGCAGGCAGATCTCTCTGAGTTCAAGGCCAGCCTGGTCTACAGAGAGACTTCCAGGACAGCTGGGGCTAGAGGGAGACCCTGTCTCAAAAACATTAAAAAAATAGACAATTATGTTGTGCATTTAAAAAAAGATTTTTTTTTTCTTGTGAGTAACAAAATACTTCTTGGTTTTGATGTTGAAGTTTTAGTAATCTATCTTCAGGTAATTTGGAGGTGGGAACTCAGAAGACAGTGGCCTTTTGGGGCATCTCCTTTGGTGAAGCAATCTTTAGTTTAAATACATGTTATTAAGCAGCTTAAAGACAATCACAGGAAGATTACCTTCCCTTATGTTGTTCAAAAGCCATTTCTCTGGAGTGTCGTACTGTGTTTTAGGAACTTGGTACCATGAGCATGGTCTAGCATGGACTAAGTCCAAAGGAATCCAGGACACAAGTAGTATAATACAATCTAATTTTATTAATAACCAAGCAGGTTAATTTTATAGCTCTAATTCTGTCCTGCCCTAGCATATCTCCCCAAGGCTACTCACCTACATGCCATTCTCTTAGCCTCTTGGAAGCCACAGAGGGTCCACACCAGGGAGTTCCAAGAAGCCAGTTGATTGGCTGAAGCGGATCTCTCTCAGACCCTGGGCTGTAGCAGCTCAGGCAGGCTGGTCCAGGCAGCAGCAGTGGCCAGCAGGGTTGGTATGCACTTCAGGCAAACTGGTGTCATGGGGGCAGCAGGTCTGGTTGTTCTCAGCTGAGAAATTCGCAGTGGCATCTCACAGCAGGTCCCCCAAGGGGGAGTGAGATTAAACTGTTAGCTTAATCCTAACTACTTCTAATCCACGCAACTTCCATATGCTAACTATGCTCCTAATACTTGTGTTGCTCACTGAAATAGGAGCCACCCTAGGTTTAAGTTCTCTTTCTGAGGGACCTCAAGCTTTTGGGTTTTGTCGTTGTTGTTGTTTTGCTTTTTGACAGGGTCTCACTATATAGCCTAGCTGGCCTGGAACTTGCTATGTAGAGTATACTAGCATGGAACTCATAGAGTCCACCTGTCTCTTTCTCCAAAGCGCTGGGACTAAAAGCATACACTACCCATTCCCTGCTTGGGCCTCACAATATTTGAGCTTTGTTTTTTATAACTTATTAGTTGGGTGATGGTTTCTAACTTGACTTGAACCTGTGAAAGATTTGTAAATAAAATTTGACCTCTGTATTGGATGGATTGGAGTATATCTAGGAGCCTGGTGGGGCAGTGCTCATTGCTGCTGAGGTGAGGACTCTAAAACCCGGTGGTGGGAGGTTCTCACTTCCTTCTCTACTGTAGGAAGCCAGCCTCTCCTGCCTAATGAAAGTACATCCTCCTGGCCCGCAGCCTTGTAGCATTTTGGAATATGCTGGTCAATCTTTTCCCTGAAGAAACAAAATAATTGATTGCAGACACAAAGACCAAAGTGATTTTTCAGGAACATTGTTTATTAGTACAGATATGTGGGGAAAACAAGCCCTTATCTAACAAGGGGCATTAAACTTAGTTAAAGAAACTCCCGTTTTGCTCTCTTTTCTCAGCCTGGCCTGAATTAAGTGTCAGAGACATTTGCTAAAACAGTAGAGGATGCAAACTCTTGGGAATGACTTCACACATGACTCTCTGACCTCAGCTATCTTCCTGTTGCCTCTGGGCCTTGTTAGAACGAGGAGTGTTTTTTCAATTTCTACACAAGCCAGGGAAGCAAGCACACTTTAAAACGATCCAGTAAAAGCACACATCTTATGAAAGGGACAATTATTTGAAGGTCGTTGACCTCACAAGGATTGGGCAAGGCTTGGCATCTTGTAAGTATGTTTTGATACTGAAGGGCTATTCTAGAAATGTCAGCTTGTCATTGCTCTGTGAGCTGTTCTTTAGCATACAATGGTAACACATTGCCTGACATCGTACTTGGACCCATCTTGGTGTGACTTTCATTTTAGGAATTATATTTCAGGAAGGATATGTAGGTTCTTAAATAAAATCGACTTTTGTAGATTTTAATCTATTTTTATTAGTATTGTAGCCTAAATCATGCTTAATCTAACTCAGCTAGAAGAGATCAGAAAAATATCTATATCTTCAATATTTTTTTTTTTTTAGAAAGAGGGTTTGGTTTGGTATTTTGGAGACAGGAGCTCCCTTTTAAGTACCGTGTGTCCTGGAGCGCTACGTAAAGCTGTAGACAAGGCTGGCCTGAACCCACAGATATCCGACTGCCTAGTCTATTCCCTCTCAGTGCGTGGGAATTAAAGGTGATGGGCGAGCCGCCGGACAGCGGGCGGGGGGTGTTGCGCGGCGTGGACGTGGGTGTGTTGTGGTCAAGTTCGTTTAGTTGGTGTGGGTTTTCATTTTTTAACACGTAGGAGATGAGGTAAGTAATGTTATGGGGGGAGGAGGGGTAGTGTACATCTCGTGGGCCTTCATTGGGGTGAAAACCAATTTGCAAGCGGGTGTGCCCAAACCCACACAACCCAGGTATGTGGTTGGCGCCCACACCATCCAGCGTGGGGGGGCTTGTATGTTCAAGGGGGGGGGGGGGGGGGGGGGGGGGGGGGGGGTGGGTGGGGGGGGGGGGTCAAGTGGATGAAGGTGGAGGGGTGTCCGTGAAGCTGTGATGTGCTGGTAGTGTTTCGGGGTGGGGGGGGGGGGGGGGGGGGGGGGGAGATCAGTTCACCATTCACGGGCGGGGGGGGGGGGGGGGGAGGGGGGGGGGCACCCAATCACAGCCCCTTACATTCCTCCAGAGCCCCCCTCTCCTCCAGATTGTTCCCTAGCTTAAAAGGGCACAGGTGGAGGAAGAACAAAACAGTCCTAACTTTTCTTCTGGAGCTGTTTCTTGGATCTGTCAATTCTGGCTTGGTTTTCCGTTCAGGGGCTGGACAGGTGATCGTGGCCCAGGAATAACCTTCGAATCCTACTAAGGAAGCACAGCAATTAGATATAAATAGGTATTTAAACAGTATTTTTTTTTTTTTTTTAAACAGTACTAATTGTTAGGTTACTTTGGTATATGTTTGGATGATATGTTTAATCCATGAAATTACGGTTTTTTCTGTAAAAACATGACAGGGTCTTAACTTGGCTTATAAAATCTCCTAACCACTAGAGGATTTGGTAAAAGCTTGTGCATCAGTCGGGGGGGTGGGGGGTGTGTGTGGGGTTAATTACCTCCAAGGAGAGAGCTAATAGCCAAATAGAATTTGTGGGATATACAGGCAATATGGCGGCCTCTGCTGCACAGTATGTCCCCAGGCAGGGGGGGGTGTAAACTGGGGGTGCTGACGGAGGAGTTCTTGCTTGACTCAAGGAGAACTATATTTGTTTTATTGGTGTGAGGTGGCCTGTGGTAACACGCTCGGGTATCCAGAGACCAACTGTACCTTACAAGTGTGGTCCTTTAGACATCTTTCCAATGCTTACATCAGGT
>VZQC01010223.1:1032331-1091887 GCA_009823505.1 Rhizomys pruinosus
CTTGTCTGTTTTTATGCCAGTACAAGCTGTTTATGTACTGTACTAACTATTAGGCCCTGTAGATTATATGTTACCTTGATGCTGGTAGCAGCGAACTGCCCAATATAAAGAGGTTTAGGTGGGGTTGCTCTCTGTTTGGGCTCAGGGTTTGCTTGGCTATCAGGGTCCTTTTGGGTTTTTTTCCAAAGAAATTTGAGGATTTTTTTTCCAGAGCCTGTGAAGAAGAAGCCTTGCGGACTTATTGAATATGGCCGGACTTGCGCTATTAAATCTGTACAGCCGAGTTTGGGTAGAAATGGATCAGTATTTACTAATATTAATTTCCCATCCATGAGCTTGGGATGTTTGTCCATCTTCTAATGTCTTGCTCAATTTCCTTCTTCAGGGTTCTAAATTTTTGTTGTAGAAAGGTCCTTGGTGTCTTTTGGTTAGGATTGTTTTGTGTCCTAGGTGATGTGTATTTTATTGTTTTTGAGGCTATTGTGAGTGGGAAGGTCTCCTTGTAGTCCTTATTCAGTTGCTTGTTGTTGGTATAAAAAAAGGCTACTGATTTTTCTAGATTTATTTTGTGTCCTGCCACTTTACTGAAGCTCTTAATCGTTTCTCGGAGTTTTCTGGTGGAGTTCTTAGCATCCCTTAGGTAGACAATCATATCATCAGCAAAAAGGGATAGCTTGACTTCCTCTTTTCCAATTAGAACTCCTTTAATTTCCTTTTCTTGCCTTATTGCCCTAGCAAGTGTTTCAAGCCCTATATTGAAAAGGAGTGGTGACAGGGAGCAGCCTTGCTGAGTTCCTACCTTTAAGGGGAATGCTTCTGTCGTTTCCCCATTTAGGATGATGTTGGCTGTGGGTTTCATGTATATGGCTTTGATTATATTGAGGAATGATCCCTCCAGTCCAATTCCCTCTAGGACTTTAAACATGAAGGGATGCTGGATTTTGTCAAAGGCTTTCTCCCCATCAATTGAGATGATGGTGTGGTTTTAGTCTTTCAGTCCATTTATATGTTTGGTGATATTTATCTTCAATATTATATGAACAAGGACACAGGAACCCTCAAAGAAGTTAAGGGACTTCCTCAAGGTCAGACAACTAGTTGGGACAGAGCTGAGGGTAGAATCAAGGTCATTTATCTTATGATTAGATGTCTGTTTCCACTTCAGGAGGCTCAATATTAATCATGGGTAGTAATATATAATTACAGTCAGACCATTTTTTAAATGAGTGGACAAATTACTTATAGAACTATAAGATTTGGATCTTTCTGATTCAATTTTCTTTCTTTCTTTTTTTTTTGGTCTTTTTTGAGTCAGGGTCTTCCTGTAGCTTCTGCCTTCCCAGTGCTAGGATTAAAGGCATCCGCCACCACGCCTGGCCTGATTAATTTTTCTAAAACCACACTGGAATGCCTATTTCAAGTTGTATATAAGGGAGTGCTGGTGTGTCTGATGGGAATGAAGAAGACACAATTTTAATCTCATTGCTGGTCTATCAGAACAACCCAAAGACAGCATTGTGTTTGTCTGCTGGGCCTTTGCTGCTATTGTTTGCAGTTCTGATGTTGGAACCTAGGGCCTGCACCTGCTAGGCCAGGACGCTACCATTGAACCAGCCCCAGCCCCTAAAGCTAGTTTTTATGCCTACTCGTGTAAGGGAGGAAGAAGCTCCCAGGCATCTCACTTAGTTCATATGTCATCTCTTTGGCTTCCCCTAGAAACCAAATTAGTAGAAGGTTCATTAGCAAGAAAAGAGCATACACGTTTTAATAACTAAATGTGTGTATGGGGATCTTCAGTGACTGAAGACTGAAGAAATGCCCAAGTCCAGTTATATTTATACTTTTTAGATAAAAACAATAAAATTCTGAAGGAATGATAGTATCAATAGGTTGCTGGACTGGGCTATCTGTAAGAGATTCAAGGATGGGTGTAAAAGCTGGGGACAGATAAGAGCTCTTCCAGTGGGGGTTTTAAGGACATACAGACCCAGGTTCCATCTCCAGTAACTAACACTCTCTTCTAGTCTGAAAAAAAAAAAATCCCTCCCTAAAGTCTTTATGAAGAAAAAGACAGGGAAGTGCCCCTTCCTGAAATTATACTTCCTTAAGTTATTGTAGCTCAGAATGTGGAAACTGCTAGTAAAATCTATTTTGAGACAAAGCATTCTTTTAAAAATATTTTTGTTTTATGTATGAGTACTTTGCATGTGTACATTGTACCATGCAACACCCATGGAGGCCAGAAGAGGGCGCTGGATCCTCTGGAACTAGAGTTATAGATGGTTCTTAGCTGCCATGTGGGTATTGGGAACTGAACCTGGGTCTTCTGCACCAGTAGCCAGTGCTCTTAACCACTGAGTTATCTCCAGTCCCAAGATGAAACATTCTTTTTTGTAAATATATTTTATATACATATGAATGTTTCACCTGCATGTATGAAGGCCCCACAGAGGCAAGAAGAGAGCATTGGAGTCCCTGGATCAGGATTTACAGACGGTTGTTAGCTGCCATGTGGGCGCTAGGAACTGAATCCAAATCCTCTGTAAGAAAAGGAACTGCTCTTAAACATTGGACTATCTCTCCAGCCAAGAGATAAAACATTATTAATTCCTTCACTCACTTACATAATCCAGTTTGTACCTCAAATGTCCCAACTTTATTTGAAATAGTAGTTAAACAGCAATTCCAAAGCTAGAGGAAAGAAACCTGACAGGATAGCACTTTGGCCTTAGGACAGTAACTGAGTTAAAGGGCCTTTGAACATTGATTGCATTTTTGTGAATCCGAAAACAAAATAAAACTGTAAGAAAAGTCCCCCCACCCAGGGAGTGAGGTGAGGAGATGACTGAGCAGGATGAGGGGTACTGGGGCTCTTCCAGAAGAGCAGCGTTCCATTCCCGGCACCCATTTTGGGCAGCTCCGGGCTGCCTGTCACTTCAGCTCCCAGGGACCTGACCCCTCTCTGGTTTTTACAGATACTCGAACATGTGGAAAACATATACACATAAATAAAGAAAAATACTTCAAAATGTTTTAAAGTAGAATCATCTTCCCTAAGCCTTAAATTCCATCTACTTTTCACTGTCTATTTTATCGGCCCCATTGCTACATTTGGTTTAAGCATTTGAGGATTTCAGACAGGACTATTTGGAACACACAGGTTAATTGAGCTCCTGTGGGACTGAGGTTTATTTATGTTATATTTCTTTGACCAAGGCTTGTTTTCAAGCCACAGAGTAATACCTTTGTGTGTATGAACATATAACAACGGTTACTTTCAGATGCCTTTTAGCTCCTAAATATTTTCTTTTCTCCATATATGGTCTGGACTCTGTTCCAATATGCATAATCTTAAACTTCATCCTCATCTTATGACTCCTGTATAATAACAGCAATAGCCTATTTATAAAACAGCTTAGCCAGTGTTTAACTACAAGGATTCTTGATTAAATGTAATAGCCCATTGTGTCTGTATGTTTATTTTAATAAGAAAATAGTTTTTAAAACAAAGAATCCTTTGAATCTTTGAATTCATGCCTGCCGCATCCACTACCTCTTCCCTCTTTTGTGCAGTCCTGTCTCGCACTCTTCAGATTTAACATGTACTTGTGCCTGAGGCAACCATCAGAAAGATTATTCAAGCGAAGATAAAATAAAAATCTTTCCTTTGAAATAGTTGGATAATTAAGGCAAAAGTTGAGCCTGTAAAATGGAGAACTTCTTTCTTGGTAAGCTTCTTTGACTGATGTTGGTGATACTTTTGCCTAATAATTGTGACTGAGCTTTCCAAGGGCAAATGAAGGACAAAGTGTGGAGGGATGGGAATAAGAGGAAGACCTTCAGAGCAGCCTGTGGGGGTCAGCCATAAAAAAAGGATAAAGCCACAGACATGGGGACAGGTTCAGGGTGTGGGCCCAACTCCTACCTCGAGGACCCGTGTTCCTGTCTGGTCTTAGGCTGACTGGGCTGAGGTCTGGGCTGCCATACAGGGCATAAAACTGTGTTTAGGAGATACCCAGCCTAGAAGTTCTTCATGGGTCCCATCTGCTGCAGAGGAAGGTAAAGAATGGAAACTTGTTCTGCAGACTGCATTCCAGGCAGGCAGCAGGGGTTGTTCCTTGAAAACAGAGCACTGGGGAAGGCGTTTTGAGAGGGGAAGGATGTAAATGGCAAAGTGAGAGATGCCACTGCTTCTGGTGTGACTGACATATGATCCATCCTTCTTTGCCACTCACTTTGTAATTGCTGTTTCTTAAACTCATGTGCATTTGTTGGTTGAAACTTGATATACTTAGCACATTCTTTCTGAGTCCTTAGGAGAAATATTAGCATTCCTAGCTTTTAGTTAACAGGTATTATCAAGACTGTGGATGAACAAGTTCTTGGCAGTGGCTACAGGGGCTGCATTGTGGACCAAATGGACATTGTTCTGGCCGAGTGCTTGGTTTGGCTCCTTCATCTTTTACTTGTGTTCCTCAGGTTTCCTTCTTCCTTAACTGTCTTAGTTTCATTTTCTGTTGCTGTGATAAAATCCTTTGTTAAAAACAACTTATGGGAGAAAAGTTTATTTGGCTCACACTTTTACATTATATTCTGTCATTGCAGAGAAGTCCAAGCATTGAGAATTTGGAGCAGTTAGTCACTTTACATCCACAGTCAAGAGCAGACATCATTCTACTGCTGGGGTTATCTTTTCTACTCTTACTAAACTCAGAACCCCCCTGCCTAGAGTCTTTACTTCTCAAGCATTCCGTGTCACTTAAAACTTCCTAGTACCTTTACCATGCCTTGAATATAATCTATCTTTTGCTATGGGAGTGTCAGTCCTTAGACTTGTATTGGGCAAAAGAAGACAAATCCTGTTTCTTCCCCATGATATACTAGCAGCTGTTCACTATATTCAAATTAAGCTGGCTCTGTAAATATCACAGATAACTAAGCATGTTTTCTACTTACTGTGTAAAATCTATAATAAAGACTCTCTGTTGGTTGTCTTGTTAATAATAATTTAAAAATCCTGATATAATGAACTCTATACTATGGTCACAAATTTCACCTAATACATTTATAAAGACAGTTCTTCTAAAGACAGGCTTGTCTTAATTTTTAATTAAACCACTAAAGTCACACCTTTTTTTTTTTTTTTCTTTTTGAGACAGGGTCTCCCTGTAGCCCCAGCTGTCCTGGAACTCACCATGTAGACCAGGCTGGCTTTGAACTTATAGAGATTTAACTGCCTCTGCCTCCCAAGTGTTGGGATTAAAGGCATTTATCATAATTATGATTAATTTTGAGGTGAGAAGACAGGGACAAATAGTAATTGTTGACTTTCTGTTCTCATGTTTTCTTCTGTGGGGTGTTATATATTTATGAACTCTAGGAAACTGTTTTGAATCCAGTGTACTTTATAATAGGATAACCATGGCAAAACCCATAGGTTTTTGTAGTAATGTGAATTCCTGAAAGACTAATTCCAGCACCATCATAATCAGTTTTATTTCTACATACAAGAATACCGGAGCTTTTCAGCCTTGGTCAGAGAAGCTCCTTTTTGCAGTGAGCAGTTGTCAATGCATAGTCTCATAACCGGTCCAATTGCTGAGAATCCATGACCGAGTACTCAGCCTAACTGGGACATAGATAGCAACCTCCATCCCTACCAAGGCTTAGGGAGTATTGGTAATAAGGAGGCAGAAAGAATTGTAAGAGTCTGAGGACAGGGAGGAGATCTGAAGTGCTGTCTTTGGGGCATGGCGTGGCCATCACACATAGGAACTCATTCCAGCTCTGGTTCTCTGTACAACCTGCATAAGATCTACCCAGCCAAAGTTCTAGCATGGATAGGGGAGGAGGTCTCCAGGCCTCACCCCTCATGGAGGTACTGTTGGCAGTTGCTAGGTGCTAGGGGGACTCATTCTTCTTTGGGATGCAGAGCTGGTAGGCTGCCCATGCTTCAGAGACAGCCTCACATCCTGAATGTGGGGGTAACACTAATTGGAATTAGTAGATTAACTAAAAAAAAGAAGTACATAAAATTGGGTGGGTAACCTGTTGGGGGTATCCCGAGGAGTTGGAGAGAGGAAATGTGGGGCAGATATAATCATATTCCATTGCATATGTAAATGAAATTCTCAAAGACTAAATCTAGAAAAGAATAGTAGAGCTCTCAGGCTAATAATGCAAATTTTATCACTGCCAAAGTCCTTGTGGAGTAGTGAATGAGAACCACTTACAGCCCATGTATGTGAAGTCTTCCTGTTGACAGAGAAGAAGCTCAGTCCCAGAAGAGGAAAGAAAACATTTACAGCTTTGCTTGTCTTTGCTTGCTGTTTGTTCCTGTCAAGAATTCTGGCAGAATATGTAGACATTGTTTAAAAATTGATTTTTGTGAAGAGAAATAATTTGTTAAATGTCATCCTTCTTTCACTTTAGAGGATATTTTTCCCTGAATATAAAAATTGCTATAATTTTCTGTATTTTAAAATGCGGGAGAGTATTTTTTTAATCATTAAAATTTTTATCACCAAATATAACTACTGTTTATATGTAATATAATATATGATAATATACATATACTACTGTTTGTATTTTTGTATATGTTGTAATTAGCTTTCCATATCTGTGAGAAAATATCTAAAAATAAGAGGAAAAGAGAACTTAAAATCAGAAAGCCTTATTTTAGCCTATAGTTTCACAGATTTTAGTTCACAGTCATTTGGCCTGACTGCTCTGGGCCTGTGGCTGGCAGAGGATCAGGGCAGGGAGCACTTGGTAAAGCAGAGCTGTTTACCTTGTGGCAGCAAAGAGGCAGAGAGAGGAGGCTGGTTCAGTGGTTAAGAGCATGGGCTGCTTTTGCAGAGGACCCAGGGTCAGTCCCCAGCACCCACATGGTGGCTAACAACATGGAGTCCCTAACTCCAGTTCTAGTGGATCTAGCACCCCCATCCTGCCTCTGCAGGCATTGCAAGACACAAGTGTACTCAGATGCATGCAGGCAGAACATCATACACACTAAGTAAGTATGTCAGACAGCCAGTCAGTTACAGTCAGTCCGTTACAGTCAGTCCGTCAGTAAATAAGCAGAGACAAACTGATCATGTTTGTCATAAAGCCTCCCAAACCTATCAATCAATGATTTTATGAATGTATTAACTCATAATATATTAATATTTATGAGCTCTGAAGGCCTGAAGATCCAGTTACTTTCCAAGCTTCTCACCCTTATCTTGCCCCCAAACAGTGCCACATTGGGGACCAAGCCTTCAATACTTGATCTTTTGAGTAAACCACAATAGTATGGATCAATGTAGATTATTTTTCCTTTTTTATTTGCTTAACAACATGTTGGCGGTGTTTATATTTGCTTGCAAAAAGATGTAGGTATTTTTAGAAACAGCTCTGCATTTGTATTATTAAACAAATAATCATTCCTTTTCAGCACTTTTTTTTTTTTTTTGTCTTTTCGAGACAGGGTCTCCCTGTAGCCCCAGCTGGCCTGGAACTCACACTGTAGACCAGGCTAGCCTTGAACTCACAAAGATCCACTTGCCTCTGCCTCCCAAGTGCTAGGATTAAAGGCGTGCACCACCACGCCTGGCTTCAGCACTATTCTTAATGACACAAGAGTATTTAAATGTACAGTGTATTTAAGCCAGTTGATTAGTTGGGCTCATATGAAGTCAATATTTTCCGACCTTAACTAACACAGTAGTATATTTATCAGTAGGATAAATCCAATATTATTGTGAATAACTGGGGACCTTTCAGGGCCATAGAAATGTATTATAAAATTCTCCCTCCGCCCAATTATACCCTCAGCTCTCAACAGCATTACTAACTATCATTTTCTCAGTCCTGTGCTCATTATGCATTTTTTGCAAAGGCTATTTAATGACTTAATGAAAATGGAGGTAATTTTAGCAAATGAGGAAAATTATCATTAATGTATGTTGGTGTGTCAAATTAGATTCCTGCTTAAAGTAAAGCTGGACATTTAAAAGATTGGGATGATCTGAGAATAGACTGTTGATCTGTTTTAAACATATTTCTTATTGAAAAACTCAACTAATTCACTTTTGGTCAGTAGAAATTTTTTCCCATCTTCTCTGAAAAATAATCTTGGAAGTGTTTATCATAGATTCATTTAAGGTTAAGGATTATTTGGTTTAATGGATTTGTATGGTTGGTTGAAGATGGGATTATTACTTTCTGTGGAATGTTTTCATTACAAGGTTATAAGTAGAAGATAACAGGTATAGTTAAAATTCAGATGTGCAGCATGGTGAACTGCAGTTCATGGAAAGTTGTATGTTGTCATGTGAAACAAGAAACCAAAAACTGGAGGACTGTGGTGATTGGCTTGAGGGAAGGGGCAGGGCTCCTTCAAAATTTATATTCATTACTAAGTACAAAGTTATCAAAAGAGATTGGGAACCCAGCGAACAGTATATTGTAGACATAATATCTTTCTGGTACAAAGGCTTTTGAATAGATGGATGGCAGTGTCTGGGTAGTTTCTAGGGCCTATTTTATCTCAACCTTCATCCTCTTCATCCTCAACTTTGATTCTGCAGAATGAATGTATGTTTGTGTCCTGTGTCCAGTCCCTTCAAATGGCAGCCATCTTGTTACTCAACTCCAGATTGATCTGGCAACTGGACAGGCCTTTTAGAAGCTGTGCATATATTTGGAAGGCTTGGTATATGTGTTTTTATGGTCACTGAAAAGAATCACTACAGATTAGTACTTGAAAACAAGAGAAAATTTTCTCTTCCAGAAGTTTATTCATTTTATTTATTTCTGTATATGTATGAATGTACTGCCTGCATGCAAGTTTGTGCACCCGTGTCGTGCAATGCCGCGGAGGTCAGAAGAGGGTGTCGGATTCCCCTGGAACTGCAGTTCTCCTGGAATTGGAGTTTCAGATGGTTCTTGGCCGCTATGTGGGTGCTGGGGATCAAGCCCGGGTCCTCTGTAAGAGCAGTCAGCGCTCTTAACCGCTAGGCCATCTCTCCAGCCCCTCTTCCAGAAGTTTAAAGTGAAGGCATCTTCAGGGGTCTAGTCCCTTAGACTCTAGGAACAAGTCCTTCCTGGCCTCTTTCACCTTCTAGTGTCTGCCCCCATTTTTTGGCTGTGGCTGTCTTACTCTAGTCTGTGCCATCGTGGTTACATTGCTACCTCTTCTTCTGCCTCTGATCAGTGTCCCTCTTATGAAGACATTTTTTATTGTATTTAAGGTTCACATGAATGATAGAGAATCAGTTTCCCATCTCAAGATCATTAATCATACCTGCAGGAGTCTCTTTCTTCCCTCAAAAGTATCATTCACAGTACTTCGTTTGTGACTATACGTTATGCAGCCTACCATTCCCAGGTACCTTGGAAACACCTGATATCACATATGTCCCTTAGTGGTCTCCTGAGAGTGGTTCCAAAATTTATTTCCTGTTAGCTCCTTTATACATGTCCCACCAACTTCCAGTTTCTCCTGATGTTCTTTAGAAGGAGTTTTCTGTCTTCTCTTATGATTTAAGGGCTTCTAGGACTTTCTCCTGTCTTGTCTCCTTCAGGCCAAGGTGAGTTTTTCCTCTGCTACCAATGCAGTGGTCTGCCCAGTTGTGTAAGATTAGAGACAATGGACCCATGTAAAAGCATTGTGGCACCCTTCCACTCACTGCCTAAGGGATTTACCCTGGAAAAGCTGCCCATTGTGTCAACTCCCAGGCTGTAATTCCCCTGAAATTCCTGGCCTCATGTAGAAAAGGTAGATCCATCCCTTTTCTTAGGCCCTGGGAGTGAGGTGGAAGAGGGGAAAGAAGTAGTTAAACATTTAGATACCTTGTAGGTAGGGACTTCATGACAGTCTGAGAATCTAAGCGCAGAAACCATTGGCATGGAGAGTTAGAGTGTCTTTTCAATCAGCTATGGTAAAAATTTGGGGTGATTGCAAAGAACAAGTATTGACCAGTCCCTTCTCCATCCCATTAAGAAGTAACTATTCATCCCTTGGGTATTTTCTGCAGTCATACAATTAGTCATACCTTTATTTGTTCCTGTTCTAACAATCAGTTGACTGGGTCCACATTTTCTTATGTATAGATCTTCTTTGTACCATCTCTGTAAAATAAGCCAGTAATGCCTGGCCCTAAGAAGTGTTTCAGAATTAGAACAGAGAACAGTACTCCCTCCAGTTAAAATTGGGAAAACCTTGGGTACTTCCGTATCATTTTCCCAAAATGCCTCTGTACTAGATTTGACCCCCAGAGCTCTGAAAACAGAAACAAAAAACAAAACAAAACAAAACAAAACATAGATGGGGAAATAGCTTCCATCTTGATGACCTATCTGCTCCCTGGAGAGCAGAGCCAGAGGTCATCGTCCTTTCATCTAGAAGGCTCCCTCTGCTGCCCCAACCCTTAGAAGCCTTCATGGAATAAAGTCACTTTGATGAGATGACTACTTGAGCCAGAGATGAGTATTTCAGTAGTAAACAATCAGAATCAGCCCCTTTCTGGATACTTTTATCTGGGTCGTTTCATCCTGGGAGAATCCATTAATCCCACAAAAGATGATAGGAATGGATAGAAACTTTCTGCTCATATTTGACATGAGCCTCTTATATTAGATCCCTCTGGTTGCTATTCCTTTCAAAATGACAACATGGGTAAAGAGTGCAAGGGCTGGCTGTGAGGAATTGGAACATCCTGGAACACATGAAGCACTATGGAGAGATATCTTGCCTCCTTATCTGACAAACCCAGGCTACTCTATTGTGTCCACTTGAGTTTCTTTTCCCTTTTCTTCCTTCTTTCTTCCCCTTCCCACTTTTTCCTTCCCTTCCCTTGTCTCCTTTGCCAGGGTTTTCTTTTCTTTTCTTTTTTTTTTACCCACAGGATGGCCTTGAACTCCTGTCTCAAAGGCTCAAGTAATTATAATTACAAGTATAAGCAACTGTTCCTACCTGGCTACATTGTTACTAAATAACTAATTTGTTTGTCTGCTTGTTTATGGTTTCTTGGATTGAAGTCAGGGCCTCTCATAAGCTAAGCACATGGTACTACTGAGCTCCTCTCCGCTCCACTCCATTGCTTTTCAGTGTGTCATGCTGACAGTTGCTCCCTGTATGTGGTTATTGAGAGGTCCACAGAGGACAAGAATGATGATCCTTCTCAGATTTAGAGATAAGGAGAAGGAATGTTTGGGTCAGCTGAAGGGAAGACTTGTAAAATGTAAGATAACTGCTGCTTGGGTGTGGTGGCACATGCCTTGAATTCCAGGCTAGCTTGGTCTGTGTGACCTGTCTGAACAAAACAAAACAACAAAACAAAACAACAGAGGACCTGGGTTCGATCCCCAGCACCCACATGGCGGCCGAGAACCGTCTGAAACTCCAATTCCAGGAGAACTCCAGTTCCAGGGGAATCTGAGACCCTCTTCTGACCTCCGCGGCATTGCACGACACGGGCGCACAGACTTGCATGCAGACAGTACATTCATACACATACAGAAATAAATAAAATTAATAAAAAAAAAATTCACCCCCCTCCAAACTATGAACTTTTCCCAAACATTTAGAGAAAACGCTTTTTTATGAGCACACAAATATAAAATGTCTAACCTTTGACAGTCACTTGTGTTTTAATTTTGTATGCTAATGAAGTATTTGTCTTCTCCTAGGTCTTGAATATCGGTCATGGCCAAACCGTACGAATTTAACTGGCAGAAAGAAGTTCC
This sequence comes from Rhizomys pruinosus, assembly GCA_009823505.1. Lineage (NCBI taxonomy): Eukaryota > Metazoa > Chordata > Mammalia > Rodentia > Spalacidae > Rhizomys > Rhizomys pruinosus. The sequence goes on from VZQC01010223.1 coordinate 1,044,065, forward strand.
TTCGTTTTTGCAAGAAGGAGCCGTTTTTGACAGATATGAAGAGGTAAATAAGTGTCATCCATTTTTTTCTCAAGACATTCTAATTGTCTAATTTTATTCAAGATGCTGAGTATTCTTTGACATAAATAACATCTCTGTGTCTAGAAAGAGGTAAGTTATAGGATGTGATAATGTACTAACACTGGTGTCATCATGTGTCAGATACCATCATAACAGTGATGGGTACTACTTATTGAAGTGAACTCCTTGTGCCAAACTACTTTCTAAGCACCCTAAGTACATTACTTAATTTCACCAGCAATCTCCTTATAAGGTTGTTATGGCTGTTGTGGTTTTACAGATGGCCTTCTTGTGGAATGATTCTGGTTTAAAGAAATGCTTCGGGCGGTCTTTCCTCATAAATCTTTCTCTCTATTTTAAATGTAGTAGTGAGTGGACTTGGCGCTAGTGGGTTGCTTTGCTTGCTTTATTTGTACAGACTGTTATGACTAAAGCTTGCATGCCTCTGCTTCTGTGGTTTACTGTTTGTGCTTCTGCAAGCTCCAGTCTTTCTATGAACCCAGGCTTTGAGCCACTAATCTGCTAGAAGGGCTGAAAAGGTGAGTCTTCAACTCACCTTGAATACATGAATTTGAGATGACCTAGGTGAGTAGAGAAATTGGTGTTTCCCATAAGGCAGAAGAAAAGATAAAACCAACTCATTTAGAGTCATGTTGGTCCCTTTGAAAAATCAGTGAAATTGAAATGCCAGCTTCCTAGAGGTTCAGACTGTGAGACACAGCCACTGTTCTTTGCCCTAGGGTATCTACCCTCTCAGGATCATACTACTTCTTGACTTGGTCATTACAGTGTGTATCATAGTACTCATTGGGTTAATATGATAGTCACAGTTTCAGAAACATAACTGAAAAGACAATTGATGAACCACAATATGGCCACTGTCAGAAACTTTAGCACCATCAGGAAGTAACTGCATTCCAGTGTAAGATAAAACAAGATAATAAATACCCCACCGCGAGAAGCACCCCAGAGTTTTCTGGCAGTTTTATTCTGGTCTTTTTGTTTTTGTGCTTTCCTCCTTATCTTTCCTATTGTTGAAATCATAGAATAATTTATTTAATTAAATTAATTAATTTATTTTTTATGTGTATGAGTGTACTGTCTGCAGGTAGGTTTGTGCACCCCTGTTGTGCAATGCTGCGGAGGTCAGAAGAGGATGTAGGATTCCCCTGGAACTGGAGTTAAAGAGGGTTCTTAGCTGCCACATGGGTGCTAGGAATCGAACCCCAGTCCTCTGCAAGAGCAGTCGGTGCTCTTAACCACTGAACCATCTCTCCAGCCCCTAGAATAATTTTTTTTAATATTAAATTGGACACAGTTTCTCCTCTTTAAAAGGCTTCTGTGATTTCTTCATTATAAAATAAAAATATTCAGCCAGGCGTGGTGGCGCACACCTTTAATCCTAGCACTTGGGAGGCAGAGGCAGGTGGATCTTTGTGAGTTCAAGGCCAGCCTGGTCTACAAAGTGAGTTCCAGGACAGCTGGGACTACAGGGAGACCCTGTCTCAAAAAGACCAAAAAAAAAAAAATAGTAATAAAAAAAAAATAAATAAATAAAATAAAAATATTCAGAGTAAACAGGGAAAGTGTAAAATAATTCGACTCCTTTCCCACCAGTTTCCTACACATCCCCTCTGTATTACCTGGAACCATTTATAATCCCTCAAAAACCCTTGCACCTGCAGCTCTCTCTTCCGGCAGTATACATGCTCCTATGCATTTTACAGGTGAACTCTCACTTATCTTTCAGATGAGATATCTTACTTTTTTCTCTCCCTCCCTCCCTCCCTCCCTCTCTCCCTCCTTCTATGGTACTGGAGATTGAACCTAAGGTTCAATCCTAAGCAAGTGCTATACCATTGAGTTCTAACCCCAGCCATCTTTACTTTTTATTTTATTTTGAGACTGGATCTTTTTATTTATTTTTTATGTGTATGAGTGTACTGTCTGCATGTAGGTTGGTGTACCTGTGTCGTACAATGCTGCGGAGGTCAGAAGAGGGTGTTGGATTCCCCTGGAACTGGAGTTAAAGACGGTTCTTATCCACCATGTGGGTGCTGGAGATCGAACCTGGGTCCTCTGCAAGAGCAGTNGTAAGCCATATGAAATACTTTTTTTTTTTTTTTGTCTTTTTGAGACAGTGTCTCCCTATAGCCCCAGCTGTCCTGGAACTCACTCTGTAGACCAGGCTGGCCTTGAACTCACAGCCATACTTATTTTAAAAGAAGATTATCATTATCAGCTGTTTTATAAACAGAGTAAGTTATTGGAACTGGCTATTTATATTCATTTCACATAGTTTGGCAAAGAATTAGAAGAATATTCAAATGTCTCTCCCAGGTAAACTGGACTAGGCTGGACACTGACTATGGCAGTGCAGATGAGGAAATGCACTATCTTTTCCCACACATTGATAGGCAACAGAGGCTCCATAACAAAAAAATGCATTAACAAGAGAAAATAGTATATAAACTTATGTAATATGTACAACATGAGCCTCGTGAAGACTCGAGTGAAGACTTAAAGAAATGTTCGTGTGCTTGTGTGTGGGCCCTGTGGAGAGTGGGCAGCTGTACAGAAGTGGGATCAGCAAGGGTGTGTGATGGAATGGAAATATACCAGGACACTCGGCAAGCAAGCCTGGGTTGTTCAGATTCTTTTCATGCCCCTCTGTCTTGGCAGATGAAGATGGTCCTTTCTCTAGGACCCTCTAGAATGAGGGTCTTTAGACCTATTATTCTACGGGTTGTCAGATGGATTTGTATGGCCTGTTTCAGGGAGAAGAGGAGAAGGGGAAAGTGGAGTTACCGTCCTGCTACCACTGTTGTCACACATGGCACAATGTGGTATCTGGGGACAGTATGTTCTCACCCTATATCAATGCTTTGGTTCTGTAGTGTGAGCTGGTGTGAGACATTGCTTCTTGGCAGCTAGAGTGGTCCAGAAAATCTGCAGATACTTAAGCCAGTTTTCCAGCCTCAGGAAATCTGTAAGATAATTTAAATATACTATGTGTTTTCTTTTTTTTTATTATTTTATTTTTATTGTGCTTTTGTACATTTATACAAGCTTTTCTAACCAAATTTAAACCTGTTTCCCCTTCCATACCCCCCACCACCAGAGCACATGTGTTCTGTCAGACACGTCAAGTCCTGTCTTGCATCTTTTCTTAGTCTTTTTTAACTTTTTCAATGTAGAAGTTAACTGTTTTGGTCAGTTCTTTGAATAAGTCTTTTGTTGTTGTTGTTCCCTTTAATTTTATATTACTTCAAATTACGCATATCTACTCTCCACACTTATAGCAAAATGACAGTCTGAAAATAAACTATAGGTTAATTCTAAGATACATTTGGGACTCACATTTTAACAGTAATATTGCATACAGGCAGACAGGAATTTAACATTTAACTTTATATTCCTAAGTTACATAGTAAGTTCAAGTATGTTTTAATGTAGTTTAAAGAAGAGATTTATTCTTTCTCATAAATCTTTTTTTTTTTTTTTTGGCATTTTTGAGACAGGGTCTCCCTTTAGTCCCAGCTAGCCTAGAGCTCACTCTAGACCAGGCTGGCCTTGAACTCACAGAGCTCCTCCTGCCTCTGCCTCCTAAGTGCTGGGATTAAAGGCGTGCACCATCAGGCCTCATAAATCTTCAATCTTAGGATAATAGACTTTAAGCTATATCCATAGTAGCATCAGAGGATATGGTATTATAAAAAATTACCCAGCTTGACTTACATATAATGGTTTGGTGCTAGGATCCACATAGTCCTGGGAGGGTCGTCTGGAAGAGATTGAATGTGATCACTGGTAGAATATCTTAGTTTCACATAAGCAGGCTCATACTAGAGACACAAGCCTTTGTCTTGGGACATAAAGCACGATGTGATTGGATGGACTAGAGCTGCCTTGTCTTTGCAGTCTTTTATTTCTTGTGATGACTTTCTTTGATTATTATTATTATTATTATTATTATTATTATTATTGGTCTTTTTGAGACAGGGTCTCCCTGTAGACCAGGCTGGCCTTGAACTCTCCCTCCAGAGTGCTGGGATTAAAGGCATCCACCACCACACCCGGTGACTTTCTTTGATTTTGAATCATTGCAGCCCCTCTTTAGAAAATTCTAGTCACTTGTGCTTCCATTTACCCTTCCCCCAGCCTTATCTGAAAATGAGCTTAAACAAGAAGGAAAAAGCCTTGAACAAGTGTCAAGGCCAGTCTAGCAAAGCTTTAACTTTCTGAAGTTTGATTTTACTGGGATTTAAAGTGAAAAGTAAAGACTTTTAACTTTGTAAAGTAAAGAATGCTTCAAGCTGGATGACCAGCAATTTTTCTTATTACTTTCTAATTCTATAGACACAATCCTTTGGAGTCACAGTCATTACAATAGTCAGTTGTAAAAATGTAAGCAGAAAAGGTTTGTTTCTCCAGTTTGAGCATAAATAACCTTAGGAGATGACAGCTGACAGCTACTGGGAAGTAAATGAATTAGAGAAAACAAAACCAAGCATCCTGCAGTGTCATAACATCAGGGGCTGCCTTGTGACGGAGCCTCCATGTTGTCCACACTCTACAATGACTAATGCTACCACAGTGATAAATTCTCTTCCACATACTCAGATAAAGAAACAAAGAAAATGTTTTCAGGAAAAAAGTTTAATAGTTACTGTTTTTTTTTTTCTTCTTTTTCAAAATATGTACTGCATGTAAGCATTGCTTTGCTGTTTCCACATTACCAAGGAATTCTTTTGAAGCAACCCAGATCGCAGGAATGACGCATTGCAGCAGCGCCTATGGTAGCGTCAAATTTTGTCCTGATCCTCATATCGATGTATCTGTACTTTTTTGACTAGACTTGGCTGATAAGTCTCTTATATGCAAAATGTATTTTATTTACTGAGAAATGCTTACTGTGAAGTGTGTGGAGAATCTTCTCTTGCAGAGGGGAAGAGCGGCAGTGTAGCCTAGATGTCTCACTGGATCACCCTTCAGGCTTTCCTTTAACTTCAGTGTCCCAGGACCCAGAACACCATGGCCTGGGGTTCCATGCTCTGTCTTCCTTGGCATTTCTAGGAGCTCACCCTGTGGGTGATGCCTCCATGTTCTCCAGAAGCTTCTTGTACCCCAATTTCCTGACCCAATGTTGTTCCACATTGTTTTGCACCTAAAATTCTATTCTATTATCCGGACCCAGTAATACACAAGTCTTGTGTGTTTGAAACAGACTTTGACGTGGTAGCAGCTGAGGAGAATTACAGCACATGTTGCTATGATGAAAAACACTGGTCAAAAAAAAAAAAAAAGAAAAAAGAAAAACACTGGTCAAACCAACTTAGGGAGGAAAGGGTTTATTTGGTTTACAGCTCACAGTCCATCATCAAGGGAAGCCAAGCCAGAAACTCAGCGCAAGAACCTCAGGGCAGGTGCAGAAGCACAGACCATGGAGGATTTCTGCTCACAGGCTTGCTCTCCTGACCTGTGCTCAATCTACTTTTTTTTTTTTTAATTATTTTATGTATATGAGTGCATTGCCTGCATGTGTGTAAGTGCACCCATGTCCAGCAATGCCCACAGAGGTCAGAAGAGGGTGTCGTGTCTCTTGGAACTGTCGTTAAGAGGGTTGTTAGCCACCATGAGGGTGCTGGGATTTGAACCTGGGTACTCTGCCAGAGCAACCGGTGCTCTTAACTACTGAGCCATCTGTTCAGCCTCTCAATATGCTCTCTTATACAACAGTGCACTACTTGCCCAGGGGTGACACCATGTGGCAATACGCACACTGGGATGGACTGTCCCCTATCACTCAACAGTCAAGGAAATGCCCAGCTGTCATGGCCACAGGCCAGGGTAATGGAGGAAACTCCTCAGCGAGGCTCTTTCTACCAGGTGTGTCAAATTGAAGCCAGCACAGCATCTGAGTGTGTCACTTCTTCTTTTGATCCCATCTACCCCCAAGATGCATGTTCTGCCTTAAAATTTTTAACATTTATTTATTTATTTATTTATTTATTTATTTATTTATTTAGTGTGCGTGTGTGCATATGCGCCTTGGTCAAAGAACAGTTTTCTAGAGTCTGCTCTCCTGCTGTTGTGGGGTTGTGGATGAAATTGAGGCTGTCAAGCTTGGCAGCAAGCACTCCCACCTGTTAGCACATCTCACCCTTCCCATCGCACTTGTAAATTAATCAGTCAGGCTTCAGTTTGCTGTTTTCTCTTCTTGCAGATGTTTCCCAATTACTTAAAAAAAAAAAAAAAAAAGAGTAAATCCTCCATCTCAATCCAGGGGGGAAAATTCTGGTTGGTTCTCATCCTATGCCATTGGCTCCTCTGAACACAAACTTCCTGCAGATTCTGCACCCTTACCCTTTCACCTTACATTATCTTATAGGGCAGTGTATGTACTTAAGATGGGCAAATTAGGGGCTGGAGAGATGGCTTAGTGGTTAAGAGCGCCGACCACTCTTACAGAGGACCCGGGTTCAATCCCCAGCACCCACATGGTGGCCGAGAACCGTCTGAAACTCCAATTCCAGGAGAACTCCAGTTCCAGGGGAGTCCAACACCCTCTTCTGACCTCTGCGGCATTGCACGACACGGGCGCACAAACTTGCATGCAGACAGTACATTCATACACATACAGAAATAAATAAAAATAAAAATTTAAAAAAATTAAAAATTAAAAAAGAATTTTAAAAAACAGGCAAATTAGCAAAATTTACAAAGAGATTTTCTGTAGAACTTTTGTGCTGCGTCCGATCAGAATCCCGGCTGCCAGTGACAGTAGCCACTAGCCATGGATAAATGTATTTAAGGCTTGGAACATGGCAAACGAGGCTGTGCAGCAACTTTAATTCTATCTCAGTCTAGTTAATGTACAGTTAAACTTGCATAGCTGTGGTGGAGAGATGGCACATTACAGCCAGTTTATTAGCATCCATTAAAACCAAGAGTCATCTAATACATTCTGACAGTCCATTCCTTCTGAGTCTTCTCAGAACTGTTCTTAAATACACTTGCTCTCTATTAGTTGATAAAGTACATCCATCATGACAAGGGGAAGAAACGAAGAACCTATCTTTTCAGGGGATTTCCTCTTTCTGACCCCCTACTGACCCAGAGCATCACACATAACCACAAACAATGCCACCTATGTGCAACACAAGTGGGATAATTAATCAATTTCAATATCTGATGCTTTCAGCATTTGATATTTTTACAGCAAACATGTACACATATACATCATTCTGGGTCAAGGACAAGAAAGGGTGAGGGATTAATATTCCATGTTTAGCTTACAAAAGGAGCCCAAGGCCTAGCAATCAACTTTTACACAAGTTGAAATAGTGTCCCAGAAGTCATTCCCACACATAGTTCCCATCCTATAGCTAGAGACTGTCACTGGACAGTGTAGGCACTGATCTCAAATTACAACCATATTGTTTTAATTGAAGTTTTACAATTTTCTCACAATATAATTTGGTGATATTTGGGTCCTCTTTCCTATCTGAAGCGCCCTTTACTGCTTCCTGCCCATTTTAATGTACTCATACATATAATAGGGCCTATAGAGTCTAATTTGTGTCTCCAAGTGCCCTTCAGTTTGGGTCTATCTGTGGAACCTTGTTAGTCTACCAAGAGACATCTCATCCCCCACTCCCCAGAATTTCCTTTGTTTGGGTTGTGGTTTCTTCCCCATTTCCCTATGTCTATGCTGGGATTTTGTTTCATTTGGGCTTGCGTGGGACTTGTGCATGCTGTCACCATTGTTATGAGTTCATATGAGTCACTGACCAGCTGACTGGGAAACTGTTTCTTGTGGAAATCTAACACCTCTGGATCTTACAATATTTCCACCCCCTGCAATGATCACTGAACCTTGGAGGCAGAAGGCGTCCTACTGAGGGGTAAGCAGGCTACAGCCTCTTCTTCTCTGCACAGTGGCCAGTTGTGGGTCTCTATGTTAATCACCATCTACTGCACAAGGAAACTTCTCTGGTGAGAGACTATGGGTAGAATAATAAGTCATTAGGAGTCAGTTTAATATGATAACTATTTAGAAGAAGACTGATATTAAGCTGTCCCCTATATCCTGTGACCAATCTAGCCTCTGGTTCCTAGCCTTCAGTGACAGGCATAGGCTCCATCCTATGAAGTGGATCTTAAATCCAATTAGAAAGTGGTTGGTCAGACTTTCCTCTTTATAGAATGGACACTGGCTGAAGTCCCATTAGTGGCTCTCCAAGACCTCCCTGAACAGGCAGAATGGTGACCCACCTCTGCAGGACTTTTCAAGAGATGCTCCCACATATAATCCCCTAAGACTTGGTTGACCTCTGAGGGCAAGGAACAAAGTTGTCCCCAGGTCCCTCGGTCAAATTGGTAGGGACTTCAGGTATGGTCATTAAGCACCCAGAAAGGCTAAGTTGCACCAGCCTGTTACATTGCACCTATATTAACATTGTATCCTTTGGAAACAAATTGTATGTTATTTCCATAGCATATTTCTCAATTCACTTCTTTCCATTTTAATCCCATATTTCTCTAAAAGGTGCACACATGTCCTCCATAATATACTAAAAGCCCAAGGTCTGAGAATATGTGTTAGGTCAGCTCTAGAACCTGTGTAGGGATTCCCAATACAAGGGCACAATTGTCTTTAGATTGTGAGGAGCATAATATTAACTCATTTTGTCTTTCACCTAGGTACTTGCATCCACAGATGAGGGATACCATTCATCTTTTGTTTTTCTGGGACTGTGTTACTTCACTCAGCATAAAATCTTCTAGTTCCATCTATTTACCTGCAAATTTCATGATGTCAACTTTCTTTGCCACTGCATAGTACTCCATTGTGTAGATGTACCACATTTTCTGTATATACTCATAGGTTGTGGGGCATCTGGGTTGGTTCCAGCTCTTCGCTGTTGTGAAGAAAGCAGCAACAAACATGGCTGTACATGTATCTCTGCTGTAGTTCAGAAAATGAAGCCTGGTCTAGCAAGACCTGATTTTTGTCCTCATGTGGATGGAGCTGGTGGATGAGGAACTGAAAGAAGCAAGGGGCTCCCCCCTCCCCACCCCAAACAACCCGAGAGACCCCTGAGGACCAGATCCTCAACTGACCTCAACAAAACAAAACCTTGGTTAATCTGGGCTATCTGTATGGCCTTAAGCATCCAGAAGGAAAGTACAACCAGAAGTAAATAATAAGACCAGAGAACCTGTAACACAGACACAAAACTTGAGATCTTAGTCAAAAGACAAAAAGAAAAAAGAAAATGAGCACCGTTGTTTGGCCTGTCTACAATTCTCACAGGCAGGCGCATATGCTCTGTGGATGCCACTGGTTTAGGCATGCCTCAAAGATAAGAAATACAGCTTTTTAACTTTTTAGCCTTCCAATGTGGACTGAGGACTGCTGAGATACTCAGCTTGTGAACTAAACAGCTCATGGAAACTCAGCCTCCTCAGAAGATGGACTGACATTGTTGGATTACCTCAGCAGTAACATGGAGGCCAACGCAGGGGGATCAAGACAGGACGTGTGCTTACTGGACTTCATTTGAGGGCACAATATTTAAAGCATAAGCATGTCAGTAAGGGTTTCCTTCTGCATAAGGTTTTTTGTAATGTAATGTCTTAATCATAATCTACCATCAAAGATTTTAGGAATATCTTTAATGTTTACATAGTTTATTAGCAGCATGCAATAATTACAGCATAGGTTCTCAAGCAGAGGCAGTCTATTGCAAGGACCTTCTCTGCTGCCAGTTATCATAGGCTGTTTAAAGTTAGAAAACTAGCTGGGCGTGGTGGCGCACGCCTTTAATCCTAGCACTTGGGAGGCAGAGGCAGTCGGATCTTTGTGAGTTCAAGGCCAGCCTGGTCTACAGAGCGAGTTCCAGGACAGCTGGGGCTATGGGGAAACCCTGTCTCGAAAAGACCAAAAACAAAAACAAAAAGTTAGAAAACTGAGTAGAAACACTCAACATTGTAGAAATGCACTTTGCTCAGTAATACTTGAGTTGTTGCAATATTAGAATCCATTTGGTTGTTACAGAAAATCCTTAACTGTAATTGATGGTTGTTGCCATAATAGCATATTGCCTGCATTTCTACTTCTAGTAATGGGCTTTATGTGCTAGATTTCAATATCCTTGATCCTGGGCAAGTGCACAAGTCTTTTTAAAAAGAAACATGATTTCCTTGCACAAAACTGATCAGATTTGAGAGATCGTTAATGCCCTCGAAGTGGTTTTTGTGGGTGTGAAACAAATGGTGAGAATTTGAACTGTTCCCTTATTATAGTATTGAAATTAAGTCTACTCAGTCTATCAAATCATGTTCATGCCCTGATTTTATGTACTTGTATCTATCAGTAAACGTGGAAAAAAAAAAAAAAAAAGAAAGTGGTTGGTTACCCCACCCACATATTCATGCACAATTAGATTTTAAAGCACTCTGCCTCTCTCCCAAGGCAAAGAAATAATTCTGCTTTCTTAATCAGAATCTGTTAGGCTTTCCCAGCAACTTCTTCCTTATTGTAGCCAAAACAGAGCTTTCAATATTTCCTAGAAGACTCTCCCCAGCTCCCAGTCCCCTCCCCCAACATCACAAATAAGCAAGATTTCACTCATGGGATTTCTTGTATCGGGACACCCCATCTCTTTTTTCCTGTGTCTGTGAACAAAACTTCATCCACTTAGTTTAAAGGTCTTAATTGCTTTGCTTTTTCTCTTTTCCCTTTTTGTGCTGCCGCACACATCCTGGTTGAGGGCTCTATTACTGAGCTGTACCCCTGGCCTGGTTGTAGTTTTGATTATCAGGAAACTCTTCATTTGATATAATAAAGTAGGGTTCCACTAGGCCTAGCGGAGAAGGCTGGCTTTACAGAAAAGGGCCACAGACAGCAGAAACAGGAGGGGAAAGTGGAATGGAGCAGTTCAGTTACCAGTTACTTTCTTTTCTTTAATTTATATTTTTTATTGTTATTAAACTTTTTCCACATATCATACATACATCAATTCTCAATCGAATTTAGAGTCACTTCCCTTTCCATGCCCCCCACCACCTGAGTTCCTGCACTCTGCCATACATGTCTTGCATCTTTTTATGAGTCTTTCCAGAGTTTTTTTTTGGCTTTTTTGCATTTCTTTGTTGTTGTTCTCTCCAACTTGTATTGCTTCTATATATATATATATATGCATACATACATAATTATATACATACATAAATATATACATGTATACATACATACATACACATATCACCTGAACTGGAGGACTGACTTACTTACTTTCTTTCTTTCTTTCTTTCTTTCTTTCTTTCTTTCTTTCTTTCTTTCTTTCTTTCTTTCTTTCTTTCTTTTTTTCGTTCTTTCTTTCTTTTCCTTTCTTCCTTCCTTTCTTTCTTTCTTTCTTTCTTTCTTTCTTTCTTTCTTTCTTTCCCTTTCCTCCTCCCTCCCTCCCTCCCTCCCTCCCCTCCCTTCCCTCCCTCCCGTCTTCCCTTCCTTCTTTTTTGCTAAAAGGATGTCATGTTTCCTAATGACAGTGAACCCAAAGGCTCCTCTCCTGCAAGCCCAAGCAACCATCAATCCTGCTCCCTGTGCTCCACAGCGGGGTCTTTCCCTCCCATGGTACCAAATGATGTCCAGTAACCAGGATCCTGTCTTGATCCTCCTGCACTGGACTCCATGAGGCATAGCCTGGGGGTAGTACAACAATAGGTCTTGGAGTCTGAACCCTAGCGTGCTGCAGTCCACAAGCGGATGATCTCAGTAGTCATCCATCTGGCATGAAGGTTTTAGGATTCTTGGAGAGACATACATGAGTCCTCAGACATATGGAGGGTTAAAAGCTGTGTTTCATGTCTTTGAAGAATGGTAAAAGCAGTGGCCACCAGAGTAGATGCATTGCCAGCCCCCCCCCCAAAAAAAAAAAAAACTTTCTTTGTAAGGCGAGGACAAGGACACGGGATGATGGGAAGATAGCTAGCTACCATCATATTACTTCAGGATACATTTTTGTGTGAGGATTAATTCAGAAACTGGTCTGTTTCAGAGAGCAGGCTATTGCCCTATCACTCTTAAACTCTGGGATGGCAAGGTAACAGGAGTCTATTTGGTAAGGCGGAACTTGAGCATGACTGGTCTGTTGGGCCCTGAGCAGGAGCTCAGGCAACACTGGCAGTCTTGATCTACATACTGTGTCCCAGGCTCTGCACCTATATGTACATAAGGAGAGGCTGTTGGTGGTAATTACTGTGGCCAGGAAACGGAAGCAGTTGTTTCAAGGCCCAGAGCCAGAAGCAGGTGAAAGCCCAGGCCAGTGGGCATTCAGCCTTGGGCTGCCTTCCAAGGCAGTTCTGCACCCAACTGTGGATCACAGCATGGAACTCAAGAAAAAGCCCTGGCAGCCCACACAGCCCAGGCTGTCAGCAGAGAAGCAAAACCTTTCCAAAAGCAATTTCCACAGCAGGTATTTTGACTGAAACATTGAACTCCCCAGGAAGAACAGGGACAGGATGGTAAAGCAAGGCACATTGAGGACCCGTTTCCCTTAGTCAGAAAAGGGAAGATGAGGTGGGTTTTATTCCAAACTGATTAAGCCTTGTAGGACAATAAAACTGTGACCTTTGGGGGGCTTTTCGTTTACTAGTAAACCCAATTCTCTATAAAACCAAACACAAAGAAAAGTCTGCACTTGTAACTGATATATTTAGCTTCAAAAAAAAAAAAAAATCAGGGGCTGGAGAGATGGCTCCACAGTTAAGAGCACCAGCTTCTCTTGCAGAGGACCCGGGTTCGATTCCCAGCACCCACATGCCAGCTAAGAACCATCTTTAACTCCAGTTCCAGGGGAATTCAATGCCCTGACCTCCGCGGCATTGCACGACATGGGTGCACCAACCTACATGCAGACAGTACACTCAATACACATAAAAAATAATAAATTAATTTTAAAAAGATATAAAAAATCAGTCTGTGAATAATAGTAGATAGCCACTCAGAAGAAAAATCTTTTACAAAAGTAAATCAGTTGGTCAGTGGTCAGTTGCCCATATGACACTGAAAAAAATAAACAGCCTTCTTTTTTTTTTTTTTTTACCTCTAAGCTTTGGCTACTTTAACTTGTACCTAAAAGCTCAGGATATCAGGTTCAAGTAATCAAGAATACAATTTCCATGCCTGACGTTTGCACTGCAGGATAATTATGGGGCTGCCATGACGATCATTCTTACTAATGTTTTGACTTTTAGAAGTCACCCTGATGGTACTATTTAAATTATTATCTACCATACAGAACAGAAAAAATACTGATTATGCAGATATTGCAAAGTAAAAAAGGGTAGAAAACTGCAAGAGAATGCAGGTTTATATGCTTAGTGGGAATTAAGGTTGATGATTGACAATGAATAAAACAGAACTGAAATGTATTTTTTAAATGTAAAAAGAGTCAAAGGTAGCCAATCAGAAAGTATATAATAGTAATATAGTTTCAACAGAGTATATAAAGAAAAAGGAGGAAAAATGCTGAGTAGGATTAAATTTCCGTATTTATATTCTGTGGAGCTAAAGACTACAGGTGTCGAGGGGATAAGTTCTTCAATTATTTGCTGTCTTGTTTGAGTTCTGCATTTTTCAAACCCCAGTTCCCACTATAACTGGACTTTTTAAAAACAAAAAGATTCCAACATCACTGTATTTCACACATAGGTAAGTTCTCAGTTCCCAATGTGAGAAGCCAGGGCCACTCTGTGGTTCCTGATGCCCTCTCCCCTCCATGTCTCTTGATATCATGTGAAGAGAAGGATGATGGGATGTGCCCCATGGACTGGGAAGAGAAGGGCTGTGACTCGAGGACTAACCCAACAGTACTCAGAGAGGAGGCTTCTCTTGTGCCAATCAAAGCACAGCTAAGATGAAGGGTGGGGTCAGAATTTGTGCAAAGGCTGGTGGGTGTGACTGTATGTTTCACTGGGGTAAGGGGCTTGGTCAAAAACTAAGCAGGAAGCCCTGTAAGACATGGTCCCAGTGGTCACAGAGCCCTGCCATAAGGCAGGCACAAATCAGAATAGTAAGGGTCAGGATAAAAGTTGAGCTGGGAGTCAAGAACAGGAAGATAGCAAGAAAAGTACTTGGAGGTCCCCTCAAGTCCTAGATCAGCATCTTCAGCACCGCCTGCTACAAAGCCTTGGGCCCAGTGGGCAATGCCTGCTTAATGTGAAAACTACAGGTATGGGCTGAGCAGCATAGGTTTTTAACAAAGCCTTCAAAGAAGTTTGTTGCATCCTCAAGTATGAGAACAAATGTAGGTCAGGGGCTTACATTTAATTCTAATTGTCAGGCAAAGCCATTTTCAACAGGGATTGATGTGATCAGTTTTTCCTTTTGGAGACAGCTCTTCTGGTAGCTGTTTGAAGAATGGGTTGTAATACCTGATACTAGTCAGCACTCCAGCACTACAAAATACCTGACAGAATTGACTGGTAACTGGTTACATGGGCGTGGGGTTACCTACTTTGTACTCAGGAGGCTAAGGCTATGTAGCAAGTTCCAAAGCAACCCGCATTGCATACATAGCAGGGTCACATCTCAAAACATCAAGGGCTAGGTATAGAGCTCAGCTCAGTGGTAGAGAACTTGCCTGGCATGCATGAAGCCCTGGATGCTATCTGCAGCACCAGAAGAGAGGAAGGTAGAGACAAGAGGAGAGAAGAGAGGGAAAGTTTATTCTGACTCCTAATTTTGGAGGTTCCAATGCAAGATTAAGTTAACACATTGGTCCTTAGAAGGAAGTGACAGGGAACACATGTTGGAGCTGGCTCACACCAGTGACCTACAGAATTCCTGTTAAATCTCACCTCTTTTGAGGCTTCTACCACCTCTCAGTAGGGAACATAGGAATTCCAAACCATAGTGGGGCCCTGCAGGTTAGGGAATACTAGGATTTTTAGGATTTAATTGGAATACAGGCAAAGAGAAACCTACATGCCAGGGACATGAAGAAGAGTGGGAAAGGTGCAGGATAATTCTGCACCAAGCTCTACCAATCCTGTGGAAGATTCCTATAGTGGGATCCCCCTGGGGATGGCCCAGGACACAGATATTGGAAGTACAATTGTGAACATACTTAAAGAAATACAAGATTATAAAGAGCAAATCAAAGAATTAAGAAAAGAGAATGAAAAACTCAAGAAGGACCTAGAGAGAGAGAGAATGACAAACTCCGGAAGGAAGTGGAAACTCTGAAAAGATCCCATGTTGAAAAAGATAAGGAAACCAACCAGCGAAGCAAAAAGCTACAGGAAGAGATTGAGAAGCTCCAAAAGGAAGTGGAAATACTAAAGAAATCAAAAGATGAAATGAAAAAGGAAACCAAATACTCATCCAATCAAAAGGAAAGGAATGGAAAAAGCCTCAGAAACAGAATGCAGGAAGCAGAACAAAGAATATCAGACCTGGAAGATAACACAGAACAACTAAAAACTTCATGTAAAGATTATGAAAAATTTAAAAATACACAATAATGGAACCAGGAACTGTGGGACACTATGAAAAGATCAAACCTCCTCATCATAGGAATAGAGGAAGGAGAAGAATCCCAAAAGAATGGTATTGATCAGATCTTCAACAGAATAATAGATGAAAATTTCCCCAAACTAAAAAAAGACAAACCAATACAAATACAAGAGGCACATAGAACTCCAAATAGACAAGACCAGAAAAGAAACTCTCCATGCCATATCATAGTTAAAATGCTAGACAACCAAAACAAAGACAAAATCCTTAAAGCCACAAGAGAAAAACAACAAGTGATCTATAAAGGGGAAACCTATCAGAATTACAACTGACTTCTCAGTGCAAATTATGAAAGCAAGAAGAATGTGGAGCAAATCATTCCCAGTGTTAAAGGACTGTAGATGCCAACCCAGGTTACTATACCTAGCAAAAATGTCGATTATAGTTGAAGGAGAGAGAAAAATCTTCCATGACATAAACAAGATGAAAGAATACATGTCTGGAAAACCAACCCTTCAGAGAATACTTGAAGCAATTCAAAGGACAGAAGAAAGGAGCAACCATGCCCAGGCACCTAGAAAGAGAAATCAATAAAAGCATAACTGCAGAAGTAGAAACCTAAACCAAAACTGCAAATGGATAATAAGGCAAAAGGAAGCAACACAAACCTCAACTATCAGTCATAACCTTAAATTATAATACTAATCCTCCAATCAAAAGCACATAGATGGGAAGATTGGATTAGGAAACATGAATCCATCTAATGCTGTCTACAAGAAACACATATTACCTCAAGGACAAGAGCTCCACCTTAGAAAAGGATTGAAAAAAATATTCCAAGCAAAATGGACTAAGGAAAGCTGGAGTTGGCTATTTTAATTCAGACAAAATAGAACTTCAAAGTAAAATAACGAAAGATATAGCAAAGAAGGCTCATTACATTCTGATCAAATGGAACAATTGCAATGATAGACTTCACAACTTAGTATATTGCACCAAACTCTGGTGCACCAAACTTTATAAAGACTTTATAAATTCTCCAGGACCTCAAGCACAGACTAACCCCAGTACCACTCATAGTGGGCTCCTAGTACCCCACTGAGTCCTGGACAGGTCAACATGGAAGGATAAAAAGAGAAACATCTGATCTGAATGATATGATAACCAAATGGACCCTCACAGGACGCTACCAAAATATTCCATCCCTAATTACCTCAGCAGAATACACTTTCTACTCGAGCACCCCACAGAACATTCAAAAAATCGACCACATACTGAGACACAGAAAAAACACACTACAACAAATACAAAAGACTTGAAATCAATTTCATGCATTCTACAGACTACAGTGCAATAAAGCACCAACCCATCCACCCAGGATAAGCCCTCTCGCGTACAAGATACACATTGGACCTAACAACACACATCTTGAATACATGAATTGGGTCAAGGAAGAATATAAGAAAAAAGTTGAAAAATTCCTGGAACTAATGGACACATGACAATACAACACAACAAAACTATTGTTATACTTTAAAAGCAGTCCTAAGAGGGAAGTTATATGCCCTGGGGCCTACATTGAAGAAAACAGAAAGAGCATAAGTGAATCATCTAAGCACTGCAACTAAAAGCAACTTGAGCAGCAAAACAGAATGAACCCTAAACAACAACAGACAGGAAGAAAATACTCCAAATCAGAGGCAAGAAAATCAAATAAATATGAATACAAAGAAAGCCAATACAAAACAATCAATGAATCCACAAGTTGTTTTTGAAAGCTAATAAACAGTGATAGACCAGACCTCTAGCCCAGTTAATGTAAAGAAAGAAGGCACAACTCCAAATCAAATACAGTATGCCGTGATGTAAAAGGGAAAAGATCAAAACAGACAAGGAACAAGACCAGAATAATTCATATGTTGGAATACGTTCAAAAACCTACTTTAGCTACCAATTTGGAAAACCGAGAGAGAATGGAATGAATAGTGCTGAAATCTTGGTAACAGCAGCAAAGGCTCAAACACAGAAGAGATAACAAATGCTTAAACAGACCCTAAATATATGAAAGAAATATTAAATGTAACAAGCGAAACCATCCCAACTAATAAAAAAAAGCCAGTGCCCCAGATAGGTTTGCACAGCCAGGATTATATGAAAACATGTTCAAAAGACTATCACAATCTACACATATTACGGGAGGATAGCAAGAGAGGAATTCTCCAAATTACATCTCTATGGAAGTTCAGCAGCACTTATTACCAAAAATCCAGGCAAAGATACAACCAAAAAGGATCTATCTATAGATAGACCACATCCTAATGAACGAACAGATGCAAAAAATTTAAACAAGATACTGGCAAATCGCTTCACAGACCCACATCGAAGAAATCTCATCATGACCACATAAAGATCAGATTGAACCAAGAGAGATTGCAGGTGATGGTTCAACTACGAATGACCAAAAATCAAAAATTCGCATCAGCATGTTAAATGGAATGAAAGACCAAAACCACACACATCATCTTTCAATTGAGCAGCGGATAGAAAAGAGCCTTGGGACTCTAAACATGCCAGCAGCCCGTTCATGCGAAAGTCCTAGAGAGGATAATGGAGGGGATGCGTTCGCTCAGCTGTTATCACGGAAGCAACCAAGACAGGAACCACCACAGCCAAATGATTCATCCTCAAATGTGACGGAAACGACAGATAAGCAGACCGGGACCTATTAAGGTTCGGGAACTTCGGCAAGCGCTGCCCCTCTGACCACATCCTCTTCAATATAGCTTGAAACCCTGGCTAGGGCTCCAAGTAATTGCAGAAAAAAGGAGGAAAGAAAAAGGCAAAATTACAAGGAGGTACTATATTGGAAAAAGATGGAAGTCCAAGCTATCCTCTTTGTATTGCTGATACGTTATTATGACTTTTACTTAAGGGAGTTTAAATAACTCTACCATGAAGAAATTTGATTAAATGACTGTAATGAAAGATTTTTCCTTGTAAAGTTGCAGGATAACAAAATTACCTAGAAAACAATCAGTGAGCCCTTTCTTGTACCAATGAACAACATAGCACTCGTAGATGGAAATTCAAGGAGACCTCCCCACTCTAATAGCCTCAAAAAATACAATCATAAAAACCTAGACACAAACACCTAACCAAAGACACCAAAAGATCTCTACAACAAAAATTTTAAACCCTTTGAGAAAGAATTGAAGAAGGAACGAGACATCAGAAGATGGAAAAACCTCCCATGCTCATGGATTGGGAAAATTAATAAGTAAATGTCCATTTCCCAAAAATTATAAGATTAAGCAAATCCCAATTAAAATCCCAAGAGTTTCTTCACAGTCTTGGAAAAAAAGTCCTTATTTCATTGGAAAACAAAAAGACCCCGAATAGCCACCCATAACCACCCCTTGCAGTGAAATCAAGTGAGCAATGAATACTAATGTGGAGAATCCTATTGGTTTGTTTTGCCGTCCTCTTTTCTTTCGAACATCTGCTTCTTTCGTTTTCCCGCGTAAGTGCTCGTTCTCGATACCAGACTTCAAAACTATACTACAGGGTTTTATAGTCGTATATTATTCAAATGTTTTTTAAATCATTTTTATACGTTTAATAAAAAACAGCTTGGGGTACTGGCACAAAAACAGACCTGTTGCGCAATGGAACAAAACACCGAAGATCCAAACTTTTTGCGGCACATTACAAATTTCTAGCCATCCATCTCATATTTGACAAGGGGGGCCAAGAAGATACACAATGGAGAAAAGACAGCATCTTCAGCAAGTGGTGTTGGCAAAACTGGATCACCACTTGTAGAAGAATGAAATTAAACCCCTACCTCTCGCCCTGTACAAAAGTCAACTCCAGATGGATTAAAGACCTCAACGTGAAACCCCAAACTCTGAAGGTGATAGAAGAAAAAGTTGGCAGCAGACTACAAGACATAGGCGTAGGAAAAGACTTCCTAAATCAGACAGCAGCTGTGCAAGAATTAAGGTCGACAATTGACAAATGGGACCTCATTAAACTCAAAAGCTTCTGTACATCAAAAGAAACAATCAAGGAAGTGAAGAGAAATCCCACAGAGTGGGAGGAAACCTTCACCGCAGAAACATCTGACAAAGCATTGATTTCCAGAATATATAAACTACTCAAAAAACAAAGAAGAAAGAAAACAAATGACCCACTAAATAGATGGAACAAAGAGCTGAACAGAGACTTCACAAGTGAGGAATTAGAGATGGCTGAGAAACATCTTAAGAAGTGTTCAACATCATTAATAATTAAGGAAATAGAAATCAAAACCACTTTAAGATATCATCTTACTCCAATAAGACTGGCTAGGATCAAGAAAACAAATGATACCAAGTGCTGGAGAAGTTGTGGAGAAAGAAGATCACTCATCCACTGCTGGTGGGAATGTAAACTCATACAGCCACTATGAAAGTAGTGTGGAGAACCCTTAGAAGACTTGGAATGAACTTGCCTCCCGACCCAGCCATACCACTCCTGGACATGTACCCACAAGACTCATCTTACCACAGATATACATGCACAACCATGTTTATTGCAACTTTGTTCACAATAGCAAGGAGCTGGAACCAACCCAAGTGCCCCTCAACTGATGAGTGGATAGAGAAAATGTGGTACATCTACACAACCGATTCTATGCAGTGGTAAAGAAAGATGACATCATGAGCTTTGCAGGTAAATGGCTGGAGCTAGAAGATAGCATGCTGAGTGAAGTAACAGTCCCAGAAAAAGAAAGGATGAAGGGTATCCCTCATCTGTGGATGCTAGCACCAATTACCTAATTGTATGGCAAACTGAGCAACGTCAATGTGATCTGAAAACAACTGTGCTCTTATATTGTGAATCCCTTAATATATAATAAAAATAAATAAATAAATAAATAAATAAATAAATAAATAAATTTAAAAAACTGTCAGGGAAAGTTGCAGAAGTCCAAAACAGGAAAGCGGGATGGGAGTGAGCTGGGTTTTCTATCCCAGCTAGGAGGTCTGACCTCAAATCTGGTGCTGACGTCTGGAAGGGAGGGAAGAGGAGATATTAGGAAATGTGAAAAAAATAAGAGTTTGAAAGGTCTGGGTCACTGTTGGATATAAGCTGCCCAACATGTGTGCTGGGAATTAAACTGGGGTTCTCTGCAAGAGCACCACACATACTTAACTGCTAGTTCTTTTTAAAAAGATTTCTATTTTAGGGCTGGAGAGATGGCCTAGTGGTTAAGAGTGCCGACCGCTCTTACAGAGGACCTGGGTTCGATCCCCAGCACTCACATGGCGGCGGAGAACCATCTGAAACTCCAATTCCAGGAGAACTCCAGTTCCAGGGCAATCCGACACCCTCTTCTGTCCTCCGCGGCATTGCACAACAGGGGTGCACAAACTTGCATGCAGACAGTACATTCATACACATACAAAAAGAAATAAAATTAATAAAAAAATAAAAAAAAGATTTCTATTTTATTGTAATTATCCATAAGTATGTATGTCCATGTGTGGGCATGTGTACATGTATGTCCATGTGTGGGCATGTGTACATGTATGTCCATGTGTGGGTATGTGTACATGTATGTCCATGTGTGTGTATGTGTACATAGGTGGAAATGTCTGCAGAGGGCAGAGGTGGCAGATTCCCTGGAGCTGAGTTACAGGCAGCTGTGAGCCACCTGATGTTGGTGGAATCAAACTCTGGTTTTCTGCAAGAGGGGTGTGCTCTCCTAACCATTGACCCATCCCTCCATTCCCCCTAAAGTATTCTTAATAAGGCTCATTCACGACTTATCAATGTTCTGATCTTCAGTCTTTGTAAGGCAGAGGTAATGTATTACATCCTTATCAAGTCCATATGTTTTCTCTATTAATATAAAAATAACTGTTTCAGCCAGGCATGGTGGCACACGCCTTTAATCCTAGCACTCAGGAGGCAGAGGCAAGTGGATCTTTGTGAGTTCAAGGCCAGCTGGGGCTACAGGGAGACCCTGTCTCAAAACACCAAAATAAATAAATAAATAAATAAATAAATAAATAAATAAATAAATCCTATTTGCAACTCCACTTTTTCCTCTTGACACTATGGTTTGTTGACTACTTAGTTGAACCAGTAATGTCAGCTTGTGCTAAGACTGTCCCCATACTTTAAATGTTCACTTTCAGTAAAGTGTTCAGTGACTTAATAGGGACTTATGTTTTGGAGGTGATTGATCTGGCTACAAGGAAAAATTAGCAATCACTATTATAACATAGTCCTAGAAGTCTCAGTTGTGTTTATTTTTATAATGTTAGACTTGAATGCATGGAAGAATTAAGATAGATCATTATTGTAGCTTAAAAGTTGTACATGAGATTTTGTTGTTGTTTCCACTGTAGGGTTTTATTGAACCATTTATTCCCCCATTCAAAGGTAATTATGAATACAGTGGGGTTAAATGAAAAATAATAACAACAAAACAAAAAACAAATGGTCATTTATATGGTTTCTGATTCTGAGTGTGGCATCTGGGCTAGCCTACTTTGGTATTTGTGGGATCACCTGCAAATGATACATCTACACCTCACCTGGTTTCTAACCCTCTTGCAAGCCGTAGGGAAGCTCCTTCTCGTATATGTCAAATTTTAGCATATTCTGGAGGTCACAGCATGTCATAGGCTAGCCCCATCTCAGCACTGGGGTTGAGGGAATAGGATGAATTACACCCCAAGGAATTGGAAGCAGGGAGTGGGGAAGGAGTGTGGCCCTCTTTACAATGCACATCAGTTTCCTTGCTAGGTCAGTCAGCCATGGGGAAGGAGTGTGGCCCTCTTTACAATGCACATCAGTTTCCTTGCTAGGTCAGTTGGTGGGGGGAAAGCATAGTTAGCTCTTCTTTTCTGCAGAAAAGCAACCATACATTTTGGGTAGATGGGGCCAGCCACACTGTCCTAGCAGAAGCAGCCATGGCACATGAAGACATGGAAATACGTAGCGGGCTGTGCTTCCATGAAATGGATTTACAGAAGTGGGAGGCAGACAGGCTAGAGTGGACTCTTCAGGCAGTAGTTTAGGGACTTGTAGGTGACTGGACAAGTATGACAGAAATGAGCAACAAGTCAGTTTTGTTGATAATGCTGAGGTGATTTCCATCCAAATCCTGACTTCTAGCTCTGTGTTTTCTTTAATATTTAAAAAAATTCAAATTAAAAATTTTTTATTTTATGTGTTATGTCTGCATGCAATGCCTCTGGAAGCCAGAAGAGGGCATTGCATCCTCTGGAAGTGGAGTTGTGGATGATCGTTAGTCAACATGTGGGTGCTGGGAACTGAACCCTAACCCCAGTTTTCTATTGGAGCAGCCAGTTTTCTTAACCACTGAGTTACCTCTCCAGCCCATCTCTGAGAGGCGCGCGTGTGTGTGTGTGTGTGTGTGTGTGTGTGTGTGTGTGTGTGTNGGGGACCATGGTCACTTTTCGCACTCACACACAGGTCACAATCATCTGTCATTCCAGTTCCAGGGGATCCGATGCCCTTTTTACTTAATTTCTATGGGCATTGCACACATGTGGTACACATACTTACATGCAGACAAACACTCATGCACAAAATAAATCTTTTTATATATTTTTTTAATTTTATGTACATGAATATATTGCCTGCATGTTGGTAGGCACACCCTAGTCCTGCAATGCCATCAGAGGTCAGAATGGTATAGGATTTCCTGGAGTGCCACCATGTGCATGCTGGGAATTGAACCTCAGTCTTCTGCAAGAACAGCCACCATGTAGATGCTGGGAATTGACTCTCAGTCTTCTGCAAGAACAGTCAGTGCTCTTAACTGCTGAGCTATCTCTCCAGTATTACTTATTATTTTTTTTATGTGTATGAGTGTACTGTCTGCATGTAGGTTGGTGCATTGATGTCGTGCAATGCCGCAGAGGTCAGAAGAGGGCATCAGATTCCCCTGGAACTAAAGTTAAAGACAGTTCTTAGCCACCATGCGGGTGCTGGGAATCAAACCTGGTTCCTCTGCAAGAGCAGTCAGTGCTCTTAACCACTGAGGCATCTCTCCAGCCCCTAGCCTGCTTTCTTATATGGGGAGAACTCTTAATTCTTCAGATTTTTGAATCCAGGGTGTAAGGACAGTTTGTTTGTGGGAAAACCTGAGATTTCCATTAGGAAAGCAGTGAAGGAAGGCAGCCCTGAATTTGCAGGAGAATGTGTGTAAACAGTGAGTAGATATAATTAAATATAAGGCACTATCTGAGCAGCTGCTTTGGCCTCTCACGTTCCTGTGCTGTGCTACAGAATTTAATTAAAACTCTAATTGGCAAAATTACAGTGCTAGATTCTCCCTGGCTCCTTTTCAAGTTTCTGTGTAAGTAGTAAATACTTAATATTAGTTTAGGCCATGCCTCTGCACTGTAGGTGAACACCATGGTAGTGGTCAGGGCATGCTTTTAATTGCAATTGATGAGTGCACCACTGTGGATCTCCAGACTGGAGAAGAGGTGCAGAGTTCACATTTGTGCACTCTGTGGAATTGTATTCTGTTAGTGCATTGTGGTCTAGCCATGATGTATTTATTAAGGTGTGAGCAGATGAACATTCACATGAAATATACAGCACATTTTAAAGTAGCTTTGAAATTCTTTCTTAAGATAATTGGACTTTTTTTTAATCCTGTGCAATTTTGTATGAATTCATTCTGTTCCTAAAAATAAGGAGGGACAGGTTTTGTTGTTCTTACTTGGTATTGGTTTTAGAGACGATACTATGTTGGTTAAGGTTCTCCAGTTAAAAGCAGCAGGACTTAGATGATTGCTAGGAAGAGGTTCATGGTGAAGGATTGGCTCACATGGATCTGGAGACTGAGAGTCCATGATCTACCATCTATAAGCTGTGGGCCTGGGTAAGCCAATTCTGGCCCAAACTCATAGTTCTGGGAGCAGGAAGCTGGGGTAAATCTCATCCACACTGAAGGCCTGGGAATCAGAACAGCAGTAGCCACAAGCAGGCTCAGGGAGAGGGAATGGACTCACCTTCCTCATTTGATCTGTTGGTCCTACATGGATTCTGAGATGCACTGGTAAGGGCAAATCATCTTGGTCAGTCTACAAGCACAAAGGCTGATCTCTCACAGAACACCATCACATCTATATCCTAAGGAGACACTTTACCAGTTCCCCTAGACCAGTCAACTTAATATATAAATTAACTATCATGTGTCTTTTGCTTTTAGTGCTTCAGTAGAAATATATACCATGGTAAGCACTCCCTACTCACTAAATGCTGGATTTTGTGCTCTGCAGAAAGTGAACAAACTATTTTATTTCAGTCTCATAATATCCCATTAGTTAGATTTTCAGACTCATTTTGTGGTCTACAAAACTAGAGCTTAAAATGAATAAACTCCTTGCTTATCAAGGTTCTATAGGCTGGTCATGTACCAGGCTGTCTTTATGACTATGGCCCTGTAATATAGTTTGAAGTCTGGTAGGACAATTCCCCCTCTATTGCATTTTTCACTCAAGGATGCTTTAGCTATTCGGGGTCTTTTGTTTTTCCATATGAATTTAAGGATTTTTTTCCCCAAGTCTGTGAAGAAGCTCATAGGGATTTTGATTGGGACTGTGTTGAATCTGTATATCAATTTGGATAACATGGACATTTTTACTATATTAATTTTCCCAATCCATGAGCATGGGAGGTCTTTCCATCTTTTGATGTCATTTTCAATCTCTTTCAGGGGTTTAAAATTTTTGTTGTAGAGGTCTTTGGTATCGTTGGTTAGGTTTGTTCCCAGGTATCTTATTATTTTTGAGGCTATTGTGAGTGGGAAGGTCTTCTTATATTCCTTCTCCACTTATTTATTATTGTTGGTGTAAAGAAAGGCTACTGATTTTTCTAGGTTTATTTTGTAGCCCACCACTTTACTAAAACTCTTAATCCTTTCTAGAGCTTTCTGGTGGAGTTTTTAGCATCCCTTAGGTAAACTATCATATCATCTGCAAAAAGGGATAGCTTAACTTCTTTTCTGATTAGTACTCCTTTAATTTCCTTCTCTTGCCTTATTGCTCTAGAAAGTGTTTCAAGCACTATGTTGAAGAGGAATGGCGATAAGGGGCAGCCTTGCCGTGTTCCCTCCTTTAAGGGAAAATGGTTCCAATTTTTCCCCATTTAGGATGATGTTGGCAGTGGGTTTGCTTTATGTGGCTTTGATCATCTTGAGGAATGTTCCTTTCAGTTCTCTTCCCTCTAGGACTTTAAACATGAAGGGATGCTGGATCTTGTCAAAGGCTTTTTCTGCATCAATTGAGATGATCGTGTAGTTTGTCTTTAAGTCCATTTATGTGTTTTATGATATTTATTGATTTACTTATGTTGAACCATCCCTGCATCTCTAGTATGAATCCAACTTGATCATGATTGATGAACTTTTTGATGCTATTTGCAAGTATTTTGTTGAGAATTTTTGCATCTGTGTTCATTAGTGAGATCGGTCTATAGCTTTCTTTTTTGCTTATATCTTTGCCTGTTTTGGGTATTAGAGTGATGCTGGCTTCACAGAAGGAGTTTGGGAGAATTCCCTCTGTTTGTATCCTTCTAAACACTTTGAGTAGTAATGGTTGTAGGACCTCTTTAAATGTTTTATAGAATTCTGCCGTGAAACCATCTGGACCGGGGTTTATTTTAGTTTGAAGGTTTTTAATTACGTCTTCAATTTCCTCAAATATTATGGGTCTGTTTAAGCTGTCAATCTCTTTTTGGTTAAGCATCATTGCTTCCCAGAATTTCAGATATTCATCCATTTATCTTAGGTTTTCAAATTTAGTGTAGTATAGGTTTTTGAAGTTTCTCATATGATTGTCTGGGTATTTTATTTGTTGTGATGTTTCCCCTTTCATCACAAATACTATTGATTTGGAGTTCTCTCTCTCTCTCTCTCTCTCTCTCTCTCTCTCTCTCTCTTTTGGTTAACTGGGCTAGAGTTCTATCTATTTTGCTTATCTTTTCAAAGAACCAGCTTTTGGATTCGTTGACTTTATGTATTGTTTTCTTCGTTTCTATTTCATTGATTTCTGCTCTGATTTTTGTTATTTCTTCCTGTCTGTTGGGTTTAGGGTTCATTTGTTGTTGACTCTCAAGTGTTTTTACCTGCAGTGTTATTTGTTCCCTTTCTGTTTTCTTGATGTGGGCACTTAGGGCTATAAATTTCCTTCTCAAGACTGCTTTTAAAGTAGCCCACAGGTTTTGTTGTGTTCTATTGTCTTTTTGGTTCAGTTCCATGAATACTTTTATTTCACTATGTATTCTCTGACCCATTCATTATTCAGGGTTGTGTTGTTTAGTCTCCATGTGTTCTTAAAGCTAGTTGGGCTTATTCTGGTGTTCATATTGAGCTTTATTGCACTGTGGTCTGATAGAATGCATGGAATAATTTCTATCCTTTTGTATTTGTTGAGGTTTCTTTTGTGCCCCAGTGTGTGGTCGATTTTGGAGAATGTTCCATGAGGTGCTGAGTAGAAAGTATATTCTCTGGTATTTGGGCAGAATATTCTGTATATGTCTGTGAGGTCCATTTGGTGTATTGTATTGCTCAGTTCTGATTTTTCTGTTTATTTTTTGTCCTGTTGATCTATCCAAGGGGCTCAGTGGGGTGGTGAAGTCCCCCACTATTAGTGTGTTAGGATTAATCTGTGTCTTGAGGTCCTGCAGAGTTGTGCTTATAAAGTTAGGTGCACCAGAGTTTGGTGCATAGACATTTAAGTTTGTGAAGTCATCATGGTTCATTGTTCATTTGACAAGGATGTAATGGCCCTCTTTGTTTCTTCTGATTAATTTTACTTTGAGGTCTCTTTTGTCTGATATTAGAATAGCCACACCAGCTTGTCTCTTAGTACAGTTTGCTTGGAATATTTTTTTTTCATCCTTTTACTCTAAGGTAGTGTCTGTCCTTGAGGGTGAGATGTGTTATTGTAGACAGCATATAGAGGGATTCATTTTCCTAATCCATTATCCCAGTCTATGCCTTTTGATTGGGGAGTTTAGATGATTAGTATTTAAGGTTATTATTGAGAGATGTGTGTTGCTTCCTTTTACCTTATTTTTTGTTTGCATTCTTGCTCTAGGTTTGTATTTACTCTGTTATGATTTTGTTGCTTTCTCTCTTTAATTGCTTAGGGATAGTTGTTCCTTTCCTCTGTTCTTTGGATTGCTTTGAGGCTTTTCTGAAGGGTTGGTTTCTTAGATATGTATTCTTTCATTGTGTTCATATCATGAAAAATTCTTATTCTTTCTCCTTCAACTATAATTGACATTTTTGCTGGGTATAGTAGTCTGGGTTGGCATCTAAAGTCATTTAGTACTGAGAATACTCTGGTCCACATTCTTCTAGCTTTCATAGTTTGCACTGAGAAGTCAGGTGTGATTCTGATGGGTTTCCCCTTATAGGTAACTTGTTGTTTTTCTCTTGTGGCTTTCTGTGTTTTGTCTTTATTTTGAGCATCTAGTGTTTTAACAATTATATGGCATGGGGAATTTCTTTTCTGCTCCTGTCTGTTTGGTGTTCTAGGTGCTTCTTGTATTTGTATGGGTCTGTCTTTTTTTCAGTTTGGGGAATTTTTCTTATATTATCCTGTTGAAGATCTGGTCAATAGTGTTGTCTTGGGATTCTTATCCTTCCTCTATCCTTATGATGCAGAGGTTTGGTCTTTTCATAGTGTCCCACATTTCCTGGTTGTTCCCCCCCCCCTGTTTTTTTTTTTTTTTTTTTTCTTGATCTTTAGTTGAGCATTCTAGTTGGGTCATGTTATCCTGCAGGTCTGATATTCTTTTTTCTGCTTCTTCCATTCTGCTTCTGAGGCTTTTTCCGATCCTTTCCTGTTGATTGGATGAATGTTCAATTTCCTTTTCATTTCATCCTGTGATTTCTTTAGTATTTCCACTTCCTTCTGGAGCCTGTCATTCTCATCTTGTAGCTCCTTGGTTCATTGGTCATTTTCTTTTTTCATTTCAGCCTGGGATCTTTTCAGTGTTTCTACTTCCTTCTGGAGTTTGTCATTTTCTCCCTTTAGTTCCTTCTAATGTTTGTCATTATTGCCCTCTAGGTTCTTCTTGAGTTTTTCAATCTCTTCCCTTAGATCTTTCCAATGTTTGTCATTATCACCCTCTTGGTACTTCTTGAGTTTTTCATTCTCTTTCCTTAGTTCTCTAATTTCTTTGAATATGTCCACAGTTGTTCTTCTAAAGCCCATGTCTTGGTTTCCTTCCAGGGAGATCTTGGTGTAGGAATCTTCTGTAGGGTTGGTAGAGTTTGGTGTAGATTTATTATGAGGTTTTCCCTTTGTGTGTGTGTGTGTGTGTGTGTGTCTTTGGCATGTGGATTTGTTGTTTCTTTGGGTTCTGGTGTCTCAACATTGGCTGCACAGACTATGATCACTAATACTGTGCCTGTTAGATCCTCTGCACCACTGCTCACCCAGGCTGAGCAAGGGGAGGGGGGGAGGTATTGTTTGCTGGTACCCTATTGGCCAACTCACCAACTCACACCAGCACTGGGCACAGGCTGTTGTTGTGCTGTGTGGTGTGCATCTAACTCTGCCCACGTCCCACACTGGGACCCAAAGGTTGGAAGGTCCCAGGTGATACCAAACCTTCATGGGACACGGGGTGCCCAAAGCACCCAGGCAGGCAGGCCTCACCTGGACTTTTGCAGGCTGTTGTTCTGCAGGACGAAGGTGAAGTCCGCTCGCCCCACGAGTTGGGCACATGTTGGTGTTGTGCTGTGTGGTGCGTGTCTCGAATCCCATACTTTCTGCGCAGGTTCTTTACGTCTGGGTACAGCCCTGCCCCAAAGACCTCGTTAACTTGTTTATGCACCATTTGCTCTGAGTATCCTAGGCCATAATGATTATTCTGTCAGGTTTTTAATCTAATTGTTTTAGGGAAATAGGATGAAAAGAAATTATTTTTCAGGTAATTGTCCCTAAGTGCCCTTACCAGCACTAACCCAGCTCCCTAATGATCAATAAAATGAGCCATAAGGATGGAGAAGCCTTAACCAGGGATTTTTCAGTTGCTAATTGTGGGGGGTGGGTAAGTAAAATGTACTGTGTGGAAAGAACATAATATTTCCTTTCAGTTGATGGAAATAGACTTGAGATCTTTTCAGTAAAAAGTCCATCTTTCTAATACACATATTTTAATAAATCATTAAGCAGTACATGACTTTTAAACTTCTTTCTCTTAAAGCCATAAGTAATAAGTGGTTATTCTGAAATATGCTTTGTCAGAGTGTGTGTTGAAGTGTTTGAGGTTGCCAGAGCAGCCTTCCAGAGTTTTGCTGAGGCTGTCCAATAAGGAGTAGCTCTAAGGACTGGTTTGCAGCTCTCCAGCTTCTGCTTAGAGGGTCTTCTCACAAGTCCCCAGAAGAGCAGGTGGTCCTTGCGATGCTGGTGAGGCGAAAGGAAGAGTGTGGGCTGTCGGTGCTCACCAGGTCCAGGTTTTAGGGCATAGTTTGCAGATGAAGATAAGGTTCTCATATGAAGTGATATTTAAAGTCTTTCCCAAAGACTTCCTTTCAGAAGGTTAAAATACAGATATACTTAAGGGGATAGATTTCAAGCTGAACAGAAATAGGTTCAATTTTGTGTTTCCTACTCAAATGTAGGACTTTGAATCTGTCTTAAACCCACTAAGCACAAGATTCTTTATTTGAAAAATAGGAGTGAAAGTATCTACCTTTCACTGCCTTTATAAGTTATGAACAAGATAGATCTTTTTTAGAGTGTAAATTATATTATGCATCTTCAGTAATTTCTGACCTTATTGAAAATAACTTCCCAAGTCTTTTTTGTGGCCAGTAGAACCTCTCTGTGACCTACTGTTTCAGACACTCGTTGTTCTTCAGTCTGTTTTGAGCTTCACATTTTTTTGCTATACCATATTTCTTTGGTTTCTCTTTATTCCCAAAATCTCTATAAAACATGGATCTAGCAACTGAGATTTTGTTATTTATTTCTATATCCTCATCAAGGAGTCCAGTCAGCACTCAGCAAAAATTTACACAGCACTTACTGTATCCATTTAATCCCTAGTTACATAACGTAGAAACAAATTTATTGCTACTTAAATTGTTCCTAAATTTTGAAGAAATTTTAATCATCCCAGGGTCCTGGAATTGAAGATTGAAAGAATCCAGCAAAAGCTGTAGTTGCTGACAGCCTTGGAGATTTGTTTAAACCTCCCTTCAAGAGAAACCTCTCCTTGCATGGTTCCTGAGGACACTCACAGTGCCTGGACACTGTAGCCATACAAGACCCCCCACCTTTCCTGCCCCAGTGGAGGTTCTTTGCTCCCATCTGGAGCAGCTGCTGCTTGAGCTGTACCTCTCTGTGAGACCCTAGGTTCCCTGGTCCTGTGTCCTCTTTCTTCTTGTGGGTGTTCTTCCTGCAGCATGGCCCAGAGAGCTCTGCTGCCTCCTCTAGATTTCTCCCCCTTCTTCCATCACAGGCATTTGGACTGGTCAGTGTCCGAGGCTTAGCTCTCATGGCTCGGTAGTCTTAATGATGTAGCAGCCTTTTTCCTACTGGCAGGGTCACAGGTCAAGCTTCCAGAGCCCACGGCTACTCTTCCAGACTGACTGTCCAACCCAGTGTTCTTTAAGTGGTGGCAGTGCCCCTTGGACCATGCTACAGTGGTTACTTTTACTTCCTTTAAGCTGTGGTGCTAGGAATGGGCCCAGTTGCCAGTTGAGGGCGGGACATGTATTTTTGAGGCTCAAATACAAGCTATTCTAGAAGACAAAAATAAGGGAGGTATATTAGTTACTCTTTTGTTACTGTAATAAAACACTGTGACCAAAGGAACTTACAGATTGAAGAATTTCTTTAACTTGCCCAAAGGGGCAAGAGTCCATCATGGTAGAGAGCCATGGAGGCAGAGGTGGTGGCCTTAGAAAACCAGAAGGCTCACCTCTTCAAGCAGGCACAGCACACAGAGAGTGACTGGAATCTGGCGAGGCTTAAGGGCTCTCAAAGCCTGCCCCCATAATGTGCTTACTCCTGTAAGGCCACACCTCCTAAGACTTCCCGGAACAGTGTCATTTGCTAGAGACAAAATGTCCAAATACTTGGAGCATTGTGGGGGACATTCCCATTCAAACCGCCACATTGAGGGACACCAGGGAACTTTTGTGAAGAATTGTTTCTGAGGCTGCATTGTTAAAAAGGCATGTATACATTTAAGGGGGTGTTCTATGAAAACTCAAGGAGAGTTTGGTCTTTCCCATGACTATTTTCAACATTGTCATGTTTCTTTCTTATCCACGTGTTTTCGAATACATGTCTTTTCTGTTGCTGTTTTTAATTACTTGATGTAATTTATTATTTCAGAATGAAACATTTCAATTAGAAATACTTACTAAAAGAAGGGTCCACCAGCCTTGAGTCTTGTTTGAAGCACATCTGGAAAGCACATCTGCTTTCCTAGAATTTGGAGGGGCAGGAGAGGTAGGAAAGGGCATGCACCTAGGACTTTGATTTTCACTATTGATTGATTATAAGTCCCATTTATTTACTTACATAAATTTGAATAAGCTGGCTCCCCTTCAGTTTGTCCTTATTTTAGTTGCTTATGCAACTGTTTCAATTGTTGTGACAATTTTCCCATCCCTACAAGTTACTTAGAAGGACCTGTTCCCCTTGAAGACTTGTTTCCTGGATGTTATTTCTTCTGCATATAGAGAGGTAGTTGTTGATTATCTCAGCAAATATTTTTTCATGTATTCTCTCTCAGGAATCAGGGTTTCTCACCATATGAGTGACCTGTATAGCACATAAGCATTCTGGGAATATGAACAACCATATACTGGATAATGCCCAGATCAGAGAAACTGGAGAGACAGAAGGAAGGAGAGAGAGATGGAAACTTTAGCCTCTCAAATTGGTTGACCTTAAATATTAAGCAACAATAATTTTTTAACCTCTTTAAGGTAAAGAAGATGACAGAAAACCACAGTTATTGATGACCCCAAGCTAAGACTTGGGGAACAGTTCAGATCCCTGGCAGGTGGCTAATTTGAAAGTTTTCTTTCTCCCCAGACTCACATCAGTTTGAGCTCACCACAGTCCCACAGAAGCAAGGATGTAGCAGAGACTTGTGTCTTAGTCTTTCAGCTGCTGTAGTACATGGTCTCTTGGTCCTACCCGCACTTGGGCCAGGACCCCCCAGGCCAATGCTTGGACAGCTCCCTTTAGCCTCCCCCACAGGACACTCTTTACCACTTCACAGGCTGGCAAACCTAGAAAGCCTCCTTCAGCCAATACACCACTAGCTAGCAAGAACACTCTACCATTTCACAGGTTGGCGGCCTGGAAAGCCCCCTACCAACCCTTTACCACCAGCAAGCCAGGTTAGCAATCTGGATGATCCCCTTCTAACCCGCTGGCCCCTGACACTGAAATCCAGGCCTGTTCTGGCTTGTGTACTCATAAAATAATGGATCTGGGAATTCGATGTGATGATGGTAATGGAGAATTCACTTTATTGCATGCTTTGTAAGCAAAATGACATCATCTCTAAGAGCCAATCAGAGACCCCAGTCTCACACCCCTGTATGCTGCTGCCTTGCCTAGTGTCCTGTGCCTGGGCCATGAGTTCCTCCTTCATGGGGCGGAGTCAGAGGAACCCCATGGCCTCCATGTTGTGCCCTGAGGGATGCTATCTGAAAACTAGCCCCTAATTCAAACTGGATCTTCCCACAGGCTGCTATAACACAACCCCACACACCAGAAACCTGTGAACAACAGGTGTATTTTTCACAGTTCTGGAGGCTGAAAGTATAAGATACAGGCCTTGGCAGATTGTTATCTGAGAGGGGCCTGCCTCAATGTGTAGATGGTAGTTTCTGCTGAATCTTCACGTGGTGGATGGGTGAGGGCTCTCCCTAGGGCTTCCTTTGTAAGAGTTCTGACCCATTTGTCTCCTCAAAGTTCCTACCTCCAGTTATCATCACTTAGGGATTAGGAGGTTAATATGTGAATGCGGGGTACACTGATCTAGACCATAGCACCTTGAAAAGTGCTGTCAGACCAACTACCAACTTTGTTTCTGTTGAAAATATCACGTGAAGAGTCAGTGAAGGTGGTGTGCCTTCCACTTGGGACGTTTCCATAGCCTTCACAGACTTCCACAGCTGATCAGCTAAGGTAGGAATAAAATGAAAGGAGCAGATTACATCTTCTACTCCACATCAGCTTAGAACATTCTCTGTATCTCAGTCACAGCTGAAATGAGCACTTCAAATATTTGCAGTTGTTTCTTGAGACATTTTCATTTCTGTTCCTATGAGATATGGCAGGTAAGATATACAGGACTTTTCTCACCTATCAAACCTGCTGAGTAACTCACAGGATCGCTCTCCCACCCTGAATGTGATCACCCATGACAGGCACAGGGCAGAGGTTCCCCAACAGGGCTGACCTCTCCTGCTTCCATGAAAAGGAGAATTCTGTGTCAAGTTTTCAAGGACAGAGATGAAGAAACAGCAATTCAGCTCATACAGAGAAGGTACTGAGTACTGGCAGACAAAAGAAAAAATTCTGTCCAAGGCCTTTTTGTGGTTACTCACAAGAGCATGAGTCACTCAAAGGGAACTCCATGAATGAGAAGTTCCCTGGGTAACATAGGGCAACACACAACCTAATAGTGTCCCACTCCAATCAATCCTTTACCTCTTTTACAGCATTAGTGAGCAGAGGAGCCTTCTGATGGTCTTCTGAAGGCTGTGAGCCCCTTGAGTTGTTTCCTCACTTCCTCCGAGAGAAAGTGTTCATAGGCTGGATATCATGTGGGTGAGCACAGTGTTTAGTTGCAAGGTGGCAGTGGTCAAATCCAATCCAGAAGAAGCAAATACTCATATTACACGTGACGATTTATTCTCTATGCCAGCCACGGCATGACGTGACTGTTGAGAGAGGCTGGATTGGGCAGAGAGATGGCTGGGGTGGAAGAGCACAAATGCAAGATTTCTTTCTACATGGAAACTCTGAGTCTAATTCAACAATAATTGATAAATTCTATGTTTCTATTGTACATTCCAGGTAAGATAAAATACGTCCACACCAGGACCATTGTTCTTTAAAACACACCAAACAGAAAGTATTCTTTGTCAAAATACAGATCCAGCTCTGCCTCCTCTTCTGTTAAGTGCTTATAGGCAGCTAGCTGGCCAGGTAGATCTTAGATTCATTGTTCTTGTGTATGAAGTAGGGATGCTGGTATTTATAATATTTGTTAATATGATGATAAATAATATCTACTAACAACCCTAATAATTATTAATGTATTACTATATTAACAATAATAATTTACTAGGTTCAAATTATGGCATCTGTGTCTGTGTGTTTTTATGAGACAGGGTCTCACTGAGTAGACCCAGGCTGTCACCCAAACTCACAGTCCTCATGTCTTAGCCTTCTGAGTGCTGCCATTACAGGTGTGTGATGCCATCCCTGGCATTGGTTTCACATTTTGTGTCAAATTCTCTAATGCCTAGAGATAACCTGTGAGAGGTGTACTATAGTTGATATTACTATCTCTATTTTTATTGATGAAGAATGAGGTTCTAGCCAACATATTTATATCAGATCTGTTTAGTCCTAAAACCCATGTAAAATATCTAGCTGTTTCTGATGCTTATGAGATATTTTTTATTCTTATGTTTCTGTCATTGTCTGAAGGAAACTATAATGTCAAAATACCTACTGCTAGATAAAATAAAGAAATGTGCCTTTTGGATTGAAGGGGAAAAATAAACACAGGAAAGAATATCAAATTAAGGGGCATCTACGCTATGGGCAGCAAAAGTATCCTATGAAGCTATAAGATGTGAGTTGTAGATGTTCCTGGTATCTCGGGGAAGGGGAAGTGGTGATAGGTCACAGTGTGCATTACACCGAAGGGAAGCATCAGGTCACTGAGAATTGTTTCCAGGTGCTAGATCCTGAATAAAAAATTTACAAAATATATAGCATAATGACAAACATTTGCTCATCGAAAAGCCTCTCCTACAAAGATGCCAGAAGTACACATGAGAGAACAGGCAGCATCTTTAACAAATAGATCTGTGAAAAACTAGTTATCGCCATTAGGAGAACGAAAGCAGATCCCTATCTCTCACCCTGCACAAAACTCAACTCCGAATGGATCAAGAACCTCAATGTGAGACCTCACACTTTGAAACATCTACAGGAAAAAATAGGAAGTATGCTTCAACCAATAGCCACAAGTAAGGTCTTCATGATTAGGACTCCAGCAGCGTAGGGAATAAGACTAGCAATCAACAACCAGGATCTCTGTACAGCCAAAGAGACTGTCACATGAATGGAGAGAGAGCTCAGAGAGTGGGAGACAATGTGACTAAGAATTCGTGTTCAAAATATACAAATAGCTAAAAAAAAAAACCTAAGCATCAAGGAAACAAACACAAACAAAAAGGCTATGGAACTGAGAGGAGAGGGCTCAAAAGAAGAAATACAGATGTGTAGGAAATGCTTTTTTTTTTTTGTCTTTTCAAGACAGGGTCTCCCTGTAGCCCCAGCTGTCCTGGAACTTACTCTGTAGACCAGGCTGGTCTTGAACTCACAAAGATCCGCCTGCCTCTGCCTCCTGAGTGCTAGGATTAAAGGCGTGCGCTGCCACGCCCGGCCAGGAAATACTTTTGAAAGAGTGCCCAATACTCAGCCATCAGGGAACTACAGGTTAAAACTAAATCAAGATTCCATCTTACCCAATTAAAATGGCCATTATAGAATTCAAATGACAACAAATGCTGGTGAAGATGTGGGAAAGGGGGACCTGACTGTTGGTGAGAGTATAAGCTAGTGCAGCCACCTTGGGAATTAGACTGGAGGTTTCTCTCAGAAAAAGTAGAACTACCATATGACCCAACTATACTACTAGGCATGTACCCAAATGTGGTGTCATTCCACCGCATGTGGAGGTGGACACACGAACCTCGTCCACTGGATTACAGGGAAAAGGGAAACTGCAAGACAGCTACCAGCAGCTGTCCTAAACCTTGGGGCCAAAGGCTGATAACCTTTCCACTGCCCACCTGTCTCATCTAACATCTACCCCACGCAATGCCCTATTGGCACTCCCAGATTCTCCAGGCTGCTGCCTACTAGGCACTATACAGCCTAATGCCAGACTGTAGCCTGATAGGCGCTCTACAGTCTAATATGCTAGGCTGTAGCCTGATAGGTGCTTTACAGTCTAATTCCCACCGGGGCACTCTCTCACCACACATCACAGCTGGTGACTTGATAAGTCTCCTTCCAGCCCAGCCCCACACCAGATTCCCAGGTGGGTGGTCTGATAGACCACCATCCAACCCACTGGCCAAGACTGTACAAGTCTCATGGGCTAATATTACATGTGCAAATAACAGCCAGGAGTCCCTGTCTGATGGTAAGAAGGCCTCGTCTTTTTATTCACGGCATTCTGTTTTTATACCTATACCGAGAGTGACATCATATCTAAGGGCCTGGTTTCAGACCCTTTGCCTCATGTTCCATAACATCAGGAATACTTGTCATTGCCTTTGATCTCAAGGTGTCACAGGTTAGGCAAATCCTGACTAAGGCCATGTTTCACTGTAAACAGACAAGCAGGTAATTTAGCACAAAAGAAGCCACAGGAAGCCTCCTTTTTCTCTACACCCAAAGGAATGTATAAGTCTACTACAATATACTTACACATCCTTGTTTATTGCTGCTCTATTCTCAATAGCTAGGACATGCAACTGGTGAATGGATTATGAAAATGTAGTGTGCATACACATGGGATTTTTTACATCTGTAAAGACAAATAAAATTTCAGGAAAATGGATGGAAGTGGAAAATGATACTAAGTGATGTAACCAAGGTCTGGAAAGTGGAAGGCTGCATGTTCTTTCTCACATATGGGTCATAGCTTCAAATTTTTAGATTTTTTAAATTTTTTTTAAAATTTTATTTATTTCCGTATGTGTATGAATGTATTGTCTGCATGCAAGTCTGTGCACCCGTGACGTGCAATGCCGCGGAGGTCAGAAGAGGGCGTTGGACTCCCCTGGAACTGGAGTTCTCCTGGAATTGGAGTTTCAGACAGCTTTCGGCCGCCATGTGGGTGCTGGGGATCGAACCCGGGTCCTCTGCAAGAGCAGTCGGCGCTCTTAACCGCTAGGCCATTGCTCCAGCCCCAAATTTTTAGATTTTTTAACTTGACATATCTGTAAAGGTCTAGAAGTGATAAAGGGGTCATGGTAGGTGGCAGAGAGAAGGGGGATGAAGATGGCAGAACATGTAGTCTGAAATATGTAGGGAAAGAACACTGGAATGCTGGGATGGCTTGAGAAATGGGGAGAAGATGCAGTGTAGGAGGAGGGCTAATCAAACTGAGGATGAATGAAAAAGTCACATGGAAACATACCACTTTATAAGCTAATTAAAAAATAACTTATAAACAGCTTCAAATGGTGATACCATGCATGGTAGATAATGCCAATCCCAGAAGTCATGGGTTTTTAAACCAAAATCTCAGGGCTGGATTTGGCATACTTCCTTCCCTATGACTTGTTGGCCAGGAAGGTCACAGAGTTGTCCATATCTATATAGGATGTGGCCATTTCCATTGGTTGTTCAGAACCAAATGGTAAGACCTTACTTCTGAATATACCACATACTTTGGTTGCAGAGTACAGAGAAACCATGCTGCAAGTAAGCTAAAGCTGCCTTCCTGCTGGATTACTTTTATGTAGTCAGCCGAGGGAGAGAAGTCAGCAATGGTCCATCCCAGCTTTGGACCTTGGAAGTTACAATCCCAACTTGCTAGGCAGGAGACACTTTCTGGTTTGGTAGTGGAATGCCTGTTATGGAGGTAACCCACTAATTTCTGGTTGGATCTGAGACCTACCCCTTAGTAAGGAGTTTATGCCTAGTACGGTGGACCTTGTCAAAAAGCTACCTGGCTAGAGAGGTCGCAGGCACTAGGTATAAGCTTAGCACTTCTGTTTTGCTAAATGGACATGTCCTCAAACTCCCTTCTAAATAATTGAATTCATGCCCATTGGCTAGTGAAGTTCTCAGCCTTGATTAAAGAAGCTTCTCTTTGCAGTGGACAGTAGTGTGGAGACCAGAGACTGGTCAAGATGCCGAGATAAGTGACTGTTGAGTGAAGTTCAACCTTGCCTGGGTCACCCATATCATCCCCTCCAGGACTCAGAGAACATCATGGAAAATGAGGCAAAAGGGATGTAAGATCTGAACAGTGAGGAGGAGGGCTGTGAAATGCTCCCCTATGGGCATGGCATGGCTATGGCACTCGCTCATGAACCACAATGGCTGAAGTGGCCTGCATAGGGCCTACACAAGTCTGAACACATAAATATCCAGTCATGATGGAGGAAGGGTTCATGGGGTCCCACTCAGAAGGGCTAATTGCAGTGAGGAAGCGATTGTCTTCAGCAGTGCTGTTGCTGGTGAGTTACTCGGGCTCCCGTGGATAGCTTCACAGATGCCCATCTGAGTGGCCCCAGTGGGTCAGAAAGCAGAAACGAAGCAAAAAGACATGAAAGTGGGGTGGAGACATGAGCCAGGGGAGATGGATGGGGACAAAGGATAATAGAATGGAGAGATCGGTATGACCAGATTGTGTTATCCACATGTATGAAGTTGTCCAAAATAAATTAATTGATAGAAACAATGGGTCTGGGGACATTTCTCAGCAGCTAAGAGCATTACTGCTTTTACAGAGAGCCTACATGGTGGCTCTAAACTGTCTGTAACTCCATTTTCAGGGATCTGATGTCCTCTTCTGGCCTCTGTGGGCTTCTGCACACATTCAGAGCACAGGAACTCATGCAAGCAAACACATTTACATGTAAAGAAAAATAAATGGTTTTCTTAAATTAACTAAAAATATTAAAAGATTAAAAGAAAAACAAGCCTACTTTAGATGCAGGACAATTCAGTCATTCGGCTGGAGGGGTTCACAAGCAAACCCTGAGAAATGCCATAGATAGAACTAAAGCATTTCAGAAGCCCATGTGAACATTAATGGTGATTAGTGGCGTTCAGTGACAAAGGTGGGCCACAAAGCCTCCTTTAGATACAGCTTCTGAGCAGTTTCTGGGTCAAGGTGTAAACAGACTTACTGTTTTGATTATAGCCTCAAAGCAGGTGTGACTCAAGTATGTATTTCAGTGTAGCCACCAGTCCCAGCTCTGCTCTCACAGCAATATGACAGACTTCACTGTTCATATCTGTGAAATGGGACTAATACCAGCCCTCCCTCCGAGGATTTTCAGGATGGAGTTAATGTGTAGAGAGTGCTGGGAGCATCGCCTGGCACTCAGTAATCCCTGTGTGTGTTGCCTAGTAACAGTGGGCACGTTATTGGCATCTCCAGCCTCCTTTTGGCTAGAACTCTGTGTTCTTGGTGAGTTCTCCTGGAGCATCAGTTAATGGCAAAAGTGAGAAATAAAGAAATGAAAAGTGAGTCAGTAGGAATCTGCTGAAAGAGTCAAAGTCCAAGGAAATAATCACAAAACTACAGACGTTTTTATGTTGCCTTGTAGATCTCTCCTCAGGATAATAGCACAGACTAAAGGTCTATGATGGGATGGCCAGAGCCAGTATCTTCCAGCTCTGCACTGCAGATGGACTGTGAGCAGAGAGGCCAGAGTCTGATGGGGTCTGTAAATTAGAAGGAAGACTAGCAAGATGTATGAATATTCTGGATCTTTCTAAGGGAAACACAGACTTACCAGACCCAAGTGTATCTATCTGTTCTAGCATTCATAAGTGGCTCTGATAGTAAGAGGTCATCATGGAGATCATAGTTTTATTTGAAAAATCAAAATTTGTGCTTCTAGCTGAGAAATGATGCGTTTATGCAGAATCATAAGAGGAACATGGAGGAGATCCGCCGTGCGACAGGAGATCCGCTGTGCGACATCTCCTGAGCTTTGGGATTCGGGAGCTGATAGACAGGCAGCATGCCTAATTCTCAAAGTCCACCTGCATTTGCACACTGAGGCAGCACTCAGGATCCCTTCCCAATAGTGAGGTCTAGAGGAAGTGACTCATAGCTTGACTTACACAGCTCAGAGTTCCTGTGGCCTGCTCCTCAGACTTCTTGTCTCTCTTCAACATTAGCAAAGTCTTTTTTTTATTCCACTCAGTTCTCATCAGAACAGGAAATGCATACCCCAGGTGGTGTCTACCAAGGTAATGGCATTTGGTCCTCTAACATCTGCACATATGTTAGCAATTATGGGAGGGAGGCTGGTTGGTCAACATGGATGAGATAAAATGAAGATAGGCTCTAGAATTAGAAAAAAATTGGCTCAGATCTCAAGTTTGTTACTTACTGGCTATGGCTTTGGAGAAATTACTCTGATCATTTTCTCTCTTCTCTCTAAAACTGCACTGGCCACATGTGGCTTTTGAACTTAAAATAGCAATTAAAAATTTTGTTCCCAGGGCTGGAGAGATGGCTCAGAAGTTAGGAGTACTGGCTACTCTTCCAGAGAACCCAGCTTCTGTTCCCATCACCCACATGGCATCTCATAACCTTCTGTTTTTCTAGTTCCAGGGAATCTGACACCCTCTTCTGGCCTTCATGGGCAATGCACACATGTGGTGAACATATATATGTAGGCAAAACACTCATATACATAAAATAAAAATAAATCCCCGTTCAATTTTTTAAAAATTATGTTCCTGTGTTGTGCACTGTATTTCATATACTTCACAGCTCGGGTGCCCGTGGTGGTCATCTGGATGACTTGCATAACTGCAGCAAATCTACTAAAGCCTGGCAGAGTTCTCATAAGTGCAGTGAGATAGTATTTGTGAAATGCCTGGTGCAAAAGCCATAACTTCCTTAGTATCTGTTTTCTTATAATCACACCCAATGTTTATTCAGCATCCACCCTGCTCCACTGTTTAGATGCTCTTCAGTTTTGGGGGTGCCCTATAAGGTGGGTATCATTTTCTTCATTTTCAGATAGGAAAAGTGAAACTCAGAAAGGTGAATTCTATAGACAATACCCACCAAGGTGGCTTGGTAGGTATTGCCTATAGAAAGGAGGCTGGGGGCCCCAAACCATTGTAGAGTGCCCCCTCTCCTTTGACTGCCCCCTCTCTCAAAAAGCAAAAACTCATGATGGAATGTAAAAGTCCCTCTCTGTTTCACTCCCCCATGTCTGAATCTCCCCAACCAGTCCAAACACAAAAGAAGAGCCATGAACCACTTATGTTCACGGTAGAGTTGAACATTATACTAGCCAGCTCCAAATAGCTCACCCCAGTTGGAAATAAGTCTTGACTCTATCTTATTTTATGATGCAAAGCCCACCGTATAAACATATAGATGTTAACTGTTAATTTGGATAACCATGGAGGGAGGAGTATAGGAAAGAAAGAGTAAGAAGAACCATAGACCAAAATGAAAACAAAGTCATAGGACTGGGTAGATGTCAGTGGGTAAAGCACTTGTTGTACAAGGAACTGAGTTTGGATCCCTAGTACCCATGTTCCAGAGGCAGAGATGGGAATCCCTGGGCAAGCTAGCTAGCTCGAATAGCCAAATCAACAAGCACCATGTTCAGTGATCCTGGGGCCAGAAATCCACTGTGACAGCAGCACTGCCAGCCATAGTCACGCTGCTCTAGAGCTAAGTGTCCTCTACTGCTACTCATTCAGCATTTCCACACATGTTCCTGGTCCTTTCCAGACCAGACTCTGGTGATCTTTGAAAGAATTAGGGTAATAGCCAATCAAGTCCTTGAGTGCTAAAGTGTGACCGATGAAGTTTAGCTAAGTCATCTGAGTACTGAAAGCCAAGGCTCCCTGGAAGAAGTTTTATGATGGATTGTTTTCTTACCAGAGGATTCTATTCCTATTTGTTAACTAGAAAACAAACAGATTTGCAAAAGGAGACAAAGCCTGGCTTCCTTTCATGGTCTCCCTGACAGTGGCCTGGGTGGGGAACAATGTCCTTGACCCTGGATCTCTAATATCACTACTTGGTGTAGCCAAGGAGCCACAGTCAGAGTTCTAGTTGGAAAGTACCCATGCGAAATTTAAAACTACTGTAGGAGAATAAAAGAATAGAGATTATGTGTATTTACCACCAGGAGAAGCCCAGTCTTTAGTTTGTTGTCGGAGGGAGAGAAACCCACGTGGGCTTGCTCCAACTCCTTCCAGCTGTCACTTGGCTGACAGTTTTGTTCACTCATTTTTCATGGGTAGTTTGGTCAGGAAACCTCTCAGCTAAGGGGAGGAGCTTATTGTGGACTTGTTATGTGCCCTGTGCCTGTAGCATTAGTCAGGGCTTCTACATGAGGCCCTTGGAGAGTTTCTGTCATGGCCATTGCTTCTCATAGCAGCTCATAGGGTTCATCTCATGAACCACATGACCCATTCATAAATATAATTTTGTTTTCATTTCAGAGGCAAACGGGCATCCTAGGCTAACTGTGTTGCGACAGGTGCTGGAGTGCTTCCTTCCCTCTGACCCTGTTTGACCATTCTACCATATTCTAATTGTGTTTGCTCAGTTGTCTTATATGTCTTGGAAATTTTTTTCTTTTATGCTCTTTTTCTGTGTTTTTTAATTTTTTAATTTATTATTTTTCTTTTATGTGCATGAGTGTATTGCCTGCATGTGTATAAGTGCTTTGGCCTTGGATGTCAGAAGAGAGTATCAGATCCCCTGGAACTGGAGTTACAGATGGTTGTTAGCTGCCATGTGGGTTCTGAGAACTGAACCCAGGTCCTCTGCAAGAGAAGCCAGTGCTCTTAACCTCTGAGCCATCTCTCCAGCCTTTTTGGTGTTTTCATGTTTGTTCTGTTTTCATTTATTCAGTTCATATTTAGTTATTGTATATGTTCCATGAGTCCTTTTAAATACTTATTTGGAATTAGGTAAGTGTCCATATAAATGACATTAGTATCTGATTCATTATGGATCTACTCTATAAACTACATTAGGATGTAGTTTAGAGCACAGAATTCATCACTGTTAGGATGTTGCTTG
Source organism: Rhizomys pruinosus (assembly GCA_009823505.1). Lineage (NCBI taxonomy): Eukaryota > Metazoa > Chordata > Mammalia > Rodentia > Spalacidae > Rhizomys > Rhizomys pruinosus. The sequence continues at coordinate 1,087,740 of VZQC01010223.1, forward strand.
CCTACTACTCTACAGTGTGTTGATTCTTGTGTGTTGCTTTTCTGATTCCCATCTCCTCACTAGTAGCAGTGTAGGCCTCCTATGGCCTTTTGATAAAGTGTTGGGCCTTTTGTATGATGCAGAAGACTTTTGCGGTAGCCTACATCTTCATGTTCCTGTCTCATCTCCTGACACTCAGTGGAACTAATTTCTCCACCGTTCTCCTCCCAATCCCCTTGATAGTGTCTGGTCAGTACAGCATATATGTAGATGTCACTGTATCTGGCTAGCATGGAGACTCTTCCAAAGTATCAACTCTGGCTTAAGCCTCTTACAAAAGATTAAGCATCCAAAAAAGGCCATTTTTAGGGGGCAAAAATGTCACATATTAACAGTTTCCTATTGTTAGTAATTTGTTACCGTGATTACAGTCCTGAGTGTGCATTCCCCATACACTGTTACTTGCTGAGCTGTGACTCTGTCCTATGTATTGTCTCACTTAATTCTTGTAAGAAAGCCAAGATACAGACAAATACTTTCATTAGGTAGAATTCTGAAACTGAAAGGTGCTTTCTAGAAGAAGGTAAATAGAAAATGGTAGAACTGGATTTTGTTTCCTAAGGCAGAAGTCATACACTTCTGTCACCCTTGCTGTGGGTAGAGTTCCTAGTACATGCCAGGTATGGAGTTGGAATATATGTGGTAATTCTTTCCCAGAAAACTACCCACTTTATGGGGCCTGTCCCTTGACATTGAATGAATGTTGCTGTTTTCCTAGAATTTAAAAAGATAATTTGGGATGGGTAAAACTAAGAGTATCAAGTGTCTTCCTGCGGCCAAGAACCGTCTGAAACTCCAATTCCAGGAGAACTCCAGTTCCAGGGGAATCCAACACCCTCATCTGACCTCCGCGGCATTGCACGACACAGGTGCACAGACTTGCATGCAGAAAGTACATTCATACACATACAGAAATAAATAAAATTAATTAAAAAAATGTTAATCCTATAATTGCTATTTATTTAGTCACATTGCCTTCATCCATGCAGACAAGTCAGGTTCCTAATTGCTGGCATAACAATGATCTAGGAGGACAGGTTCTTTAGATCATGAAAAGAATGCCTCGATTTGTTGAAGCACAGAGCCAAGTCTTGGTGTAATGTGAACATTACAAGGCACAAGGCATCTGGGTTCCTTTCCTGAACACTCTTTTTCTCTCACTGACAGTTTTCTTGGTGTTCCTGAACACAGTAGTGCTTTTCTTCCTACAGACCAGGAATCCCTTGAGAAATAGGCCAGAGCGGCTCTGTCACCCGAGTTTGGAGAACACTCATTGATTGCGATTTTGATTGTAGTTTCCACTGTGTTTCTGGAGTCAAAGTCCATAGCTTTGAGACTCAAATTTCATTGAGCATGAACCTCCAGGGTTCTTGTGGGGACCCATCCCTGGGCTGGTTTTGACATTATATTAGTAATAGGCAGCAGGTTTTCTGCTATGGGGGCTGAACATGTGGGTGTCTTTCCTTCCAGAAGTATGTCTTTGAAGATCTCAGGGAAACTCTCTGCTATATGATCTCCAGAACATGTCTGTCATTGATTTTTCAAACCTGTTTTAGAGGAAGATACTCTGCTAAACTGGTCAGTCTTTCTGTGTAGAAAAAGAATGCAGTTTTCTAAATAAAAATGTTTTATATAATTAGAAATGTAGTTGCTAGAATCCAGGTGTAAATGGTGACTTGTGTTTAGAGGTTCAAAGATATTTACATTTTTATTTGATTCATAATTTTACAAGTCATAAAATTCATCATACTTCTTTTCAACAGGAATCATTTGTGTTTGAACCCAACTGCCTCTTCAAAGTGGATGAATTTGGATTCTTTCTGACCTGGAAGAGTGAAGGCAAGGTATGGATGGCCTAAGATCAGAGGATGGAGCTCAGGTGGTGGTACACACTTTTAATCCCAGCACTCAGATGGTGTCTCTGTGAGATGTAGGCCAGCCTGGTCTACATGGAAAGTTCTAAGCCAGCTGTGGCTACAAGGAGACCCTGTCTTTAAAAAACTAGCAGGTTGTGTTTTATCGGACAAGCCGTTTCATTTCTGAACAGGTAGATCAAGGACCTCTTGAGAGCTTGGATCATATACTTAACTCATTCATTGGAGAATTTTTTTTTTTTTTTAGATACTTTCATTCCTGTCCCAGGTATTAAGGACACAGTGGGGATAAAGGACATTATGCAGTTTAACTCGCAGAAGTCTATTATAGGAGCAAAGTTGGGATTTTAGAAAGGGATTACAAGTGATTGAGTATTGTAAAATAGAAGTTTAAATCGTTATAAAAGCTTGTAACAAACAGGTCTGATTCAGTTTAGTGTTAGGAAGATTTTCCAGAAAATAAGTTTCAAGCTGAAATCTAAAAGGTGCATTAAGGAAGTTCTTATCTCATTGTACTCTGGGACTTGTGGCATTTTAGATTTAATGAGCATTAGAGCCCAAACAGAATGATATCATTGGAGTTATATAATTATATAACATATGTTAGCATAATTCCCAATTAATCTTTTGTGTACACATATATATTTAATTCTATGTAGGCATTCTTAGCAGTATTATGTATAATGAGTAAAATATTTTATTAGTAATCATTCCTACTTGCATTCATATATATGCATATTTGAAATAGGAAGTTTAGGTTTTTATCTCTGATCATTAGAAGAAATTACTGTTAATTGGTTTTCATTTAGTTTCTTCTCTGATCAGCATTGACTTTATCTTCAGAAACATTTGCTAAGTGCTCTGTAGTATAGGGCTTGCAGAATTTCAGCTCATTGCTGGATTGTTTGCTCTCTCTTCAGGAAGGACAAGTGCTAGAATGTTCCCTTATCAACAGTATTCGGCTGGCAGCCATACCAAAGGTACATTTCAATTTATTATTACTGTATGTGTATGTATGGTGTGTGTATGTATGAGGGTGGGCTTGCATGTGCCGTGGTTCTCCTGTGGGGGTCAGTGGACTACTTTGCAGGACTGGCTCTTCCCTCCACTGTTATGTGGGTTCTAGGGATTGAACTTGCCAGGTTTGCACAGTGAACCTTCTGAACCATCTCACTGGCTCTGCTGTTCTTTCAAACATAGATTTACAAACTATAGAAATGAGCCTGCAGCTAAATGATCCTGCTCACCTGCTGGGTGAGGGAGTGTTGCTCTAGATAGGCTGACCAGGGTTCAGTGGATGAACTCACACCAAGGGAAATCTAGGTACACAAACTTGACCACATAGGCCTTAACATATGTGACAGAATTCATGAAATCTGGTGGAAGGGGATATAGGGGGTGTGGATGGTGGAAAGGGGTCTGTTCTAGTTTCTCTTCCATTGCTGTGACAAAACACTCTGACTGACACCAACTTGGGGAGGAAAGGGTTTATTCAGCTTACATCTCCCAGATCACAGTTCATCACTTAGGGAGCCCAAGGCAGGAACCTGGAAAACAGGAGCTGAAGCACAGGCCATGGAGGAATGCTGTTCACTGGCTTGCTCCCCTGGCTCATGCCCAGCCTGCCTTCTTATATGGCACACAACAACCTGCCCAGAGTGGCACCACTCATTGTGGGCTGGGCCCTCCCACACTGCTCAACAATCAGACAATACTCCACAGATGTGGCCACAGGCCAATCCAATGGAGCCAATTCCCCAATTGAGGCTCCCTCAACCCAGGTGTGTCAAGTTGACACTAAAGCTGTCCAGCACAGGGCCTAAATATGATTAAGATGTATTGTTTGAAATGCACAAAAAATTCAGTAAAAAATATACCTTGAAAAAAAATTTAAACATTTACAGGAGTTAGAAAATGGTCTCCAGGATGCAGTTTAATTTGTTACTGCTTTCAAATCATTCTCTTGGAACTAAGAATGTCCGCAGCTTAGAAGTATCATCTATTACTTTTGAGTGGTTTGTATTCCATTATCTTTAGTTATATTAGAAATGTTTTGAACCCTCAAAAACAAAAACCTTTGCATGGTCTCAGTATCAGAGAGACAGATCCGTTACTACATCTCCTTGATATCAGTGATTCATTGTTAGTCTGTGGCTCATCAAAGTGGAAGTTTAAGTGGTTGAGGTGGGCCAATATTTGTGCACCTGTGCACACAGACACTAGCTCACCTGTGTG
>VZQC01010223.1:1095973-1177227 GCA_009823505.1 Rhizomys pruinosus
TGTTCAACATCATTAATAATTAAGGAAATGCAAATTAAAACCACACTAAGTTATCATTCTCACTCCAATAAGACTAGCCAAGATCAAGAAAACAAAAGACACCAAATGCTGGAGAGGTTGTGGGGAAAGGGGAACACTCATCCACTGCTGGTGGGAATGTAAACTGGTACAACCACTGTGGAAAGCAGTGTGGAGAACCCTTAAAAAACTCAAAATGAGCCTACCACCTGACCCAGGCATACCACTCCTGGGTATATACCCACAAGATGCATCCTACCACAAAGATACATGCACAGCTATGTTTATTGCAGCTCTCTTCACAATAGCAAAGACCTGGAACCAACCTGAATGCCCCTCAACTGATAACTGGATAACAAAAATGTGGTACATCTACACAATGGAGTTCTATGCAGCAGTAAAGAAAGATGACATCATGAGCTTTGCTGGTAAATGGATGGAACTCAAAGCAATTATACTAAGTGAAGTAACATAGTCCCAGAAAAAAAAGGTGAATGTTTTCCCTCATTTGTGAATGCTAACACCAAATCCCCAGTTGGCAGGCAAACTGAGAAACTTTATTATTATATTTCATTGTATCTGAAAGCAACTGTGCTATTACAATGTGAATCTATAAATGGGCTCTAGAATTGTCCTACCACTTATGCTCACACATTGTAATTACCATATATAGATGGAGGATATGTAGTCTAAAAAAAAAGAGTGTAAAGTTACAGGACTTTATACCTGCCTGCAAATTTACTGTTAAAATGTGAATCTCTAAATGTGTTTTAGAATCAACCTATAGTTTATTTTCAGAGTTTTTAATTTTGACTTATGTGTGGAGTGTATATATGCATATTTTGGAATAATATAAAATTAAAAAAAAAAAAGTAAATGTTGGAATTTGGAGCTAGAAGGAAATGTACCAGTAAGATCATTTGGAGAAACATCAATAGCATGAGCATGGACTCCACACAGAACTTTCAGCAGAATCAAGGTTTGCACACACCTGGACCACAAAGGTGCTTTTACCGTCACCCACACTGTAGCCCAAATTCCAGCAGCATTACTGGATCACCTACAGTTTAGTCCAGGACCACCAGGTGCAGTGATCCAGAATCTCTGTTTTGTAACAAAACCCTTCAGGTGACTCACAGGTGTGGAGAAGTTTGAGAGGCGTCTTGGCCTCCTGACCTTGGAACCAGGCACCACGTTCCTTGTTGCATAACAGCTTTTGGCCCTGCCCTTGCGGTGGTGGCTTTGGTGGTTTGTTAGTTATGTGCTGTTGTTCCATGTCACCTCACTTCGGGAGGCCAGCCTTCACAGGCCTTTCAAGCTCTTACGACTCTGCTCAGATCAGTTTCTAATCTGAATGGGTTATTAACCTTGATCTAGACACAGTGTTCCTGGGTCTTATAGTTCAGTCTTGCATATTTGCTACAAAGATCTTTCTCATTTCCATTTGCCATAGCAACGCTGAGCCTCCAAAACTCATTTTGGCTATTCAGGAAGAGAAAGACTTGCTGATCAGATATAGGTATTTGGCTACTTGATCTTCTCCTAAAAGACAATTTTGTAAACTTGTGTTTCCTAGCTTTTGTCACCTTGTAGTGTCAATTCGTGTTAGAAGAAATAGTGTTCCACACTCCGATCTCAGGAATCTGTACTTGGGCTAGATTGGCTGAGCATGAATCCTGGCTTTTCCACAAACCAACTGGAAACATAGATGCGACACGGTATCTGCCCCTCTTGGCTCATTTTCTTCTTCTGTACAACAGGAATTTTACAGAAATATTTGCCATGGGAATTGTGAAAGTTGAGGGACTTAATACTTTAAAAACTACTCTGTGCTTGGGGCTGGAGAGATAGTCTAGCGGTTAAGAGCACCGACTGCTCTTGCAGAGGACCCGGGTTCGATCCCCAGCACCCACATGGCGGCTGAGAACCGTCTTTAACTCCAGTTCCAGGGGAATCTGACACCCTCTTCTGACCTCCGCGGCATTGCATGACACGGGTGCACAAACCTGCATGCAGACAGTACATTCATACACATACAAAAATAAATAAAATAAAAAAAAAAACCTACTCTGTGCACTGCTGTTTTCCTGTCAACTGTTATGCTCCTCAAGTGAGAGTGTTCAGCCTACAGGGAGCTCAGGATGGCTTCCCACTGTCTCATCTTTCAGATGAGGAAGCTGAGACCAGAAGCATAAAGGATCACAGAGCAGTCCAGGCCAGAGTACAGTCTACAACCCAGGTCTTCTGCTTTCCCTAGGCCTTGAGAAAGTTCACTCCCAGGAAAATGGTTCATATCAGTAAATCTCAGGTTTGTGCTTTCTATAATTTGGCTGCTGTCAATCTTGGCCAGTTGTGTTTCAGAACTAACTTCTGAAACATATACCAACCAACAAACAGTGAGTAATGGCCATATGTAGTGGGCACAATGTGGGTACCATACTTAAAGACAAGATTCAACATTTTTCTCTTAGTAGCATTTACATCAAAACCTTAAAGCAGGTAGCCAGACACATAAAGATTAATTCAGAGCTGCATTTTTAGTCCAGATCAAGGCTGTTTAATCTTTTGGTGATTAGGGAGAAACATTTCTGCTTCACAGAACTGTTAATTTGAGGTTATATTTCATTAATATTATAATATAAATATAAATCTCATTGTTCAAACTAAACAATCTCTTACCTCATGTCCCGGATAGGGGCACTTGGTGACACCACTGACTGCTATATTTCTCTTAACTTCATGTGATCATTTTCCCTAAATGTCACTGTTTTACTAAATAGACATATATGTGGATAATCCTACCCACAGTTTGATTTCAAGACTTACAGAGTTTTATTAACCAAGACTGGGAAATTCATCACCTTCAATTTTGCCAATATTTTCCCAGCTACCAATTTATTCCTAATCTTGTATAATGATACTACCTCTAACAGAACATATAACCCATCAAATGATAGATCTTATATAAAATATAAATGCGGTCAAAATGATACCATAATTCATAAATCGAACCAGGTCATTGAGAAAGGCAGACTTGTACACCTGGAAAGCTATTTGTGACTCAATGCTTCTACTCACGTGTGAATACAACCAAGAAGCCTAGGATTACAGGTCATAGACTGTGCTTGCTGATGACCTCCTTAGCTCATAAGGAAAGAACTTCCTGACCATCTATTATAGAAGTCACTTATAGTAGTTGCTTTTAAAATTTAACTTTTCCCTTTAAGCATCCATGTGTTCTTTGGTTGTTAGCCATTCTGTCAGTGTTTGGGCTTCAGACTTTTCTATAAGTGGGACATTACATAGCTTTTTCTCTCCATCTCAGACATTAAGGATGTACATGAAGCAGCATGGAGCTAAGTGCAGATTCCCATAAATCTGTGACTTCTTTTCATAATCCATTGGTTGTTTTGCCCACCTAGTACTTAGAGGGAAAAAATAGTAACTTGCCTTTAAAAAAGTGCTTCTAGAATATTCAGCTATAGTAGTGACAATAAGCTGGGTGTTTCTTCACTAGATGTTTGACTGGTTATGTAATAGATTTGGAAACAAATATAAGTAATTCATGGCGAGCTTGTATGGTGAGGGCAGGATTCCATACATCAACAGGCAGCCGCTCAGCTGTGAGAGCTCAGTGCTCCTGAGTATCAAGTGGGTTGCCTTATCTTCTGAATGAACATCCCCTGAATCTTGGTCTAAGGAGGTACAAACACAGGGTCTCAAGTATAACATTTTCTTTTTAGTGTCTTCTGAACTCCTTGAGTCCAGGCTTAAGCCCGAGACTAGTGTCCTACTTTCATTCTGACTCTTCTAAAGAATTCACTTCAAACATTTGACCAAGGCAAAGGGGCCAACCTTCCTAATGCAGGCTCCACAAAAGACCAGCTTTCACACAGGAGAAATGTGTAAAGATGGTAACAATACCTACTAATACCAGTAGAAAAGTCTTTAACAATCTACTGTAATGAAATTGCCAGCATCACTACATTTGTACTTGGGCCATTATTCAGTAAAATGAGGGTTACTTGAACACTAGTGTGGTGACATTCTCACTGTTGTTCTGATAACTAGGCAACTGCAAAGCACCTAGCGAGAGAGGGTGGTGCCTCAGCGTCGTGGATACACTGTGAAAGGGTGGACAGGACAGGAGAATAAGACATAAATCTGCCGGTGTATAGGTTATCGTGTGTAAATGGCTTATTTCTGCAGTTTTTCATTTAATGTTTTCAGACTGTGGGTTACTGACACAATTGAAAGTGCTACCATGGACAAGGGGTGATTGTGTCCCCTCAGTGCTGTGTACTGTGTGACTGTGTCACCCCAGTGCTGTGTGCTGTGTGACTGTGTCCCCTCAGTGCTGTGTACTGTGTGACTGTGTCACCTCACTGCTGTGTGCTGTGTGACTGTCTCCCCTCAGTGCTGTGTACTATGTCCCCTCAGTGCTGTGTACTGTGTGACTGTGTCCCCCCAGTGCTGTGTGCTGTGTGACTGTGTCCCCTCAGTGCTGTGTACTGTGTGACTGTGTCACCTCACTGCTGTGTGCTGTGTGACTGTCTCTCCTCAGTGCTGTGTACTATGTCCCCTCAGTGCTCTGTACCTCAGTGTTATACAGAGTAACTTAGGGCAGCTGGGACAATTGTATTAGACAAGCAAACTGAGATGTCATTTGATGCAGACTAAGGGCAACAAAAAGGTCTTCAATCCAGGGTGTTATTTTTAGAGTCATTTTTCAGGATGTAATGAGATTGCGGCGACTAAGAATCCACGACAAGACTGGAGGTTTTGACCCTGTCATGTTGGCCGCTTCCCAAACTGGATCATTATATCTTGCTTACCTAAATCCTTCCTGTCCTTCTGGTTAGAACATTTAGTTTTTTCATTTCCTCTCCTGAAAAGTCCTCTGTTAAAAAGAATTGCTGACAAATTGCTACCACTTTTACCCTAAAACCAGCTTGCCTTTGGGTAAGATGTGTGTCTTATCTGTCATGCAGCCCTAGATGCCTGAGAGCAAAGCACCCCATGCAGCGAGCATTTGCAGTTTTTCTGGACTGTAATATAGCTCTCTCTTTCCCTTTGAATCATTTTTGTCTCTTTCACATTATTCTACTATAAGCTATGCAAATTATTTAATAGCAAACACAACAAATTACTTAATTAGAAAGGCAACTCTGCTTTCTCTCATATATTTTTACTTTCTTAGAATGCATCTAGCTCAGGATTTCAGTCTCTAGCGAATAGAGGGAGTTCAGATGTCTTTCATTAAGTTACAGCTGGCACTGTGCAGCAACCTGAAATCACAGTCAGGTTACTGTATACAAGACTCAAGTGCAGCCCTCATTTAACATTTACATAAATAAACCTGTTATTTTATAGCAACTTGAATTTGCCTTTGATTACAAAAATAAGCTGTTATTGTGAGGTTCAAAATGCAAAGATTGGGGTCGAATTTAGACCATTTCCTTACTGCTTATTATATTTTCCGTAGGTTGTAAATATTTGGTGAACTTCACAAATTATACTTTATGGCTCAGTCACCAAATAAGCACATGAATAATGACTGTAGAAGTCAAATTATGACAAATAGTATGTTCTTTTAGGTATAAAAAATGATAAAGTTGGGTGGGTAATTTATTACAGGTGATAAAATATTATTTTAAGAAACTGAGTTGGATGTCAAAATCACTTTGCTTGAACTTGAGTTATGTGCCCGGAAGGCTTACAGCAGAAGTTCCTGGAGAAGGAATTTAGTCTTTGCTTTACTGGGAAAACAAAATGAGGTTCTTGACTTAGTTGCTCATTTTGACTCTGCTAACATCCTGGAGAGCTCAGAGGCTTCAATGTAGTTCCTTGTATGGACATTCAAATGCAAAGCTACTCTGAGAAAAAGGCCTCCTGCCTCAGCTTCTGCTGGAAGGGCTTCTGAAAAATGAAGTTCTCAGGCCCATCCCTGCTTAATAAATCTGGACCTTATATGTGGAGTCTAGTAATGTTTTAACAGGCTTTCCAGGTGATCTAGTGATGGGTGATGTTTGGGATCCATGGGGTTAGAATACAAGTTGATTTAGACCGAGAATCACCAGTTCTAAACCCAAACACCCTTTTGTAAAATTGACTGTAGCTTACAGGAAGACAAGCAGAACTGTCTGTTCTATGAGCCTTTACATGGATTCACCAGGGGAGAACAAGAAGAGGCACAGAGAGGTAAACCAGGTCCTAAGACTCCAGAGATTATTTGTTTGCTTACTTGATTTCTAAGTTTTTTTGCTAAAATCCTATTTATTTCTTTATTTTTATTTACTAATTTTTTATTTTTTGGTCTTTTCGAGACAGGGTCTCCCTGTAGCCCCAGCTGTCCTGGAACTCACACTGTAGACCACGCTGGCCTTGAACTCACAAAGATCCGCCTGCCTCTGCCTCCCAAGTGCTAGGATTAAAGGCTTGCGCCACCACGCCCGGCTTATTTACTTATTTTTACTTTATGTGTATAAGTGTATTGCTTGCATGTTTGTAACTGCACCTGTTCTCTGCAATGCCTGAGGAGCTCAGAAGAGGTCATCAGATCCCTTGGAATTGGAATTACAGATGGTTCTTAGCTGCCATGTGGTGCTGGGATTCAACCCCAGGCCTTCTGCAAGAGCAGCCAGTATTCTTAACTGCTGAGCCATTTCTCCAGCCCTAAAATCCTATTTCTTAACATAGTTTTCTGTTTTATTTTGGTTTGGTTTTGCTATATTGAAGATCAAACCCAGGGTCTTGTGTATGCTAGACAAATGTTCTACTGAATCATATCCCCTAAAATACTATTTAATTTTTGAAATTTACTTTAAACGTGTATGAGTGTTCTTGCCAGCATGTTAAGGATAACCATGTTATGCAGTGCCTGACAAGGCCAGAAGAGGATGTCAAATCCCTTGGAACTGGAGTTATATACGATTCTTAGCCACCTTGTCAAAATGAGCCTGGTTCCTCTGCAAGAACAGTACTATTAACCACTGAGCCATCTCTCCAGCCCCCTTAAATGCTATTTCTTAACTTGCAGTTTAAATTGTAGCATTAGGCTTGATTCCCCAGCCTCTAACAGCTCCAGCAGTACCAGCAGAATTACTCTAGATGCTGATTCCCAAGCCCAGCCGGACTCCCACCCACTTGCAGATTCCCAGGCCCAGCCCAAGCCCCACCCACTGAATGTTCTAGTTGTCTAACTAGCTCTCTGGCTGATTTTGATATACACTTAAGTATAAAAGACACTGCTGTGTGGATGTGCTCCACTGCTAGCCTTGATATCCTGCCTTTCTGGGAGGATGGAAGTTAATTTGCTGCTAGACTTTCCAGTTCACCTAAGCTGCACCTGCTACATTCTTAAACAGCTCACTCGTAAATCTGAACTGCCCTGCTCCCCAGTACTCATAACTAAGTCTCTTCACTCAGTTGCCTCATAGTTTTGAGGCTCAAGTATTAATAGGTGTAGAATCTCTCTCTCTTTCTCTCTCTCTCTCTCTCTCTCTCTCTCTCTCTCTCTCTCTCTGTGTGTGAGAGAGAGAGAGAGAGAGACAGACAGAGACTGTGAGACCTCTAAGATTCAAGGTTGGCACTTCATACCACAATGTTTGGGTCCAGTTGAGACAGGGGTAAATGAAGAATATAAGAATGGACTCAAACTGAAGCTTTAGGACAGTTTTATTAGAATTTAATTGGAAGAACTCCTCAGGGTAGGCAAGCTGCAAGTCTCAGCATCTGGCCTGCATCCCTGGGGTTTCCTGGAGCAGTGAGAGTATCCAGATGGAAGGGGAGCCTTGAGCCTGGACTTCCACATCGTGGTTCATCCACAACTACACAAGCATAGTAGCTGATATCATTTTCCTCGTTCACATGGAGAACACTTTTTGACTGGTGCATCCTGGATTGAAATGAGCATTGATCCTAGTAGAACATGCACATGCCCTGCACTCTGCATAGGACGTGCAGAAGGATGCGAAGAAAATGGACATCTCTTAAAAGGTATTAGCTGTATCACCTTTTCAAAAACATATTTCATCTATTTTAATCTGTATGTGTTTGAGTGTCTTGCTTGCATGTATGTAAGGGCACCATGTGCATGCCTGGTGCCTGAAGAGGTGCAAGAGGGCATTGGTTCCCCTGGAACTGGAGTAAGGACAGGTGTCATGTGCAAGGACAAGCCAGTGCTTTTACACTGAGCCATCTCTTTGGCCCCTGTGTCATTTTTTTAAAAATTCGATGAACTCCACGTTATATAAAATAAACAGCAACAAAGTGAATAAGTTCAGTGCTGATTGATACATCACTGTGCTGTGCGACCTCCACCACCATCTAGTTCTAAAACATTTCACCATCCAAAGGAAGCACACCCCACTCCCACCACCCCTGACTCCCACTGAACATGGGTTTGTATTGCAGTTGGCTTCCTACTGCTTATAAAGCTCTATATATTTCATTTTGTTATTTGAAGTTTTAGCATTCCAACTTGCTTGGTCTTTAAAACTTCATCTTGGGTTTTCATGTCACTAAATCCCCATCATCTTTGCGGCAATTTCTTGGTGTTTTTAGCACAGTTTTCTTTGGAAAGCCTTCAACCTCTGGACACTTCACTTTGAAATGCTGTGGTCTTCTTGAAGAGCATGCCTTTCCCTGATGAGACCCCTCCAGCCATTTTATTTCTGGAATTTAACAGTGGAAGAACAGAATCTAGATCCAGCCCAAAGCAGCTCATTTTGGCTTAACTACAGGTTACCAAATGCCCCTACCAGGAGAGATGCATAATGGCTCAAGACAATTGTAGCAGAAGTGTAACTTGAAGTTTAGATTTCACCTTTTGGCTCCTGGGAAGGAAACATGTAACTAGCTTTAAATGGCCTTTCCATTTTTCATACAGCTCCAGGTTTTGGTGCTAGCAAAACCTGCCATAAGGAATGTCATATGTGTGTATGTGTGTGAGTGTGTGACATACACACACACACACACGGACATACGTACATTTGTATTTTTCAGTCTTGGGGATATAATTAATAACTAGAATGCAGATATGGGGAAGCCATCTCACTTTAGATGCAGAGCAGTTAGTTCCCTCTGAGGTTTATGATCTAGAGCAAGTAATTGAATCATAATCATGGAATTTCAGGTCCAGGCCATGGTACAGCTAGTAAAGGACTAGCTGAGCATACTTTTACTTTTAACCTGTGGTTAAACAAAACAAGCAAGCATGAAAACCATGCAGCAAAGAACATGTGTAGTCCTCAAAGCTGAAAATATCTTCTCATACTTTCAGAAATTCTGCTGACACTTAATAATACAAGCTGAGCACCCTTAATTCCAGAGTTCTAATTCTGAATTCCTGCACAGTGTAGCACAGGCATGAGGCTGAGAAGTGGGAGGTTTCATCCCTGCCTCATGTGACAAGTCACAGTCACAGTGCAGGTGCAGTAAAAATGCTGTATAGAACTACCACTGGGCTATGTGAATGAGGCATATGTAAATACAAATGAATCCTTTGTTTATATATAGGTCCCATCCCCTAGATATCTCATTACAAATTGTGTGTGTGTGTGTGTGTGTGTGTGTGTGTGTGTAATTTCACAATCTGAAGAAGAAATCCCCAGTACTTCTGGTCAAGCATTTCAGATGAAATGTTCAAAGCGTTGTGTGCATTACTTAATTCTCATAACAACTCAGCTAGATTACTGTTACAGTAATCCTCTTTCTCTAAAGGAAATCAGGGCACAGAGAGACTGAGAAGCTTTCCCAGAGTCACATAGCCAGTCACTGATTTTGTGCACCCTCGGTGCCACTCCAGATCTCCAGTTCTTTTTTTTTTTAATTTTTTTTATTAATTTATTTCTGTATGTGTATGAATGTACTGTCTGCATGCAAGTTTGTGCACCCGTGTCGTGCAATGCCGCGGAGGTCAGAAGAGGGTGTCGGATTCCCCTGGAACTGGAGTTCTCCTGGAATTGGAGTATTCAGACGGTTCTCGGCTGCCATGTGGGTGCTGGGGATCGAACCCGGGTCCTCTGCAAGAGCGGTCAGCACTCTTAACCGCTAGGCCATCTCTCCAGCCCCTAGATCTCCAGTTCTAACACAGCCCTGTGCTGCAGCTCACTGCTGTATCATTTTTCTCACCTGTATAAAGACTTGGGTGGGAACAGCCCCTGCCCCTGCAACATGGTATGGTTTTAATGTGCTGCTTAGGCAATATCTCTACTCAGTGGGAGGCATGTGCTTAGACAAAGCTGCACATCTCAGACTGGTGATCTGCAGCATACTCCTCACAGATGCCCAGATAAATGGGATTGCCTCGTCAGAGAGGCAAGAGAAAGCTCACTCGGAGGCCCTGCCATGTGAGCGTGGGCTGGGAGGAGAGTGGGTGTTCACCTCTTCAACACAGCTTTTTTTTCCTGTTGAACGGATCCCAAATAAAAGATTGTTATGCAGACAGAATAAGTCAGGCAGTGTCAAGGCAGTAAGCATGCAGCCAGATGTCTTTACAGAAGTGTCAAAACAGTGATGGTGTCTTAGCATTCATTTATTCATTTGTACCCGGAATATCCAATTCATTGTCCCATTGTCTGTGTTGCTGCCACCCTGTCATCTCTATTGGGTGGGGACCTTTCCTTAAAAGATTGAGCTTTATAATCAATGGATGCCGAGGGAGGGAGAATCCGTTTTTTAGGGAGTAGCTCCCTAAAAGGGTCTCCGATCCCAAGTGGGCAGCTGTGAACACAGGTACACTTGAACACCACTGAATGGACTCAGTGCATTTGTGTGTACACGTGTGTGTGTGTGTGTGTGTGTGTGCGTGCAAAGTAGAAGACAGAAATTGAGAGGGAGTGGGAGCACATGAGCGGAGTCGCAGGGACTGGGAGGGATGGAAATAATGCAAAGACAACACTCATGGGAAATTCTCAAAAATTAAAAAAATTAAAATTAAAGATAGAGCATTGGAGGCTAGAAACTTGGCTCTAGTGGTTAAGAGCCCTGAATGCTCTTGCAGGGGACCCATGTTTGGGTCCTGGTCCCAGCACCCACACATGACAGCCAACATCCATCCTTAATTCCAGTTCTGGGTGACCCAGCACCCTCTTCTGGGCTCCACAAGGCATTGTACTTACGAGTACACTTATACCCATACAGGCAAAACATTCATACATTTAAAACTTTTAAAGTTTCTTTTAAAAAAAGATAAAGCCTTGGGTAACAAAACTCACGTCCAATGATTTGTATTATTTCTAATACCTCTTATGTTGGAAATCATAATTAGTTTGTAGGCTCATCTATAAATCTGAGTATTTTGAACTTAACAGGTTGATGCTGCTTAGATAGACAAGAGCCAGTCAGAGGATAGCTGGTTGATGTTTTATTTCACAGAGACAGGGCAGGTAACATGGTCTGCAAGTCAAAATACTATTTACCTTGGCCTGAAGTAATTTTCCAACAGTATCAATTGGTACATATCCATGAATCTTATTTAATTCACTGGTTGCTTACTCATTCCTCACCCCCAGGATGCAGCAGAATAGACAGAGTTGAGACAAAAAAATTGACAAAAACTGGTGGCTTTCTACACATGAAGATTGATGCTTTGGGTTCTCTCAAAAATTTCTAGTTCTTCAAATATTTTAGAGCACCCCATATGCTAAGTGTTACATGAAAAACCTGAATATCTCATTTTCCTTCTGAATGGTTCCTGGGGTTTGTAGGAACATAGGTGTCTGTGCACCCTGAAGCCTTAACAGATGTCATATTGAGCTAAAAGTCTGGAAGTAAAAGCAAACTTAAGGGCCTGATTACCAGTGCGCCTATACCTCTATGCTCCTTTCTCCTGGCTGTTGTGTATGTAAACAGTCAAGGATAAGATTCTGTAGATTCAAAAGGACATTGTTACAGGCTGTCTTTGTAACTGGGCTTAGTCAATGCAAAAAACAAAAAACCTCTTAGTAATGCTAATGGACAGATGGCATCATAACTTGACACTGTTCCCTCTGAGTCACTCCCTAGAACAGCAGTATCTTCTCTCTAGTGACTATTTAGAGGTCCTTTTTGACCTACCTCCCCAGTGTTGTCAAGATAACCAGCCAGGCTGATAGCCTGTTTTGACTGCCTGAGAGTGACTGAACTGTGCCTATCCAACTCTCCCTGACAAAAACAGACACCCATGTGTCGGACATAGGTAGCAGCACTTCCTGCTCAGAGGCTCATTCACCATGCTCAGAATCCAGTGGCACTTAGAACATTGCTCTGTGGACTTTCCTCAACTTCATCTGGACAGACAATACCTGATGGACAATGCATATGACTTAAAGACTTTTAGACTGTCTCAAGGAGAAGGCTTCAGTCGCTCTCTGTGCTTCCCCTCATTTCTTTCAAATTTCAGTAATTTCCTGATAGCTTCTATGATTATAATTGGATTGTCTTTCTTCCACCGAGTTGTTGACAAACCCCTCCGGTCTGCCTGGCCACTGGCTACCTGGTCTCAGTAGTAGTTTTTTTCAATTTGTTATCACAACTCAGAATCTCCATCTTGGGCTTTTCAACTGGGTTTGTCTAGACCTGAAAGCTAAGCTTTATTATCATAGACCGAGTATGTTGCTTTGTTCGCTTTTGCATGCAGCAGTCTTTCATGGTTAATTTTGGGTTTCTTTGCCTAGCTTGTTCTTATGGCTGGCCCTCTCATCATTTGCCCTCTTGTTCTGTGGGCATTCAGGAATCCCCAACATCTTAAGATATGTATACTGATTACCTATATTTCTCTGTGTGGTAGAACCAGGAATAAGTAGTTGACTTTTTTAAAATGTACTTTTTTATGACAATATATTCTTTGGTAATTTCATGCACAAATATAGTGCATTTAGATAATTACATGGTTTAGTGGTTGGTCTGTGGTCTACAAACTTTGTCAGCCAGCTCCTATTAAATCTTAGCCTTTGCCCCCTGCAGCTTCTAATTCTTGGACCCATGGTGACATCAGGCTTTGGAAATGTTGGGCACTGGTCTCTGCTGTTTCTTGCAAGGCTCCAGTCTTGGTCTTCAGGATGACGATTGGATATTGGTGGCTTGAGTCATATTCTGGTCACTTACCACTGCCCTGGGAAGTGGACCACTGTGTGTTCTCTATCTGGTGGCCTAGCAAGTGTTCTCCCAAGAACTCACACCTTCCCAACTAGGCCACTATCTTGGTTTTGTGCACAAAATTAAAAACAGCAGGAGATGCTGTTACTTCTGAATAGGTTTCCTGCAGTCAGACTCCTGCTACCCATGGAGCCCTAGAAGCCAGCAGCTCCGAGATTTCCTGTGATTGTGGCGTCTTCTTAGCCAAGTTGCTGGCATTGCTTTATGATACATAAAGCTCTCTACACCTCTTCAGCAGTGCAGTGGGAGGGTATGGTTATTTGAGAATTGATACCCAAAACTGGGAATGAAGATTTAAAATAAGAAGTAAACACTGATCAGCAGTGTTCACTGTAAGAGTGGTTAGTCTGTATTTGAAAGACTTGGTTTTAAAGCCTAAAGATTACTTATTATACATATGATTATTCAGGAAGATGAATTAAAATAAGACTGGTTCTCCAGCACATACTGGATAAGGCATTGGTCTCCTAAGGCAGAATCATTCTTCAATGAACGTGTCCAGATTGTCTTTGTTTTTCATTGGCGCCAGCACATTCTACTTATTTGTTAAAATTACCTACAGTGTTGCTAACGTGAAGACTAATGGACTCACTCCTAGAACTGCTGATTTTTTTTTTATTCCGGATAGGGCATTTCTGGTAAGTTCCTGGGTGGTGCTTAAGCTGCCCAAGGGAGACCCTGCACCAGAATCACTGGTGCACTAGCTTCCCCATCATTGTGATAAAAACACCCGAGAAAATAACATACAAGGAGGAATTATTTTCTCCTATGGTTTCAGAAGGCTCAGTCCATGGCTGCTTGGCCCTGTTAATGTTGTCATTGACAGAATCTAGAATGACCTGAGAGTTGGGCTTGTGGACATGCCTGTGGAGGGTCATCTTGATCACATTAATTGACAATTGACGTGTGAAGCCCATCTTAACCACGGGCAGGACCATTCCTAGGCAGAGAATCCTGGTCTGAATAAAATAGAGAAAAGTAGTTCAGCACTAGCAAGCTTTGCTCTCTGCTTCTTGACTGCAGATCAATGTATCCAGCTGCTTCAAATCCCTTCTGCCTTGACTGCTCCACCTTGATGGACTTTACTTGAACTGTGAGCCAGAATAAACCCTTTCTTGCTTAAGTTGCTTTGGTCATGGTGTTTTATCACAGCAACAGCAAAGTAACTGAGACTTTATATTAGTTGTGCTGGGGCAGAACATCATGGCGATGGAAGCTTGTGAAGTTCTTCGTCTCGTGGTACACAGAAGCAGGAGAAAGAGCAGAACCCAGGACAATGGTGCAGCCCCCAAGAACCCACCCCCTGACCTTCCTCCTGCTGGGTCCTTACTCCCCAAATGGCATCACCATCTGCGTACCAAGCAGTCAACCTATCCTCCTCAAGAGGGCCTTTCCTATTCAATCCATGAAAAGCGGCATGATATGGAAGGAACGGCTTTCTCCTTGGTGGGCTTATTAGTGGCACCTGTGCAGTGTAATGTGTCCAGAAATAATGCACAAGTAAAACTTGTTACTCTTTTTAATTGAATTTTTGCATCTTTCATGCAGTATAAGGCCTTGCTACTCTTTCATGAGCAGGTCACAAGAATTGAGCAAGCCAAATACCTCAGGTGACATTTTCTTGGAAACTTGCTGGAATATGCAGAATCCGGTTGTAAATGCCAGACCCACAGAAGCTGAATCTATTAACAAGAATCCCCAGGTGATCCCACTGCAAGTTAAAATTTGACAGACACTTCCTAAACCCAACTTATCTCACACATCTAGTTCAGTGTTTATAGGTTTCCATTATAGGTTTGATTATAGGTTGACATTAGAGTTTTCTTCAGTTTAGAAAAAAAGGATAGATTGATGGCCCACCCCCATTCTGACTGTGAGTTAGCATCACTGAGAGTAGAGTGACTGAAGCCTCTATAATGTTTCTGAGCTCCCCCAGATGAAGCTAATGTACAGAAGACACTGGCACTGCCAGCCTAGCCTCTTAAGTGCTGGCCAGGGCTTCCTGTAATATAACAGCCTCGTCGCTTATAGCATACCCCAAAGACAAATACTGACAATTTCATGCTAATACTTCCTCCTAGTTTAAATGAAGCAGATTTTGTTTTGTTTTGTTTTTACCATGCTTCTACAGACCTGTCAGAGAAAACATGTTGGTGTTCTGTGTGCAGTCTCTTTTCATGCTAGACTCTGAGTTACTGGCTCTACTTTCTGGCATTCTAAGCTCAATTGCTTTCTAAAACTAAGTTTCTAGATTAATATAAAGGGGAATTTATTCCACTGAATAGTACTAATCTGGAGATTTGTGACATGTGATTTTGCATCCTAAGCACTTCGTGAATAAGTTTAGTTAAGAGAAGATTAGGCTTTATGGAAATCAGGGTTCAGAAGGCTTCCTGGTTTGCACCGCATCCCCTTCCCCTTCTTTGGTGTGCTTTAGTCTCAGCAGTGTTCATAGTACAGAGGGCTCAAATGCTTCATTTCCAATTATATAAATCCTGACATATTACTTGAGCAGATAAAACCTAATTGATAGAACTGGGTGCCCTGAGAACAGCAAATTGAAACAGCCTCTGACTTTTTAACTTCTCACTTATTTAAGCAATCTTATGAGCTGCAGGCACCAAGAAGGCCCCATATTTAAATTCTCAGACGGTCCCTGCGTTAGCCGCTCTTGTGTTGTTGTGATCAGAATACCTGAGAATACTTTAAAGGAAGGGAAAAGATTGATCTTGGCTCACAGGATTCAGCTCCTGATTCATGGCCCCCACGCACTTGGCAGAACAGCACTAAGGTGGGAATGTGTAGCAGAGGAGGGCAAGAAAGGGAGAGTGTGAGAGGGAGGGGGAGACACAGAGGGGCCAGAGATAATGTACCACAAGATTCATCACCAGTGGCCTACTGCATCCCACCTCCTAAAGTTTCCAGAACTTTCCAAAATAGTCCTTGCGTCTGGGGACCAAGCATTCAGCACATGAGTCTGTGAGGGACGTTTCATACTCAAATCATTACAGCCCATTCATAGATTGTTCTCATAGCACAGACATAGAGATGGGAACAATTACTAGGGCAGCATTTTTTCTCTCCTCTTGTCCCCACAAACAAGCAAGGGAGCTTCAGTCCCCTAAATGTACAGGATGGAATTTCCATTCCAGTGAGATTTGTTCAGATCAAGATGGAGTAGGGTAAAACAAAGAAGAGCCTGTCCAGTCAGGAACTGGGGACTGTCCAGAGCCACCACATATGATTGCACAGTTTCAACATCAGCTCCCTCAAAGGTGTAAGCCCACCAAATCCTATGTTGAAACCTAGCCCTGGTGTGATGATGACTTAAGGGATGTGGCTGTCCTGGAACTCACTGTGTAGACCAGGCTGGTCTTGAACTCACAGAGATCTGCCTGCCTCTGCCTCCTGAGTGCTGGGATTAAAGGCATGTGCCAGGGGTGTGGCTTTTAAGAGGAGATTAGGTTGTGAGGGTGGATTGTTTAGAAAAAAGGTCCCAGAAAAGCCCTGTCTTTTTTCTACCATTCCTAGGCATAGCTAGAAGGCACCATATACAAACCTGAACATGGAGATCCACCACACACCTCCTTTGCTGATATTTTGATCTTGGACTTCCCAGTCTCTAGAGCTAAATAAATTTCCTTTGTCTCTAAGCAACCTATTTAGGGCATCTTATTATGGCCCAAACAGACTGTCACTAATCATTTGTCAATTTGTGCTCAAGAAACATCTACCCCCAAATAAAGACTTGGAGGTAGGCAGAGGAGGGCGACCAAGTAGAGCTGGGGTTGGCTGGGGTCAGCAGGGAGAGAATAAGACTGCCCAGGAATGGCACATACTAAGGTATGAGATGGACTGCCCAGGAACGGCACACACTAAGGTATGAGATGGACTGCCCAGGAATAGCACACACTAAGGTATGAGATGGACTGCCCAGGAACGGCACACACTAAGGTATGAGATGGACTGCCCAGGAACAGCACACACTAAGGTATGAGATGGACTGCCCAGGAACGCCACACACTGCCCAGGAAGACAAACAACAAAGCCAGACTCTTCTAGGTGAGCAGAGGAAGGAGACTTCCAAGGAGCTACGCTCTTTTTTGAGATCCAGACTTCATAGTTACACAGGGTTGCCTGGGGTCCTGGCTAATGCAGACTCACAGTGGATCTGGGATGACACCTAAGACTTCATGTCTAACAAACTTTCTGGAGATGTTTCTGCCATTGGTGCTCTGAGGGGTGGTTGTGGTTTAGAAGATGCTGCTTCAGTGCGAGTTTGCAAAAGAATCTCTAGAGATTTCTGAGAGCTGAGGCTGTAGGTCAATAGTACAGCATTTATCTCCATGTATGACATCCTGGGTTCAGTCCCCAAAGGAAAAAAAAAAAAGAAAGAGAAACAGGTTCTGTTCTATATCTCTAGACCACATCCCTCCACATCCCTACAGACTGAGTTAGTAGGTTGAGTATGATCACTTACATCTTAACAGGTTCAAAATGATCTTGCTCATGGCCCCCAGAATCTTTA
Organism: Rhizomys pruinosus; assembly: GCA_009823505.1. Lineage (NCBI taxonomy): Eukaryota > Metazoa > Chordata > Mammalia > Rodentia > Spalacidae > Rhizomys > Rhizomys pruinosus. Next base: position 1,113,660 of record VZQC01010223.1, read on the forward strand.
CTTGTTTTGAGACTGGCTTTCACTGTAGCCCAGACTCGAAATCACTCACCTCAGCCTCTTGAATGCTGGGGTTTAGGTATGTGCCTCTATGCCTGGCTACTGGTTACTAGCTGCTCTGTAGTTACTGTTGAGCAGATGCCCTTGAGATGACCTTCCTGCTTCCAGCAGCAAGTCTACTTTTTTTTTTAAACAAATGGATTTAGTTGTATTTCAGTAAAACTTTATCAACATAGACAATGTGTCAGATTAAGCTCATAGGCTTTATGTAGGTTGCCAATCTGTTCAGAGAATTAAATTTTTTCTCTCAATTAAAAAAAAATTTTTTTAACAATAAGTAATAAGTAGTGAATACAAGCATCCTTCATGTAAAACCAGTTTGCAAGCAGCTATGCCCAAACTCACACAGCCCAAGGCTCCCACCATCCAGCTGGAGGGGCTTGTATGTACAATCATGTTGATCAAATAAGAGTCTAGTCTATATTGCTGTAGTTTCACCATTCACCCCAATCACAGCCCTTACATTCTACCATACCCCCTCTTCCACAGATTGTTCCCTAGGCTTAGAAAAGGGGCACAAGTGGGAAAGAAGCACAACAGTCTACTTTCTCTGGAGATGTCGTTTTGGACTCTGATCAGTTCAGGCTGTTTCCTTTCATGGGTTGACAGTTTATCCAGGAATAACCTTTCAAACCTACTAATGAAGCACAAGCAATTAGATATACATGCATTTAAACAGTACTAATTATTATGGTAGGTTACGTTGGTATAGACACAGATGTTTGGGTGGTATGCTTCCAGCAGCAAGTCTACTTTACAAACGGACCCAGACACCACAGAGAAAGGTGCGTGCATTGGAGAGCGGCCCGTGACAGGCTAGCTGAGTGCAGGGCATCTGTTTATTTGCCTGACCATCTGCTTCTTTGAAGACTTCTTAGAAGAAATACTTCTGAAACAAAGTTTGCCAGTGATAACATTGAGATGAAGGAGCGGGAATTCTGGGTGAATTGGAGCTCACTGGATACTTTTCACAGAGTTTCCTTATCTTAGGGACAGACCTAGCTGTGCATAAAACAGGAGAGGATGAAGTGGGATCTGTTGGTGCTCTCTTCGCATGAATGAGATATGGGGTGATGCTTACTTTTTGCTGTTTTAGTCTTTGATTTATATTTTCTACAAAGAGCATGTCTGGGACCTTTAATGGGGAGGGGGAACCTAAACCACAGTCTTGGCTGTCATGCATGCCCCTCTGCTGAGCATCAGAGACAGCTCTCTTGCAGAGTTGCTCAACACTCAGGCTGCATGCATTGCATCCACTCAGCACAACTGACGGCACCCACTGCGGCAGACCTGAAACCCCATAGAGACCTATACAGTTCAAGGACCCAAAGACTCTAGGGGTGTAATGCAGATGAGTGATACACGCTTTCTTTCAGCAGTTCACAAAGGTATATCTTTTTTTTTTTTTTTTTTTTTTTGTCTTTTCGAGACAGGGTCTCCCTGTAGCCCCAGCTGTCCTAGAACTCACTCTGTAGACCAGGCTGGCCTTGAACTCACAAAGATCTGCCTGCCTCTGCCTCCCAAGTGCTAGGATTAAAGGCGTGCGCCACCACGCCCGGCCACAAAGGTATATCTTAAATCACCACTTGTTGCTCTTAATCTGGAAGTGATCAAAGAAGTCCATAGACAAGTAGCTCAAGCCTGGCAAACCTTCCAGGAAAACTCCAGAACTCTACTGACACCTGCTGGCCTGGGATCTAAATATTTCGTGTTTAAAAAGAACAACCAACCATGCCCAGCATGTAGTCCTTGGGATTCATTATGCTAAATGTGTCCGACCTGAGCAGTGACAGGAAGAGAAGGAGGCCTAAGGGAGCTTTCCTTCATCAGTCCGGAGGTGAAAATCCCCCCACGTGAAGGACTGACCTGCCGGCCCTGAGCCAGCTGCTTCATGACCTTGGCAAGACCCTTGACCTTGCTTTCATCATCACCAGAAGAGAGCAGGGCAGTCTCCCCTTAGCACCCAGCAGACCTCTGAGGACACTCGTGACATTTGCTACTGACTAAAACATGGATCTCGTCATGGGTGGTGACCTTAGAGGTCCCTCCATGTGACCTTTCCAATTCTACTAAACAAGATTTTTCCTCAGCATTGTTTTCAGAAAATAGATGGAGTCACCTTAGGCCTCCTCAAAGTCCTGTTCCCCGTCCCCCCCAGTCTCTGGAACTTATATCTGAAAACAACTAAATGGGCTTGGTCATTAATGCCAGCGGCATTCTCTTTGCACTGATCATTTTTGTGCCCTAGGAAACTGGATTTTGTTTTGTGTTTTGGAACCTATCTCAAGCCTTCAGATTGGAAATATGCCTCCCATTTAACACCACCAAACTTTTATGCTTTTTTGTCTGCTCTTGGGAAACCGTGTGGGCCTGCGGTTTGTTAGGCCAGTAACAGGATATTCGATAATCTCTTGGGAGCTAAGTCCATATTTAGCCAGACAGAGGAAGAGAGGTCTGAGGATGAAGAAAGAAGCTATTCTTTACAGCTCCTGTTCATTTCTTCCTTCTCCCTCCATCTCCTGACCTCACCTATTTGTTGAAGCTTTTGATGCTATTTACAGTTCTCAGAAAATGGCCTTTGCTGATTGCAGAAGGAAAGGTACCACTCAGAGTTCTCGTCATCCCTCAGAAAGCTGTTAGGAGTGACTGGTACACGCAGAGACAGTGAAAGCCTTTAGATCCACGCCCATTGGGAAGACTCCTACAAAAACAATAGCAGTTACTCATGAGGGATGTGGAAAAATTAGAACACTCCTGCATTGTTGTTCAAAATGTCAAATGACCACTGCCCTAGAAAGCAGTGTAGCATGTCCTTTAAAAATTAAAAATAGACGGAGCTGGAGAGATAGCCTAGCGGTTAAGAGCACCGACGGCTCTTGCAGAGGACCCGGGTTCGATCCCCAGCACCCACATGGCGGCTAAGAACCATCCATAACTCCAGTTCCAGGAGAACTCCAGTTCCAGGGGAATCTGAGACCCTCTTCTGACCTCCGCAGCATTGCACGACACGGGTGCACAGACCTACGTGCAGACAGTACACTCATACACATACAAAAATAAAAAAAATAAAAATAGAATTACCATATGGTACAGTAATCCACCTGAAGTATTTATCCAAAATAATTCATACCATTATTCACAGTAGTCAAAAAGTAGAAGGAGCACAAGTGTCCATTGAGAGAAGAATAGATGGACAAAATGTGGTATGTGCATGCAATGGGATATTATTCAGCTTTAAAAGACAGGAAGTTTGATACAGGGTAAAATGTAGATGAACTTCGAGAACACCATGCCAATGAAGCCAGTCAAGAAATGACAAATCCTGTACAATTATACCTATTTGAGACATCTAGCATAGTCAGAAACAGAGACAGAAAGTGGAATGGTGACTAAGGACAGTCAAGGGGAAAGGCACTGGGGGAATTACTGATTACTTAGAGGTACAGAGTTTCAGTTGTGCAGGATGTGGTGATTGTTGCACACAGGTCCCTGGATGGGTAAGATGCTAAGTCTTCTGTATCTTCTACCAAATTAAAATGAGAAGCCATTCAATCACAAAACCACAGGAAACCACACCCTTATAACTCAGCCATCACCTGTCATGCAGAGAGGAAATTTCTTTTTCTGATTGTGTGAGACCTGATGCTGATGTGCAGTGCTGGTAGGCAGTGGCCGTGTCCTCCGAGCCACTTTTCAGTGCAGTGCCCGTTAGCCTTGTGATGGCCGTGGAGCATTTGAAATACCAGTTGACATACCCACTTTTAGATTTATTCTATTTAAAAAGTCATGTGATCAGTGCCAGTAGACTTCACATCTATATTACTATCTGCCCCAAATATTTTGCCTTTTTCAGCACCAGCTGTAAGGCCAAGCAATCTGGCTATAAAGCTAAGGAGGCAAGGGGTCAGCCTGGGGAGGAGCCTTAGTTCTGTTTATCCCATGCTATCAATTTGCTACAAAGCATGTCACCGTGGTATCATTATTTTATGGCGTCCATTAGCATCATTTATTGGATCCAAGTATAGAGTTGACCTTGGTTCATAAGTTAGCCTTTTCTAGTCAAATGCCTTCTGGGCCATGCTCAATTTGCCTTCACTTTTCCTTATAAATCCATGGAGTGATAATATGAGCTATAGCTGAGTACCAAGTCCTTAAACAGGAATTGTGTGAACACTGGGGACCCTGACAGGCAAGGAATCCTTTACTTTTTTTTTTTTCGGTCTTTTTTGAGACAGGGTCTCCCTGTATCTCTGGCTGTCCTGGAACTCACTCTGTAGACCAGGCTGTCCTGGAACTCACAGAGATCCGCGTGCCTCTGCCTCCCAAGTGCTAGGATTAAAGGCGTGCGCCACCACCCCTTTACTTTTTAAGGATTTGCTGGAAAACACAGAGGTCAGATATGTAACAAACCCAGATTGAAGAAAATCATAGACTGCAGTGAAGATCCCCATCACTTGTCCTCCAAGATGGAATAGGTAAATAGATCAGTGTGCATTGTATAGTGCTCCTTAGAAAGCCGAGACCGCCAGCAACTAAAATAGGCCTGTCTTTAAACAGGCTGCAAATAGAAAGCTTAGCAAGCCAAGCAGTGAGAGGCATTCCTTTCAGGCAATCCAGACTTTTATGGCATTATATACCACATTTAATTTAATGGAAAGAATGACAGCTGTATATTAAGGAATAAAGTACAATCATGTAAAGTGTAGATGTCTGTGTGGCAGAAAGGGGATAAAAGCAGGGTTTATAGGGTTATTACACAGAAAGCGTACAGGCTGTCTAATAAAAACTGCTGTACTTGGCTACAGCAGATTTGCTCACCCAGAACATTTTTCTTCTTTCTTTTTCAGCAATGGGTAGAAGGCCTGAAATCAATCATTCACAACTTCAGGGCAAACAACGTCAGTCCAATGACATGCCTCAAGAAACAGTGAGTTTTATTTGCATTACTCTTTGTTCTTAGAAATGACCAAGGAGGTGGTCTGATTAGGAGATACAGGCTACATCATAGATGATTAGGCCAATACCTACCTGCTTGCCCTTCTCTCCACACCTGACTTCAGAAATTGACCAGCACTTTTTTTTTTTTTTTTTTTTTTTTTTTTTTTTTGGCTTTTCAACGGACAGGGTCTCCTGTTAGCCCCAGCTGTTCCTGAACTCGCTCTGTTAGCACCAGGGCTGGGCCCTTCAACTAAAAAAGGATCTGCCTGCCTCAGCCTTCCCAAAGTGCTAGGATTTAAGGCGTGTGCCACCACGCCCGGCTATGTTTTGATACCATGTAGCAGGCCATGCATAACTCCTCAGCTCCAAACCCATATTTTTTAAAAAATTGATGACCAAAAGCTCCTGGCCGCTCCGTATTCTATACAAGCATGGGCTTTTGTGCTCCACCTCTGTCTTTTGATAGGTATTTCTGCTTGCCTGGAGCCACAGCTGGGCACTAGGTATCTCAGACCTCCTTTACATGTAACTGAGAATTTGGAAGTATAGCCAAGAGAAGCGTTTGCAAAAGCACCTGTTCCTGAGGCAAAACAAAGTCCTGACCCCAGGTATACGCTTCCTGTTTATTTTATTTTTTTATTTTTTATTTTTTTGGTCTTTTTGAGACAGGGTCTCCCTGTAGCCCAGCTGTCCTGGAACTCACTCTGTAGACCAGGCTGGCCTTGAACTCACAAAGATCCGCCTGCCTCTGCCTCCCAAGTGCTAGGATTAAAGGTGTGCGCCACCACGCCCGGTTACGCTTCCTGTTTAATAAGTGATCAGGGAGTCTTCCGAATTTCTTTCTAAAATTCAGGCAATTAGGGATTCAGTCAAGGACTGACCTTACTGCAGCCTTCTGTTTCGAAAGTCCTGAGTGATAGTTCACTATAGATTGTAGCCTTGGTCAATCTAACCTTTCAGGGTCACATGAAAGTTCAAGTAGAAATCCTAGAGCTGCAGGAGTCTGTAAGGGTATGGGGCTGCCTGCCTTCCTAGGGGCAACAAAGGGCAGGCAGCTGTGAGGCACCAAGACTCACGCACATACAAGGATAAACTTGCACCATCAAAAACAAGGCCTTACCACCAGGAGAGTGATTCATTAATTCCTTGCCCCTCTGGGCAGTAGGCAAACAGGTCAGTCCATTGAGCAGTCTCTGCCCTTTGATCCTGGTCATTCCGCAGTACTTAACAGTATGAACTCTGGGCTGTACATCCCAGCTTTACCACTTTGGGCAAAGTTTTGGCCTCACTGCCCCATCTGAGAATGAGAATTGCCATGTGGATGAGATTGAGAAGCTCATTACCTAGTGCCTGGCTCCCAGTCATTCTTCATGTGGAACTAGTTACTTTATTTGTAAAGTAGCTCAGACTTCCCCTGCATCCTCAGTGGATGGCAGTTTTGAAAGCTTGCAAATTCCACGTAGCATTCTCCTTAGCAGCCAAGTGGCACACTTTCCCTAGTGGAATCCTAGTGAACATTTCATGTTATGTATCATGAGATCAAAGCTTTTAGAAGGGTGGTTTATACTCGAGTGATCAGTACCCAGACTCCCAGGGACCTTCCTACCACCAGCTGCTTGCCAGCTATGCACACGCTTGCCTACTTTTCCAAAGAATGTCCCTCTGCTAAATGGCAGCTCCCATGCCTGGGAGATTATAGTCCTGTCTCCCCCTGGGGGAGCCCTCACAGCTGATGACAGACTGAAACAGAGTAATAGAACCAGCCTCTGGGCCACCAAGCCTGGTGCTCATCTACAAGATGGTGTGTAAAAAGCAACTGAAACCCCATGAGTTTGCCCAAGCAGTTTCCCTGCCCAGTCTCCCTCCCTCTCTGTCATGACGATAGGCAGTGAAGGAGGTGGTTGTTGTTGTTGTTCGGCTGATATTGCCTAGAAATGTTGAGAAGGGTCCCTACCTGAGCAATCCTGCTTCCAATGTACACCAGAATGTTTTGGCTGTGCATGTCTTCCAAGAGCCTGGGAAGGCAGAGTTACCTGCTATTTCCAGACCTCGGACCCTGAAGATTAAGGAGGACTCCCACTCATTCTGCACTGTCACACTGGAAGCTGGGAGTGGCAAGTCCCTGTGGGTCCTCAGGACAAGGCTGGACACTTAGATGTCTGTCACTGTGTGTATTGATAAAGAGCAAACCAAACACAGACCAGGACTGGTACTGTGTCTGGGTTAGTGAAAACTCTCGATGTCTAATTTCTCTAAGTTACCAGATTTATTTTTACACTGAGAATCGTCACTTTTTTATTTTTGTGTTTTTAATTGAATTTTTGTGAATTTCATATAATATATTTGGGTCAAATTTAGATCTCTTCCCCGATCTGTACCCCCCACTACCTTCTGCCCAATTTCATTCTATCTATCTATCTATCTATCTATCTATCTATCTATCTATCTATCTATCTATCTATTTCTATCTTATGTCTGTCTTTCTATCTATCCATCTATCTTTCTATCTATCCACCTATCTATATTTATCTTTCGTTCTATCTTTCTATCATCTATCTATCTATCCATCTGTCTATAGCTATCTTTCTTTCTATCTATATCCATCCATCCATCTAACCACCCACCCATCCTCCCTCCCCACCCACCCACTTAACCTATCTATCTATCTATCTATCTATCTATCTATCTATCTATCTATCTATCTATCTATCGTATGTGTGTGTGTGTGTGTGTGTGTGTGTGTGTGTGTGTGTATGCTAAGACCCAGTGAGTCAAACTGGTGTCCCCAGATGCCATTCCATGTGGGTCCATCCACTGGAGCCAGGTAAAACTGCCAAGAGTCTCACCCTAAATGAGACTCACCCTCCCCACTCCAGCAGCCGTCAGTTCTAGCAGTTCCTCACTAGCATTAGGGTTTCTTACCCATCTCCTCAAGTCTGTGCTATTCGGTTTGAGCATACATGGGACATGGGCATGCTGTCACCATTGCTGTAGGTTTATATGAGTAACTGCCCAGCTATCTGGAAAACTGTTCCCTTGTGGTCATACGCCACCTCTGGTTCTTATAATCTTTCACCCCATCTTCCACATTGAGCCCTGAGCCTTGTGGGGACAGAAGTTTGATATAGGTCTCCTAAGGTTGCCATATTTTAAAATATAGGACTCAGGGCTGGAGAGATGGCTCAGTGGTTAAGAGCCCTTGATACTCTTTCAGAGGACCTGAGCTCAGTTCCCAGCACTCACATGGCAGCTGACAACTGTAACTCTAGTCCAAGGAATCCAGCTCCCTCTTCTGGCCTCCTTGGGCACCAAGCATACATGTTATGCACATGAATGCAGTCAAACACTCATACACAAACACACACACACACACACACACACACACATAAAATAAAAATCCAATTAAAATATAAGATGCTCAGATTTGAATTTCATATAATAGATATCTTACCATAAATAGTATCAGGAAACATTAAAGTATTATATTTCCTAACTTAAACTGAAGAGTATTATAATTTTATTTGCTAACTCTGAGGACCCCAAATTTATCTCATACTTCATAATTATCTCTGAGATTAAAATAAATGTTCTGTGTTTAAAGATGCTTTCCTTCACAGTTCTTAACAAGTTGCTGCAGGTGCTGGAGAGAAGCTCTGACACCCTGTCCTCTCTTCTATTCCAGCTGGATGAAATTGGCATTTCTGACCAACACAACTGGTAAAATTCCAGTGAGGAGGTAAGTCAGTCATTCTCAGCAGCTCTTCTTCCCCTGGCTCAGGCTTCACCATACAAACCCAAAGACAAAGCCTGCTAAAATTTTGTGAGCTAACTGCCTCTAAGTATCTTCTCTGGAAGGCAGGTGTGGTGGTGCACGCCTTTATTCACAGCATTTGGGAGACAGAGGGGGCCAAATCTCTGTGAGATTGAGGCCAGCCTGGTCTACATAGTGAGTTCCATTCCATCTGGGGCTATAGGGAGACTCTGTCTTTAAATATATATACAAAACTGGAAGCTTAGTTCCTATCATTTCAGTTTCTAAAAAATAGCCATGGAATTAAGTTGGTCTCCCTCAGAACAGGTAGCATTAACTCCATCAGAGAATGTGTGAAAACGTAACAGGGATTTTAACCTTCAAATAACTGAGATTTTAGAATTTAAACTGTGTTTCTTCTACTTACCTGAGCAACAACAACTATGATTAACAAACCCAGGGCTGGGCCCCTAATATGACTACATAGCCTTTCTCAGCAAGCTTGAGATGCAGGCCAGTGCCTCCCTAAAGCAGGGTGCTACTCACCTGCTGCTCAGATAAGGTAGGGGCTTTGCCTCAGTTCAGACTCCTGCAGCTTCGTACCTTAGACCTTGGCTTACAATCAGCAGAGGTTCATTTCTCATAGTTTAGGGGCTGAAAATCCCAGGCCAGAGTGCCACCATAGTCCAGTTGTAGAAATGGGATTCAGAACTCTCCCAGATAGATCCCTTTCCATAAGATACTAATCCCATTCCTGAGATTCCCCCACCCACTCTTGGTAAAGTCACCTCCCAAATGTCTCAGCCCCTAATATATCGCATCAGTGTTCAGTCAGATTTCGACACTACACACCTCAGAGCTGCTGCTTCCGCCACAACACTGCCCTATGAGTAGTGACAAAGGGCCGAAGGCAAATGGAACCCAAAAGGAAGAATGTATGAAGCAGACCCATCCTGCCCATGTGCTCTTTAATGCTTCTGACATATTTCACACTGTGGGGAGTCCCTGTGCATTCCTCTGCTTCTCGCTTCCTTTAATGCTTTAGAGTTTGTTAATGGTCTGTGGGTAGCTGGAAGGACTTGGGCGGGTAGCAATGGGAATTCTTCACCAAGCTCTCCAGAATCATTTTGCTTTGTGTTTATATAAGATTTGGGGGACATTGCAGAAGCTGCACTGGGCCCTCAAACATCAGCTGTCCACATGAAGCTAGAAAGTACCTGCACTCAACCTGAAGCAAACACAGGCTCCCTGTGTACCAGCCCATTCTTCCTGGTATCAATCAACCAACTCAGGTTCATATTGATACCTACTCTGGAAATGTCTTGAGCAAAGAAGCAGACTGACTGACCTAGTTTGCTTTCTGTTGCTGTGACAAACACTGACCCAAAGCAGCATGGGGAAAAAAGGGTTTATTTCAGCTCAGAGCTGCCGGGTCAATCCATCCCTGAGGGAAGTCAGAACGGAAATTCAGGACAGGAACCTGGGGGCAGGAACTGAAGCAGAGACCATGGAGGAATACTGCTTACTGGCTGCTCCTCTAGCCTGTGCCTGCTTTCTTATACAGTACAGGACCACCTGCCCATGGGTGAGCTGAGCCTTCTTAGATCTCTCAACAGTCAGGAAAATGTCCCATAGACATGGCCATAGGCCAGTCCAATCCAGGAAATTCTCCAGTTGAGGTTCTCCAGGTGTGCCTGGTTGACCACTGAAGCTGTCCTCATACCCACCAAACAGTGAAACCCAGAACATAGAACTACTGCATAGAACACTGCTGTAGCAGCGAGCCATCTTTCCCAGGCAAGGCAAACAGAGCATTTGAATGGCTATAGTTCAGCTATATGGTATTCTGGTCACACCAGGCCGGGTCTTTTCCAGTGTTTCTTTTCCTCCTCCCCTGCCAAGCCTCTCATTTTACACCCCTGGGAGACTCTCTCCATACCTCAACACATTGCTCTTGTCACACAAAACAGAATCATCTTAGACTCCATCATTTTAATTGCATAGTGTATGAGAATCATATACTTAAGTACCTAGGTGTCATAGACAACCTATTTGAAAGACTAGAATACATAGATACCATGAAGGCAAGCAGTATGTTTGTTGCTCAGCTTTTTCTGAGGCCCCACCAGGCCACAGACCTTATGCATTTGTTGTGCTCTTTAAGAAATCATAATAATATTATCTGATTTTTAAAATAACTTCTTTTTTCATATTTTTTCTTTTTTAATTTATTTTTATTGCTATTAAACTTTTTCCATAAATCATACATCATTTCTCAATCAAATTTAGAATCACTTCCCTTTCCATGCCCCCACCCCACCTGAGTCCCTGCACTCTGCCAAATATGTCTTGCATCTTTATCTGAGTCTTTCCAGAGTTTTTTTCCCAGTTCTTTTGTTGTTCTTGTTCTCTCTAACTTGTATTGCTTCAATATATATATACATATATAAATAGTCATATATATATATAAATACATACATACATACATACATACATACACATATCACCTGAATTGAAGGATTTTTTTTTTTCTAAACGATGTCCTGTTTTCCTTAAGGAAGTCCTCGAAGGTTCCTCCTTGGCAAAACCAAACAATCCTGCCCTTGTGCTCCACACTGGGGTCTTTCCCTCCCATGGTCCCCCAAATGAAGTCCAGTAAGCACACGTCCTGTCTCAATCCCCCTGCACTGGCCTCCATGATACAGCCTGGGTAGCCCAACAATGGCAGTCTATACTCTGACGAGGGTGAAATCCCCTTAACTACTTAGTCCACAAGCTGGGTATCTCAGTAGTCCCCATTTGGAATTGAAAGTTTGGAGAATTCTTAGAGAGACATGAGTCGTCAGTCCATATTGGAGTATTAAAAAGCTGTGTCTCATGTCTTTGAGGAGTGGCAAAAGCAGTGGCAGCCACAGAGTAGATGCACCTGCCAGTAAGAATTGAAGACAGGCCAAACAACAGTGCTCTTTTTTCTTTTTGTCTTTTTTTTTTTTGGAATTTTAAATTTATTTTTATTAATTCTTTTTTTTAATTTTTTTATTATTATTTTTTTTATTGATGCTTTGTGTATTTCATACATCATTTTCCAATTCAGTTCAGGCATATTTCCCTGTTCCTTCCCCCATCCCACCCCTACCCATCCCAGATCATCGCATTCTGCCGGTAACTTTTCTGCATCTATTTTGTTTTTGTTTTGTTTTGTTTTCATTTTTTTTAAACAATAAGTGATAATTTGTGAGTACAAGCATCCTTCATGTAAAACCAATTCGCGAGCAGTTGTGCCCAAACCCACACAGCTCATGGGTCCCACCATCCAGCAGGGTGGGCTTGTATGTTCAATCAAGTTGATCAAATGAGTGTCCAGTCTATATTGTTGTAGTTTCACCATTCACCCCAATCGCAGCCCTTACATTCTATTTACTAAGATCTCAAGTTTTATACCTGCAGTACAGTTTCTCTGGTCTTAGTGATTATTTCTGGTTTTACTTTCCTTTACTTCTTTTAAGTCAATTCAGTGGGTGTCTACCTTAGAAATTTATGAAAAGCCTTGTTAGTGACCTTGCATGGTAGTTGTTGCCAAAGACATTTCACAGTTTTTTTTTTTGTATGTTATTGAAAAGTCTTCACTCAGTTGAACAATAGCAAGGCAAGTATTTCATTGCATCCAGACAATTCTATAGCTATCGTCAGGTAGGAAGTACATTTTTGGTATTTTAAATCATTGAAGGTAAGAGTAAAGACTTTAGAGATTGCATGTAACAGGGTAGCAGGCAGCAGTATGACCTGGGCCTTCTGTTATGCTTAACTCTGCTGCATTTTCTTCCTTGGTAAGGTTCTGGAAATGGATAGAATGGAGACACAAGGGTTATGACCAAAGCACTTATAACCAGTCGGTCTGGTTTCACTTGCATGCCTCCTACCCATCGGGCCATGGTTCTCCATGCCTTTTGTGGATCTTTATGTAGCAAGTCCACATACTAAATGGTTACCACCATTTCGATAGAAGCAGCCTAGATATTTTGACATCTTCTTTAGCTCTCTGTGACATGGAATCTTCTGTGCTTGCCAGTACTAACAGGTGTTTGACATAAGACATCTGTGACTTGGGGGCAGTCTTGTTAGAGTTGTTGGAGAATTGACACAAAGCCAACGAAGAAAACCAGACAACTCTTCTCGTAGAAGAAGTGTCAAGGGTTAGGTGGAAATTGTTCTGAATGTCTTAATGGAAGTGAAGGATAAACACTTTTAAAGTGTTACTTCATCACCATCATGCTAGACTTTTAAAATGGAAACTGTTGATATAGTGTGCATCATGAGATCTGGCTTCATCATCATTGTATGGCTTGGGGAAGGCTCCTGCTGTTGACCATTAGGCCAAAGTATAATAGCCAGGAAATAGCAGGAATGACAGATGAAGGACCCCCCACTCCTTACCTTCCTCTCTTTTTATGTATGTGATCTTGCACAGTCTACCTTTCTCTCAAATTCATCAGCTCACATACAGTTTATCATTCTGTTTGGATCAGGGCTCTAAAAGTAACAGTCTCCCATCCCTTATAGCCTAGAGTAGGATCTGTGGACAGAGTGTTGAGTAAGGAGGAGCCACACAATGGTTGTAGAAAATACCGGGAAGAGCTGCTGAAGTAGACCGTTGTGCTGAAGAAGGCCAGGAGCCTTGGCTCTGGTCCTGGCAGCCAAGTCTACATGGTCCATCCACGTCCTGATGCCGCAGTGGCCTTTAAGGGGCAGTGCCCTGCTCATTTCTTCACAGAAGTCTTGTGTGACTGGGTCAGAAGGTGGTATTAAAAAGTATTGGAAACAGTCAAAGTGTGGGACTCCCTTAAGTTTCTGGGGTCTTGCCTTCCTAGTCATTTGCGCAGTCCCTGGAATACAAAGTTTAGCCACAACTTTGGCCACATTTCAAGGTTATTTGCTTCTGTAAATTCCTTTGGGGTATTTTACCTTTTGGGGGGGGGCGTGGTGGTATTTTACTTTAATTCAATGAAATCTCATTGAGGAACTTGGATATTGTTCTAGTTAGCCTCAATTGCTGTAACAGAATACTCTGATCAATACCAACCTGGGGAGGAAAGGGAGCTTATATATCCCAGGTCTCGGTTCACTGAAGGAGGCCACGGTAGGAAGCTAGAGCAGAAGCTGAAACACAGGCCACAGAGGAATACTGCTTACTGGCTTGCTCCCTGGCCCATATTCAAACTGCTTTCTTGTACAATACAGAAACAACCTGCCCAGGGGTGGCACTACCCACTGTGGGCTGGACCCTCCCACATCACTCAACAATCAAGAAAATACCCCCACAGACATGGCCATAGGCCAGTCTGAGGGAGGCTACTTCAACCCAGATGTGTCAAGTTGACAACTAAAACTACCCAGGGTAGATGTAGCTTAATTGATAGAGGTCTTGCCTTCTATACACAAAGCCTCGGGTTCCATAAAACCAGGTGTGGTTGTGCATACCTACAATCCCAGCTCTTAGGAAGCAAGAGATTCAGAAGTTCAAGGCCATAAAGAGCTCATAGCCGTCCTGGGATAGAGACCATGTCTCAAAAAGTATATTATTGAGCTGCTGTTAGCTGTGAAGCACGGTGCTGACTCCTGTGGCCATGGGCCTGTAAAGGAGATTGAATAATATCCCAGCCCTGTTATCAGCACTCCGTTAAGTACCTTATGTCCCCATTAAATGCTCCTCTGGAGTTAAAAATGTTCTCATACTGCCATGTGATGCTCTCAGAACACTAGTTAAAGGGTCCTTTCTGGAAACTCAAAGAACTCACCTTAACTCCCTAACCTCCATCCCTTATAAGTCAATTTTCAGGCTCAAGAATGATTTAGAAAGGTGTCTGGAGTAAAATATTTTACTCCAGAGAAGCGGTCTGATTTGACATCTTTGTGCCTATTTTCTCTCCTGGTAATCTTCTCCTTTAGCATAGGTGAGCAAATTTGTGGTCAGGATGCCCAACCCACACTTCCTCGTGGCCAAGAAGTCTGCACCTCTCTTCTCCCCTCCTCTTCTCATTTCTTCCCCAACCTGTCGGTTCTGTCCTCTTTCTTGGCACTCAGCCAACTCTCATGAAAAGACTTTGCCCTGCATGCTTCGCTCCATGGTTCTGCTTCTCCACAGTGTCTCAGGCTCCATACCTGCTGCCTCAGAGCCATGATGATCAATTTTCACCATGCTATAACCAGGCCTGTCTGACCTAGCAGCCTTGAGTCAGCCAGGGTGCCCCCTGAGGTTACTGTGCACAGAGCTTCCTCTTGATTTGAGGATCTGCAGCTCTTAGTTTACACATACTTTTATAAAGAAAGACTCACAGAAGCCAGGTGTGGTAGCATACGCCTTAAGAAGAGGCAAGCAGATCTCAGTAAGTTCAAGGCTAGCCTGGTCTATCTGGTGAGTTCCAGGTCAGTTGGGGCTTTATAGTAAGACCCTGACTCAAAAGAACAAAGCAAAACAAAACAAAACAAAACAAAACAGAAACGACAAAAAAGACACAGTGAATAGCCACTCTTCCTTAAATTGAAAAGGCTAAACTGCAGCTACCTCAAGTCAGCATCTGAAATTCCATGAACTCTCAAGACTTAATAAAAATATGGACATAAATCCTTTTGCTAGAAATCTGCTATAAGTTTGCTTGCTTCACAACTCTCCCGGGCTCCACTATGGTAGCCTCCCTATGCTTGAATACAGTGGTCTCCACTCTCATATGTACTTCTTGAGGGATTCTTGGACCTAGTATGAAACAGTGATGTTTTAAGTGAATACATCATAATTCATTTATATGAAGCACCTCCCTCTGGGTCTGTTTTGCTACATTGTACTCTGCAGTTGAAATAGTGCTTTCTCCCACTCACCACAGTGAGCTGGCTGGTGCTGCTTACATCCACTGAGCATGAATGCCACGTGGGAGCATATGTAAGGATGAGTATGAGATGCTGGTGCTCGGATCCAAAGCCCTACCGCACAGGTGCATGTCACCTCCCACTGCAAGTCATAGATGCCTTTCTGAATTTAGCCTTTAATGATCATAGTAGCCCATGCGTCCAGTCAGGGAGTAATGAAGCCACTGTACTGGCCAAGGAGGCTGAGAGCCAAGTGTCCACTTCCTGGGTTGCAGATCTTCCCCCTCGCCGTTTTTCATTCCAAGTGTGTCCAACTTTACAATGGTGATTCTCTCTTTCCTACTTCTACCAACACCAGGAAGTGTTTGACTAGCCTTGGTGTTCCCAGGACTGATTAAATGGCTGTTCAGGAATGCCAGGTCCTAGGAAACGCCAAGCTTCTAATGAAGCATGGAATATGTGTTCTCCCCACAGCTCTCACAGTAAAGTCCAAGATCCCTAAGCAGTCAGCATGGCAGGGTGTCTCAAGAGTGCTCACCATGAAAGCCAAGTTAAAATATGTCCAATAATGTGTTTTAACCATAGTGAACATGAAAACCAGGAGCATGGGAGTCACAGGCCATGCTGGCCTGACTACTGCTGTCCCCAACTACAGAGTTTGTCACCATCTTGCCAGTTTCCCGATTTTCCTTAAAATGTTCTTGCTTAGGATCAAAATTTATCCTTGCCTCTCTACACCAGTGTTCCCACCCCTCCACCCTCCCACACCCTTGTGACAAACACCTAAAGGGACCACTTGTCTTAGAAGCAAGTCTCATCCCTGGCAGGATCATCCCTGATCACTGCAGGTGGTGACAGAAGTTAGTTTAGGAAATGAAAAGCACTGTCAAAGAAAAGTAGCTTTAGTTTCCTTTCCCCAACCCACCATCCCTAAGGTGTTTGGATTTTTGCATCAGAGAAAGCAGAATGAACAGTAACTTGACTTTTTTTTCCCTTGCTTTCTCTAGCATTACTAGAACCTTTGCATCTGGGAAAACAGAAAAGGTGATCTTTCAAGCCCTCAAGGAATTAGGTCTTCCCAGTGGAAAGGTATTCACTAACTTAACCAAATGTTTCTAAAGCCATCGTCATGTATTTATGCTTTCCTATGTGGTGAGCC
This sequence comes from Rhizomys pruinosus, assembly GCA_009823505.1. Classification (NCBI taxonomy): domain Eukaryota; kingdom Metazoa; phylum Chordata; class Mammalia; order Rodentia; family Spalacidae; genus Rhizomys; species Rhizomys pruinosus. The sequence goes on from VZQC01010223.1 coordinate 1,130,426, forward strand.
AGGTTATTTTGATTAAACTGACCTGAATCAGATTAAGGGACAAGGTTAGTTATTATACTGTATTATTTATTACAAGTTTGATTCAAATTTTGTTAATTTTTTTTCTTTTCTCTGAGCACTTGTTTTAAAATTGAACTAGTTTACCTCAAAATGATTTTGTCAACTTCATCAAGATAACAGCCACCCCATTCTTTACACAGCGTGTGGAGTTTATTTTGGAAACACGCCACCACACTGCCTTAGCCAAGCATAGTACGAATTATTAACAGATAAATCCAGTTCCTCAAGATGGCCTCGTGGTATTTTATGAAGCGTTCCTCTCCACACCAACTGTTTGTGTTCATGGCCCTTCATACTTCTGTTAAAGGAAATTAATTTTTTCACAGCAAGAAAGATTTAAGCTTATGACTCTGTTTTACAAATCTTACTTGGAAGTTACATTTCAGTCTGGTGGGTAAATCTCAATGGTTGTTCTAAGCCCCTTTCTTTGGTCCTCTAAAAATATTCTAAATAAGCATAATGAACCATTGATCTTGATTATCCCATACCACTGTAAGAGCACCGGCTTTCCTCCCTCAAGGAGAGATAGCAGAATGTATTTGTATATTTGTTCAAGGAGGAATTTCCCAGGAAAGCTGTGCTGGAGCCCCATGTCCTCCTTTACAAGCCCTGACCCTGTGGGAACTGGGAAGCTTTATTTACCCCGCTGCTGTCTGTTCCTCCCAAGTGCTCAGAGCTTCGTTCAGGACCTTACAGATTCCTACTCTCTAAGGAGAAAGACCATTCTGTAATTCATACCACTCTTTTATTCTCCACAGAATGATGAAATCGAGCCTGCTGCATTCACTTATGAAAAGTTCTATGAACTGACGCAAAAGATTTGTCCTCGGACAGACATAGAAGATCTTTTTAAAAAAATGTAAGTCTCAGTTATGAGGAAATGTTATGCAATGTTATCCTTGCAGTTTTAGATTTTGAAAAAAAAAACATTTTTACCATAATATTTTTAATATAATTTGTTGCTAGTTCTAGGACTATCTAGTCAGGTTGACATTTTCACCCCTTAATTTATCGGCATAAGAGCCCACTCTGAGTTTTTGAGAACCGTTGACAGAGATTAATTACAGCACCTGGAACGTTCCCCGGCATTGGCTTTACTAACGACCTACAATTTTAACCTGCTCTGTTAGGTATTAACCCATTATGTGAACTAACTAGATTCGATTTGGAACGTTAATATGTTGTTGAAAAGTTCATTCATTCCAGTTATTTCAAATGGATGACTTACATGTTGTTTTTGAAGGGCTGTCACCTGGTAATGCTAAAGAATTGCAGGCATTTTCTGTGACCTAGTGGGAATGTTATCCTTCCTTTGTCGTTGTTGGGTCCCCCACCTCCCCACGACAGATTCTTGGCCACTCTAAGAATGACCTACTTCAGGGTTAGAAGATGAGTTTAGAATTATCGACAAATGTCAACATGTAAATCGTACCTACTGTAGCATCATATACCAAAACTTACTTTTTCTAATAAATTTCTTTTCAGCAATGGAGACAAAACTGATTATTTAACGGTAGACCAATTAGTGAGCTTTCTAAATGAAGTAAGCTTTTTCATACATTAACTCCATAAGTCTGTGTGCAGTGGCTTGCGTCCCAGTGTCCTCACTGCATGTTCCCGTCACCTGCCCTCCCTCGCTCTGCTTCTGAACTGCTGATCTTTCCATGATGGCTTTACCAGGTGCAAAAATCAGCTGCTGCCCATGTGTTCATGTGCTTCCTCCACGCTGGCTTTGCACACCACCTTCTGTTGGTTTCTCGCTGTGATGTGTAGCTTTGGTTCTGTGTGTATGTGTGAAATCTGTAATATATTTATTTAATTAAATGTGTCCTTTTGTTTTACAAGATGATACTTATGGTACTTTTTTTTTTTTTACTATTGACCTCGTAACTAGAGAATGTATTTATTTTTACCACACTGTAGTTGGGTTCTCCATTGCTAACTATGTCTCATACCTTTGCATGGACTGGAAACCTTTTTGTTTTTTTTTTTTTTGTTTGTTTGTTTTTGTTTTTTTTTTGGTCTTTTAATGAATTGCATGTAAGAAAAGTACATAGGTTCAAATAGAATATTCGACACAAGATCCTGGGTGAAAATACACTATTAGGCTAATTAGATTGCTGGTTAAATTTTTACTTTTTATTTTCAAAACAAGCTCTGAGCTAAATTTAGGACATGATTCATTTGGCAACTGAAATCGGTTAACACAATTTGCTTAAGCACAAGGTAAAAATATTTTAGGGCAAAGTAAAGGTCACAACTTTTATTTTTGCAACTAAAATAAACATTTTTATATGTACAAAAGAGTTGTCATCACCAAGGCTCTTTTTAATTCCCAAAGGAAAATGTACTTTTCCCCCAACATATAGAAGAGTTTGAGTAAGGAATAAAAAATGTCATTTTGTTTGAAAATAATTTAAGTTTATAATCATACCACAGAGAAAATGTGTAAAATGACAGGGTTGCTGGTGATGGGTCAGCTCAGAGACAGAACACATGGTTAACATGCAGAAGCCCCTGTATTCCCCAGCATAAGCAGAGTGGGGGGAGCCTCATGCCAGACACAAGGTATTGCCACTAATAAAGACAGTCCATGATTTGCTACTTTGAAGAAACAAATCACATCACTATGGAAGGCTTTCTCTTCATTCCTTGTGAGTGTTCAGTGGCTTCCAGTTTATAGGGCGACTGGTCAGAAACTGTTAATCAAACTGTAATTACACTGAGGCAGGAAAGAGAGGGACCCCATGTAGCCACACAGATGTCTTCACCTTTAAATCTTTTTCAGGACAATACAGTATTTATTTTACTTGGAAACATTTCGAGTCTTTCCACACCACTAGACTTTAGTCATGCGAATTCTATGTTCGCGGTCTTTACCCAGATATGATCCACATTCTTGTGCTGCAGTTGCTCAGAAGTTGAATTGCTTTGCTTCATTTCCTTAACCCCTCTCCCTTCCTCCTGTTGCTTGTTCTGTTCTATCTCCCTTGGGTTTTCCATGTACTTTGATTCATTGATCAGCTTAAATCTGGTGAGATGAGCAGGAATCCAACTTCGTACAAAGGGGGAAGAGAGCTTAGTAGAAAGGAGGAAACCTACCGCCCGCTCAGCTCATTTCCTATAATCATGGGGCCCCAGCCATCCATCAAACAAACTCTTCCTACTGCATTTTGCTAATGTGGTTCAGAAGCAGTTCTGAAGTCCTAGGTAGAATATGGGCAGCCCTCACTGGCTCTTGTCTGATACACTTCCTCTCCTGGATCGTTTCATTGGTCTACCCTTCTAATTCCTAGAAGATTTTTTTAAAACTTTTTACTTTTAAAAACTTGTAAGCCTTTATGTTTTAAACAATTAAAGTATTTAAGGAAAATGTGCTCATACATTCTTGCTGTTGTCCATATTTTTATGAGACAGGCCTTTCTCATCGCTACTACAGCAATTATATCCTTTCTTCTTTATATTTCTTTCTATTTAGCTTCTCTCTGACAGTAAGGAGATACTGTGAATGTTTGGGTGAGAATGATGGAATCAGTGTGATTCTATCATTGGGTTGTAGAGACTACAGAACAATTCAGAAAATTCTATGGCTTGCATTTTTTAATCAATGTGTCTTCCCCAAATCTCTTTCTTTTTATCCTAGTGAACTCAACAGGAAACTCTAGATAAAAATGTGGGACTCTCCTTGAGGTATTGTTCAGACCCAGGAGCATGCTACCAGCTCCTTGCACATACTATGTGTAGTCCTACTCTTGTCCCTTAATTTCCCCCAAATCAAAATGGCCCCTCACCATATCAACTTCAAAACCCACAATGGAAGGAGAGCTCATTCTGGAAAGGGGCATCTGTGGGACATTCTGCTTAGTATACTGTCTGTCTCCAGGAGGCTGGAAGGAGAGATGGAGATTGTCGGTCCTTTGCTTTCATAGTTGCTGTATGGGGTTTATGCTCCATTCACCCTCCCTCCCCCTCCTTATCTGTGCCAACTACACTTACTAACTCATAAGCTTGGGACTTCCTCTTTACCTGCTGCCCATAGCCTCTTTGTCATGGATCCCCACTGCATCATCCCCAGATCAGAAACATCAGCATCTCCTGGCAGCTTGTTAGCTATGCAGACACATCAATTCAGCCTCTTAACAACTTGTCCAGACAGCCCGTGGACCCATGGAAGTTTGTGTAAAACTCTCTAGGCTGATGGGACTCTTCCTTAGAATGCTTGGTGATGTGGGGAGAGATTAAGAGTACTGTGTATATCGTGGTGTTCTCCATAAAGAGTTGAGTAATGCAGTCTACCACTAACATCTAAACTTTTGTTGTGGCTTTCTCTGTTTATGAAATTAACAAGCTGGAGGGTTGGAGAGCCGCATGCTAGGAGCTGCCAGTGGCCAGCTGTACTGTCAACTCAGTTTTTCCTATCTAGTAGGACTAATTAAAATCTCTGGGTTCAGTTAGCTTCACCTTTTTCATATTTCTAAAAAGATAAGTTGGTTTAATTGTCACCTCCATTTCCTATTTGAGTTTTTGTAGAGATGACAGCCAAGGGTCTACAGAATTGAGGGCTGCATGGAGGGCAAGAGAGACTGAAAGAAGAAAGGTGGCAAGGTCTTAGATGGAGACTGTAATATTTTAATGGCTTTATTGATTTTAATTCTTTATTTGTTATGTGTATGAGTATATTACACTCATATTGTGCAATACCCACAGAGGTCAGAAAAGTGTGTCAAGTTCCCCTGGAACTGGAGTTAAGGATGGTTGTTATCTACCATGTGGGTGCTGGGAATTGAACCTAGGTCCTCTGCAAGAGCAGCCAATGCTCTTAAACTCTGAGCCATCTCTCCCAGCTCTAGCTTTATTTTCTTATTGCCAGTTATCCTCTCCCTAACACATCACATGGTCATGTTAGGGTTAAACTGATTTTTACTTTTTTTTTTTTTTTTTTTTACTAGTTGGAAGTATGTAGGAAGGGACCTAAGATCCCTTTCTTTTTTTTCTCTGTTCGTTAGTGGGAAGGTAAAAGAGAAAGGAGGATGTGTTTCATCCTTTGACTAAACTTATCCTTACAAGTTATTCCTTTCACTTTTTATGTCTTTTTTGAATATTATATCAACATCCATCTCTCCCAGTGCAGCTTGGATTAGGGCCAGTTGACGTCCTCACTCAGCAAGAGCAGGGACTGAGTTTTGGGGACCTGTCCATTATCTGCCTGGTTTACTTGGCACAGTTTTCCCTTACATAGTCTTGGAAGCCATTTAGAATCTGAGTAAGCACTGGCTATGAGGGAGCAAATATCCTGGGCATGTTGTTTATCTGAATAGAAGAAGTTAATGATATCTCAGAGCTTTGAAGAACTTGCCTCGCTGTGGCTGTATCTAACTTGAACTCTTCTACATCCTGTTACCCTGAGGTTACCTGGCTGGGATTTTTTTGCCCTCCTTGTTTCAGTGTTGTGACTCTAATGCAAACCTTATCATTTATTTCCCCCTTCTAGATTATTCAGACTGTGTTCTACTACCTTTTTAAAATGTGAAAATTTGGGGAAAAGAGAAGATTGTGTTGTCCGGCAGAGCCGATGCAAACACAAAATGGGGTTTCATGTTGTCTGCACTCAATGCTTACTTACTGAGAATGTAATTCTTAGGTTGATGCATCCTAACTCTCCTGGGTATTGCTTCTGCTAGGTGGACAGTCTCATGAGTATTGGGGCTTTATTAGGGAAACAGGTCAAATAATTACAAGACAGCTCTTTCAGGATTTTCCCCCCACAGATAAGCAAATATGTTAAAATGCATGTGACCGACCTTTAAAGCAGTGCTTCTAGGGGGTGGGAGGAACAGTCCCCTAGAGTTCAGGCTGGCCTCCAACTCTTTATATAGCAGAAGCTGACTTTGAACTTGGAATCCTCCTGCCCCCTGTCAAGTGCTGGGATTATGGGCATACACTGCCAAGCCCGATTTGTGCAGTAATGGGGATCAAGCCCTGGACTTGTAGGATGTTAGGCAAGCACTCTACCAGCTGAACTACATCCCTAGTCCTAGAATAGTGCCTCTTAAACTTAATGTAAATCAGAATCACCTGGATCAGGTTCAACCACAGAACTGGGGAGAAATTTCTGACAGGCTCCCAAGAGATGGTAACACAGCTGCTATCTACAGAGAACACTTCCGGTAGCACCATGTTAGTCTGGACATCACATGTGTGTGCAAAAGCACACTGAAATGACTGAACTCCCTTCTCTTCTTTTTCCTATCTCTATTTCTGTTTTTCCTTCTTTCTCTCTCTTTTTAAGTGATGTGTCCTGAATGCTTTACAATGAGCTTATTTTTAAGTCAAAAGACTTATCTTATTAGAGAAGAGAAATACAGAGGACAACGCAGACCATGACTCTGTTGGGGTTTTTAAAAGGACCCTTTCTACCCTTCATCTGTCTTCTCCCATAATACTGTTATGGGAGAAGACATGTGTCCAGAAAATGTTTTTTGTTGTTGTTGTTGTTGTTCCTTTGATTGATTTTTAAATGATTTATTCTCACCCAGGGTGGAGTCCCTCAGTCTCTTGAACACCAAGCTCTGTTGCATGTTGAATCAGCCTCCTTCACAGGGTGCCGCATGCCTCCACTCGCCTGATGTTCCATTGTCCACACCATGGTTCCCCTTTCTCTTCATATCTCATCACCGTTCTTATGGCCTCAAGGCCTGGTATTACTGTAACAGTTTCCACCCTAGCATATGCATGGGCATAATCAGTAATTTCATAGATTATACCAGAAGAATGCTTCATATGAATAATTGACACAAAGATACGGATCCTTTATAATTTAACACTCTTAACTAAATGGAAGAGGGAGAAGTCTAGAGATTTCCATGCTTTAGCAATTAGAATCAAGAATTCCATTGGCTAAAGGTATTCATCTGCATCTGACCCTCTTTTCAGATGATCATCCCAAAGCAAACAGGGAATGGAAATCAGTATGAAATTTTAACTCCTTCTTAAATATCTTTCTAATAATATTTTCAAAGACTGTGCATATATTTGGGTAAAGAGTTTTTTGCGAAGGTGCTGTGTATTGACGAATTCTTGCCCACATTGCTTATTGGTCATTATTCCATGAAAGTTTGATTGATTCATTTACACATTTGAGGGATGACAGAGGACACAGTGCAGTTCTGTCATCTACAGTGAACACTGAGGAAGTTTAACGGACCCTCTGCCTCCAAACACATACACACGAGAGAGAGGGAGGGAGGGGGAGAGAGAGAGAGAGAGAGAGAGAGAGAGAGAGAGAGAGAGAGAGAGAGAGAGCACGAACACACACAGTGTGTTTTTCACCATCCCAGGGAGTCAGGGTGACCCCACTAGCAGTCCTTCTAGCCCTCCTGCCGTGCATGGCCTGTCCTGGGGTGGATTTAGAAATGGGCTGTAGCCAGCTTCCCCGAGTGCCTTCTTCCACGCACTCTTTGCTTGGGGACTTCTCTTAGGGCCAAAGTAGGTTCAGTTTTACAGTGAAAAAAAGATGAGATGCCCTAAGCTACTTAAAATCAGATTTTTTTATATGGCTTACAACTTATAAATATCCTTGTGCTGATTAATTTTTGTCATTACCATTATATAATTTTGGAAAATATGGACTCGAGAAGAAAAAGCTTGCAGAATGCTCAATAAACCTCTTATTAACAGAGAAAGATACATAAAAAATGAAATAAGTGCTTGTCCAACCTTAGGGATTTTGCTGTTACTGTTTTAGGGCTTTGAGCTACTTAGTATGTGATCCGATTGTTTATTTGAATTATTTTTTGGCTTTTTATTTTTTTGCTTTTCACTTTTTTAAAACTAGCTTTAATATTAAATTTTAAAACATTTTTATGATACTTTGACCTCACTTTTTACAGACATTTGTGGCATGTTTCACCCTATGGTATGAGAGCTTGAAGACAATATAGTTAAAATGCATTGTCTGTTCTTCAGTATGAGAAGAGAATCTTAATTCCCTCTCTCTTTGATATGAGGCTCCAACAAAGGACACACAAACTTGTTTTTTTTGTTGTTGTTATTGTTCTTGTTGTTCTTTTAGTGTAGTTCAGGGAGAGAGCCATGAAGGCAGTGAAATCTGATCTTTGTAGTTATAAATATGATAGTCTAGATATACTGTTTTAGACATCATATACTTAGAAACCTGCTGTGAGAATGAGGAATGGGAGTCTAACGGAGTTATTTTCTTATCATAGCATCAACGAGATCCTCGACTGAATGAAATTTTATTCCCATTTTATGATGCTAAAAGGGCAATGCAGATCATTGAGATCTATGAGCCTGATGAAGATTTGAAGAAAAAAGGTAATATAAAAAAATCATTAAAGATTGTTTCAATGAGACAAGAACATGTGCAACTTCTAAAACCCTTGAGTTTAATTAAAAATATGTTTTAGAGCATCATAGATCCAAGGATCAGTATGATTTATTTCTCTGCTCTTAATATTTATACGTTCTATCAAATGAGTCCCTGTTGTCTAATGTATACTCTAAATTTATTATGCTGTTAAACCTACTGTAGTGATAATCCCCTGTGTATTTTCTTGTATTAGGTTTTGTGAGGCTTTTTTTTTTTTTTTGTATTTTTGAGACAGGGTCTCCCTGTAGCCCCAGGTGGCCTGGAACTCACTCTGTAGACCAGGCTGACCTTAAACTCACAGAAATCTGCCTGCCTCTGCCTCCCGAGTGCTGGGATTAAAGGCGTGCCCCACCTGGCCTCTTATATTAGGTTTTAATTTTATATGCTGATTTATATATAGAATGCCGACGTTAGTGACTGCAATCTTTGAAAATAATTTCTGTTACATAAAAATGTTAGACCTTCTTTGTCTCATTTTCATTTAACGAAATAAACTTAACATGAGTCAGTGCACTGTCTTGTTCCTCATTTGACCTCTGGAATGGAAGATAAAAACAACTGATAGGAAATTGAATAGTCAGGAATTATTTTAGCACATTGTTGGTATTTCTGGACCTTGGTCCCTTCTAATGAAACTTTGCAACTAGTGTGAGATCCAAATACTGGTCCAAGGAAAAGCATGAAAATTGAAGGTCAGCCCCGCAGCAGTGGGCAGCTCCCCCAGAGGACAGGAAAGGTGACACCAAGACAGCTGCGTAGCCACGGGCTTCTCACTTTCCCATGAGCCCTTGGGTCTCAGAGCCTCTGTTTCCTCCTCTTTAAATGGATTCATTCTTCTTTGCATTGACAGTGAATGTGTCTGAAAGGTTGACACATTCTCTGGATCCTCACAGAACTCGTCTATAGCTATGCCTGGCATTCTATGCCCATGGCACTTTCTCCTTGGTGGAGCTGTGCACTTAGGCTGTGCTGGCGCCACAGATGCCCATGTTCGGCAGGAGAGTTTCATTACTTACCTCTTCATCAATATTCTACATTCTGTATTTTCTTCCACTTTATGTACGATTAAAGCAGAGGGGAGAACAATAATGGAAGGTGATGGGATCTTGTCACTGCCTTGTTGCTGTGTGGCACTGAGCAAGGAAAGAGCCTCCAGAGCCTCAGTTTCTCTTTGTATGAGTCTCATGCAGTCATTTGCTATCACTTCTCTGCTGTCATGTGTGCATTCTTGTTTGGCTTCAGGGGATTGGATAGGGAGCCTAGTGCTTGCTGTACCACTGAGTGGTATCCCCAGGCCCCGCTTGTATAAACAAGGTGGAGGGAGGGCTGACTCACTAAGCACTCTGCTAGATATGCTAAACGCATTAGTTATGTTTCTTGTTGCTGTGGCTGGAACCCCTGACAGTTGCAACTAGAGGGAAAATAGGTCATTTTTGGGTCATACTTTCAGGAATTTCATTCATTGTGGTAGGAAGACATGGTGTCAGGATAGAAGACAGCTGGTCACATCATGGCAGGATCAGCAGCCAGAGCCAGCCTGGACTATATCCCCAAAGGCATGACCTACCCTCTCCAGTCAGACTCCATCTCCTAAAGGTTCTATAACCTCCCAAAACAGCATCACTGACAGGGGGCTGAGCCTGTGGCAGGCATTCCACAGTCAAACCATATCAGTGGGGATTCAGAACGGAGTAAGGAGTGACTCCCATCTGGAAGGCAGCTGTGACCTATTCAAAGAAAAGACAAGTGAAACAATTCCTCAGCAGTTTGATAATGTTGCGTGTCCTCATTTCCCATGTTCTTCCACGTCCTAAAAGTCTACACAGCCACCACTGATGCTACATACATAGCTTCCCTATTGTACAAATGGGAAGGCCTATCTTTGTATCTGAGAATGCAGCCTGAACTGAATTGGAAAATGATGTATGAAATACACAAAGCATCAATTAAAAAAATAATAAATAAAAAAAACAATATTTATATTCTTGACAATTTAAAAAAAAAGGCATTTTTATCAGTTTCTAGTGGGAGTAGCAGTAGGTACAACTAAGTGCCTTGGGATTTGGGCAGTAACTCATCAAGTAGAAAACATCCTTTCCAATAGCCTAGCCGTTCCACTTGCAGGTGTACATCCTAGGCAGTCTCTCAGACATTCCCCAAATGCTGGCTCTCAGAGCGGCACAGCGCTCAGCGTCTGTCTCTTTTCCCTCCCCTGTCCAGTACTCGAGCAGGTAGAGGGGTGCTCATTCAGGGCTTCTGTATGTATATATACAATGTTCAGAGTAGACCCCCCACCCCAGTCCCAACCTCTTACATAAACTATGGGCCTGTGGTAGGCTTGCCCATCTGCATGTTGAATGGACATTTCTAATGCGTATGTGCAGCATGCTTTGATTTCTTCTCTCTCCAGTTCTCTTCCTTTCTTTCCCAGCCTATAAAATGGTCCCACTATTCACTCAGCTTTTCAAGTCAGAAGTCTTGGAGTCACCGTGACCCTGTTTCATTCTTTCACTACAAGCATGATTGATTTATAAAGCAAAACTGGAGATTCACTTCTTGTCATCCCCACCTTCCCAGACTATTCAGGCCCTACAGCCATAGGCAACGCCAGTTGGCTTCAGACTCATTTTTTCCTTTCTAGCCAGTGTTGTGCTCCACACAGCAGCCAAACTAAGCCTCTTAGAAGCATATTTAATGTTATTCTACTTTTCCACTGCACCAAAGCTTCCCAGTACACTAAGGATAAAATCCCAAGTACTCAGGACTGAAGCAGGGCAGAAGCAGCCTTTGGCTCTCTCTCCACCTCATTTCCTACCACTTTCCCCTGAGGTTTTTCGCTCTGCCTGCTGTTGAGTAGACTTGGAACACACACTCCTGCATCAAGGCCTCCACACTTGCTGATCCTTCAGCCTGGAAATCCCACCTCCAGTTGTGCATGTGGGATACCTTCCCTGTGTGTATGTGACCTTAGCAGCCTTCCGCTGGCCACACCCCCAAGCCACTCTTCTTCCCCTCTATTCCTGCTTGCTTGGTCCTTGCACTTCCATGACATATTTGTTCGTTCATATCTTTTGTTCTTTTACCCATCAGCTGTAGATTTTCTGAACGTGAGCTGTGTCTCTATTTTCTGTCATTGCATCTGTCCCTGTGCCTCAGAAGTACTTCTGTTAGAATAAATGAATGTGCCCAAGGAGTAAGACATAGAAACTTCTATGGCAATATTTTAGTTGCAATTAGAAATGGCCTTGTATCCTACAGCAAACTAGTGGATAATAAGTTATGGTATATTCGTATCTGGACTGCTGTGCATTCAGTGAAAGATAAGTGAGGAAGATTCATATATGTGAATGTATACACATACATAAATTATATGGCTCCATATGTATAATAGACAACGTGCATATATAACAGAAACTTCAAATGCAGCCAGTAGATGATCTCCTCTGTAAGCACTGAAAATGATATGTTGATTGGGTGGATGCACAAGTACTGAAACTGAAAGGCAGTTTTGTGAGTGTTAGCGCAAGAACTAGGATGGTGCTTATTATTTAGCAATAGAAAAATGGAGTTTTAGTGTAGCCCATAGGCCCTCTAGTGCCATCTGTAAATGAGCATTCCTTTCATAAAGGTCAAATCAGTAAACAAAACGTGACGGACTACCAAAGGCCTGCCTGAGGTCCTTTGCTGTTTACTGAATGATCACCCATGTTTTTCTGTGAATATGAAACTGTTTCATAATTTACAAGTGGTTAATAAAGAAAAAAGCAAAGGGCTATGGCTGCTAAAGGTTGTTAAATGCAAGTCATCCACCCTGCAGTTGCCTTGTGGGCCTTGCCCCATTCCAGAAGAGTGACTGAAATAAACAGTGACCTCTGAGCTGTTTCAGTAACTTTTTTCACTAGTTCCTTCCTCCCTCCCTTTCAAATAACCATGAAAATTAAATTTGGAGAGGCAAGTGCCTCCAGGCAAGGTCCTTCCTTCAACTGAAGGCAGTAGTGACTTATGCTTGTGTAGCGTGCTGTACAGGGATTTTTATGTTCCATCCGTGATGCTGCTGCGAGGCATGTGGGCCAGCACTTTCCCCCCTTAAGGCAGGAGTGACAGGAGCAGAGCCCTAGAAAGGCCCGGGCCTCACATCAGCACAGTGCGTAGCACTGGTTCCTAGCTTGGAGAACTATGAACTACCATCATGGATATGACACAAGAATATTTCTAGGATGCCTTGTACCATGTATAGCGTGTAATTCTATATTTCATTCAATCTCTGGAAGGTGCAGGTTCTTGGGAAAGAGTATGAAGTTGTTTTCACTCTTACATTTTATGTCGCCTCAACTCCCCTGAGCAAAACTTAAGATGTGTATCTTCAGAGCTACAAGTGCTACTAAGATGTTCTTTTTACCTCCAGGCCTCATATCAAGTGATGGATTTTGCAGATATCTGATGTCAGATGAAAATGCCCCAGTCTTCCTAGACCGCTTAGAACTTTACCAGGAGATGGACCACCCCTTGGCTCACTACTTCATCAGCTCTTCCCACAACACCTACCTCACGGGTCGGCAGTTTGGTGGGAAATCTTCGGTAGAAATGTACAGACAAGTTCTCCTGGCTGGTTGCAGGTCAGACACTCCAGATGGCAATTTGTTTATATATAAACACACATATACACCCCTACACACACACACACACACACACACACACACACACACACACACACACACACCCCTCTTACCCCATGAACTTGTTCCAAGATGCCCAGTGGATATATGAAACAATAGGTTGCACCTAACTCACTGTATACTATTTTTTTCCTATATATAAATACCCGTGGTGAAATTTTGCTCACAAAATAGATACAAAACAGTTTAACAACATTACTAATACAAAATTCTAACATACTGCACTAAAATTGGCAGCACCCCAACCTTTCCTCTTGAGGCCGTTATGATGAAAGTCAGATTCTTTGAATAAAAGCACCGTGGTTCTACACTTTAGGGGCAAGGGAGGCCCCTAAGTGACTGCCAGGTAGCAATGTTTACAGGGTGATATACATGCTCTGGACTGATTTGAATCCCGGGCAGGACACTGGGCTGCTGAGGGATATCATCCCACCACTTAACAATGATATGCAGTTTAGACAGAGTTTCTTATTCCTAGAATTGTCCATTTAATATATTTAGATGACTGTTCACCTGAAGTAACTGAGCCATGGATTAGGAAAAACTGCTACAATTTGATTGTCTCTGAAATATGAGATAGTAATCAGAGTAAAAAGGACACTTGCTTGTCTTGTTAATGGATTATGTTGTTCATTGAGCTTTGAGGAAGAAAAGACCATATCTCTCAAAAAAGTTAAGAGCCATCCTGAAAGTCAAAGGTATTTTTTTTTTTTTTTGGTCTTTTTTAAGACAGGGCCTCACTGTAGCCCCAGCTGTCTGTCCTGGAACTCACTATGTTGACCAGGCTGGCTTTGAACTCACAGAGATCCACCTGCCTCTGCTTCTGGGCCTCCAGAGTGCTGGAATAAAAGGCATGACCACCAGGCCTGGCAAAAGATCTTCTTTTACTCTGAATTTAAGATATGCCTCCTGGGGCTGGAGAGATGGCTCAGCAGTTAAGAGCACCGACTGCTCTTGCAGAGGACCCGGGTTTGATTCCCAGCACCCACATGGCAGCTGAGAACCGTCTTTAACTCCAGTTCCAGGGGAATCCGACACCCTCTTCTGACCTCTGTGGCACTGCACGACATGGGTGCACAAACCTACATGCAGACAGTACATCCATACATGTAAAAAATAATAAAATTTAAAAATAAAATATGCGTCCTAGAATTGCAAAGCAAGAAGCACGCATTTTAAGAAGTCAATTAAGTTTTCTACTTGTTATAGGCACTTTCCAATTTAGTTTTATTTAATTTTATTTTTTATGTTTATGAATGTACTGTCTGCATGTAGGTTTGTGCACCCATGTCATGCAATGCCGCAGAGGTCAGAAGAGGGTTTGGATTCCCCTGGAACTGGAGTTCTCCTGGAATTGGAGTTACAGATGGTTCTCAGCCGCCATGTGGGTGCTGGGGATTGAACCCAGATCGCTCTTAACCGCTAGGCCATCTCTCCTGCTCCTAGTTTTAATGTTACAAAAAGTTTGGAAAGTTAGGTTGCAGAGCCTGCACAAGGCTATGAGTTCAACCCCTGGCACTGCCTCCCGTAACCCTAAATCTGCTGACTTTATATGAAAAGTTAAGAAATTTAATTCTCTAAGGAGAGATTGCTGAAAATGTTTTATATAGAAACAAGCAAATATTTAAGGTTTAAAGCATTTAAAAATACTAATAGCAAAAAAAAGGAAAATAGATTCCAATTTGTTTCTTGGGAATATTTTTTAAAATTTATTGCTTCTTCATATATGAAAACACTATAGAAGAGATTAACCCCATCCTTACAACCTTCATGTAGTTCGTCTGAATACTTAACAGCATGAACATTTTTATTTGGTTCTGGAGCCTGAACTGAGAGCCTCACACATGCTCAATGTGTACTCTACCTGAGTTATATCTCCAGCCCTCATTTTTTATTTTGAGAGAAAATATCAGTTTCCCAAGCTGACCTTGAACTTGTAATACACCTGTCTCATCCACTCAAGTAACTGGGGTTATAGGCTTGTGCCACCAAGCCCAGTTCAAGAAAACTTTCTAACATGACAAAAATAGTGTTATTCCATTTAACACTTTTAAAATGCCACCCAAACCCAGCTTGTTTACAAATTTTCCATTTGTCTTCAAATTGTGACTTTGTCTCAAGTAAGATTTCATTTATAATAGAGCTTGTCATGCCCATTAAGTCTCCTAATGCCACCCACAGTTCCCCCTCTGTAATACCCCTGTGATGAGAAGAGTATAAAGTGTTTTTAATCTGTGCAGTTTGTCAAATAACCCTGTTACTCATTGAGTTTCTTGTCCTATGAGAAAGCAACTTATTTTGACATCTCTGAATTTGTAAATAGACTTTTATAATAAGGATTCAAATATTGTAATTTGACTGTGTCACTAGATGTGTTGAACTTGACTGTTGGGATGGAAAAGGTGAAGATCAAGAACCGATAATCACTCATGGGAAAGCAATGTGTACAGACATACTATTCAAGGTATGTGTCAGTACTACACAGCTCTAATATTCCCAGACTATTGAGAAAGCACGGGACACACAGATGGAAATGAGAAAATAAAGTTTCCTTCTTTCAAGCAATACAAAGGTATTTCTTCTCATTTTGAGGAGAAAATCAAGACACACGTCATTGGCTGGATAATATTCCCTTCATAGTGTTTTTCCTGCCTTCAAATGATAACTGTTGCATAATGAGGTCTTTAGCATGGCCCACCTAGTGTTCAAAAAAAAAACACACACACACACAAAAAAAAACAGTCTTTCAAGGCAGTCACAGTGTGGAGCACTTACAGTCCAGCTACTTGGGAGACTGAAGCAGGAGAATTACTTGAGTTCATATTTCAGAGCATGTGCAGCCACATAGTGAGACCTTTTCTCAAATCAAAATAAAAAAATAGTTTTGTTTCTTCTTTTCTACTTATTTGCTCCCTCATTCTTTGTAATTCCCGAAATGTCTAGGTGGCATAACGAGAATTTTAAGTAGGGGTCTTAAGAATGAAATAATGAGACAGGCGGATCTTTGTGAGTTCAAGGCCAGCCTGGTCTACAAGGTGAGTTCCAGGACAGCTGGAGCTATAGGGAGACCCTGTCTCGAAAAGGCCCAAAAAAAAAAAAAAAAAAAAAAAAAAAAAAAGAATAAAATAATGAGGTTAGCCTTTGGGAATGCTTGTCAAGAAATCAGAGACACTTGCAATCCATACCAGAAATTGGGCTCCACACTTTTAAGGATTCAGAACAGGGAAGCAACATGATTACAGGATCTCTAGAAGGACAGTCAGTCATTCCAGTACTGAGACCAGTAAGAAGACCACCCCATAAGGCATTCCCTGACAGGGACCTGTGAATAGCAAACATGGCATCTCCCATGCCTCTGGTGGTCTCCGTGGGTGATGTGAAGATTAGTTCTTTAAAATATCTCTCCACCTGTCCATGGTATCCTGCCAACCGTAAGTCAAGATAAGAAACTGTATAGTTGACCAATGTGAGATGCATTGCATCTCCTGGTTTGTGTAGTTTAGGATAAATATTCACAAGCATCTGGAGCAGTAGTTCCCAGCTCTGTGTATGAGTGAAAACACCAGGATGTCTTCAAACTACGGATGCTTCAGCCCTACCCTAGGAACACTCTGTCCATGCCATGTCTCTTAGCCAAGGTGCTGGTGAGTCTTGATCAGTGATGATTCATGATGACAGTTCCTGAGAAGAGCCATGAGTATTTTCCCATGAGAGGCTGTGAGTTTATACAGCCACTGCCTGACAAAAGTGATGTCCTCTTCAGATATTTAAAGAGCCCAGTAATGAAGCAGCATGGAAAAGAATCATTCAGAAGAAAAGCAGAACCCAAGGACAAGTCCAAAGTTTTCCTGCAAGAATAATTTTTGGTCAATTTGAATGGACAGTCAAGGTCATGGTCATGACCTAGGAATAAACTTTAAATCAGAATAATTAACTGGGGCTGGAGAGATGGCTCAGTAAGAACAGTTACTGCTCTTCCAGAGGACCCAGGTTCAGTTCCCAGCACCCACATTGTGACTAACACCCATCCTTAACTCCAGTTCCAGGGAATCCATTGCCTTCTTCTGGCCTCTTTGAACACCAGGCATGCACACGAGGCACTTACATACATGCAGGCAAAGCACTCACATGCATAGAAATACTTTAAAAATCAATAAAAAAATAAATGACACCTCAGCCCATAAGGCCTTAATAAAACACCCCAAGATTATCTAATCTTGACCATTATCATTTCAAATACACTTCCTTAGATAATGATTGTAGAATGTTTTCTGATTTGCTAAGCAATGAGACGTGCCCTGTGGCTAGCTACAGACCAGTAAGAATTTGTATATTTTATCAAGTGTGATACTCTGTGGAAACATTGATTCGAAGTCCTTTTTTCCTAAAATGGACACTTGGACCAACAATGTGATATAGCTTTTTCTGTTTCATGATAATGCAGGGTATAGGGAGGCATGTCAGCTCATTCAAAAGTTCTTTCAAGGAGGGGCTGGAAAGACAGCTCAGCAGTTAAGAGCACTTGTTCTTGCAGAGGACCAGAGTTTAGTTCCCTGCACCCAGGTTGGGAACCCTCTTCTGGCCCCTGAGGGTATTACACTCACGTGCACATACACAGTCACACTCCACACACACACACACACACACACACACATAATTAAAAATAAAGTAAATCTTGGGGGGTTTCTGAAAAAGAAAGTTGTTTCAAGTGTAAACTGAATCCAGAGTTGTCTCCTGTTTCCCCTCACGTGTTGCTCGGTTATGGAGACCACCTTTTCACTAGGCTAACATGAAACAAGAGACATTGCAGTTGTCACATCAGTTCACCGAGATCTACATGGAGTTGATGAGGTATAGCCCAAGATGATTTCCAAACTCAAAGGGATGTCAAGATAATGTAGCAATCTTTACCTTATTACGAACACATTTCTCCCAAGGCTTAGGGAATTGATTAGGGTCTGTCATGAAAATCACTTACAAACCTTATGTGTTCTTCAAGGAGAATAGTGAGAATTGGGAGCCTCCCCAAAGAGTACAGCCCTTGTTTCATATGCATCAGGCCCTGGGTTTGGTCCCCAGCATTGCAGAAAGAGGGGTGTGTGAGAATGGGGAACCCGAGTCCCTGATTTGGCAGACTGGCGAGCCACTTAGGTCGAGCCAGTTGATGATAGCATTCTGGAGAAATAAAAGAGGTTTGATTAGAAAGCAATGTCGTACACTGTTCCAGGACTGTATCTAGGCAGCTAGGTTCTTCAGATCAAAATTGCTATAGTTGACTTTCTGAACTCATCATTAGTAATCTCTAAATACTGTCTGATGCTTAAAATCTTTTAGCTCTTGTCTCTGATTAACATTCTTTGTCTTTAAAGGATGTGATTCAAGCCATCAAGGAAACAGCATTTGTCACATCAGAATACCCTGTAATTCTCTCCTTTGAAAACCACTGCAGGTATGAAGATTTATTCTTCTCCAGGCCTCTGCTTGGTGCTATTTCCAAACCCTTGCTCCTCATCCTGCTTTTCATGTTTTTATGTAACCCAGTAGTTTGTTGTAGGAAGTACAGTGAGGGCATAGTCATTCAAACCCCACCCACTAAGGAAGGTGGTCTTGCATTTTCATGTGCTTTCTCCAAACAGAAGGTCAGAAATTGGGACACTTGACTTAAAGTTCCTCTGAGCTGGAAGATTTGGTGATAACTTAAAAGACATTTTTATATTTTTCTTTTTAGTTTTTAATTTTAGGACTTCTTTTTCAGTTGTACCAGTTAAAGTTTTGTGGTATTTAGAAGCGTATCTCCAGTTAACGTTAAGAACACAATCTTGTATTTTACAGGGTGGGAGTCTTTCATTTTGTAGGAATGGATGACTTACTCTTGGATGGTTAATGGATATTTCAATTTACAAATGCCACTTCTTTCTCTCCAGCAAATATCAACAGTACAAGATGTCCAAATATTGTGAAGATCTATTTGGAGATCTCCTGTTGAAACAAGCACTTGAATCACATCCAGTATGTATTTTTAGCAAACCATATTTCCAGCATGAATGGATTTGTTTTGAAATTCGTTTTTCAAGGGTCAAGTAGCACTGGGAGACTAATACTAAGGATTTTCATATTTATTTATATTCTCTGGTACAAAAAGCTTTTATCATGCTTCAGAGGGATATAGAGAGGGACATAAACATGATTCAATTTAATTTGGATGCTCTTAAGGTCTCATGTTTTAAATTTCATAAAGCTCCCAGGGGGGAAAAAGTCTAGGCTCTCAGTGTTTCTCAGTGTTAGTTACATGTGAAGCACTTTAAACACACTTGTACTAAGCCCTCACCCACAGTTTCTTTTAATTGACCCAGGTATAAAACACAAACAGGTGTGTTTTAAAGCCTTCCAGGGAAATGAACGTGTGCCCAGGATTCAGAACTTGGGAGCCTCTTGTTGTGCCGCAAACCGATGTGATTCTGGAAGTTAAAGTTTCTAACTCAAAAAGAAATCCTTGGGTGATGTCAAATGGACATTTTTGAACTCCGTGTTACATGTGCCAGTTGCTCCTTAAGAGGATATTATTAAACATGTGGCCCTTACTTGGGCTTTATGAGGTTTAAGTGCATATGTAATCATTCCAAAGAGTTCACTACATTTTTATAAAGATCAACAAGCACAGATCTACTCTGACAAAATATTAAGAGAAACAAGTGTTTTGGTGATATAGTCACCTTCCGCTGACATAGCCTGAGGCAGTAGGAGAGGGGCAAGACACAGGTGACAAGAGGAGTATGCTTTGTGCCACAAGAATAATTTGGTTGTTTTGACCTTGAATTTTTTCCAAAGGTCTGTGTGGCAGCGGAAAGCACAGGAGAGAAGGCTCCATCCCTTCTTCCCTGCCTGATTCTCTCCAGCCTGCTGAAGCATCCTGGCAGTGCTGCCCAGATCCTCCTAGTGCTCCCTCTCTCTCGATGCCTTGGCCTAACTGTCGGCAGCCTGCAGCTTCTTGCTGGAATGTGGTTTCTGGTCTGGTCAGGCTTTGACCGCATATTAGAGACAGGCCAGCAATGCCAGAGAATGAGCACTCCACCCTGTTCCCCGCTCTGTCCCAGAGGCTCTGCAGCAGGAGCCCGGAGCGATAACTTCTGTTTAACATACCCTTGACCAGCTATGCTCTCTTCATTTTACTTTCTTACTCCCCTGTTGGAACATGTGGGAGCCACCTCCCAAATAAATTTCAGGTGTGTTAATCCTTGTCTCAGAGGCTGATTCTGAGGGAACCCAAACTAAGAAACACCTGTTATTTATTGTATGACTGTTATTTTCTTAACCCAGGCCCTCTGCCTGTTGCTTGGTCAGGAGAAGGGGTTGCTTTTGTGGAAAGAGTATTATCATCTTAAATGAAGGGTGTACACAGAAGTGGAAAGGTTAGTTCCTGAGAGTTGTAGCTCACATAGAAAGCTCTTAACTAAGGAGCTTTCAGTCTTGAAGGGGTGAGAACAAGACATAAAAACAAACACACTGATAGAAGATGAAATTCTGCTGTGTTGAATGTTTGCCGGAGAAGGCCTGGCGTGACAGATACCCAGGGAATAGAGCTGTTCCACAAGCAGCGTGTAGGAGGTGAATTCTATTAAAAAGTTTCACCAGGCCCAATAGAGACTTGCTTGTCACACGATAAACATGAGTTTGGATGGTGAATGGATTCTAGGAAAGACAGATTGGTAGGGGAATGGATAGGTGGGCGGGGGGTGGACAACTAGATATAGACTCATCACAGATAATGACCTAAACCAGCTCACCTTCTTTGCAGTAATAGGACAAGCAAATAAAACCATAGGAGTACTCAAATTATAGTAATTAAAACCTCTCCCATCTAAATCCTCTGGTGAACCCACCCAGCCAAATTCCCAAGTCAGTCTACTGAGCACAAAGTGTTAGTCTGTGATTTGAAATAGGTGGAGGTTAAACAAGTCCTGGCCTTTGGGATCAAGTGGTTGATACCCTGTACTTTAACCTTATGAAGGACCTAAAAAGTAGGAAGGCTGAAGTGGGATTGCTACCCCCCAACACCAGCTCTACTGGGGAAGCTGAATCCAGTCTGTATACTCCTGCTGACTGAGGGTTCCAAATTTGCGATGTTACTTACATCAAAGTTGGTTTCAGTGAACTGATATCATAAGGGCAGGAAAACAGCTGTGCTGACTGCCATCTAGTGGATGTTGGCTGGTATGACTCCAGGCCTCCAGGCCTCTTCTGTTCTCGGAACGAGAATAGAGAAGTCACTAATTGGACTCTTTCTGTGTCTCTAGCTTGAACCAGGCAGGCCCTTGCCATCCCCTAACGACCTCAGAAGGAAAATACTCATAAAAAATAAAAGGCTGAAACCTGAAGTTGAAAAAAGTAAGTCAAATGCACACATAAGTATTTGGGTAGTTCCACTGTGTAGATGTTTATATTTTAGAACTATTGACTGGGGCGGGGATGGACTTAGAACAACATCACATTTTCTTGTAAGCTTAGTTTCCACAGCTGGATAGTGCAATGGAAAAAGCCAGAAATGAAAAGTAGTTGCTTTCAGAAAAACTGAATTTGCCAGGCACAGTGATACATGCCTTTAATCCCAGCACCTGGGAGGCAGAGGCAGACGGATCTCTGTGAGTTCAAGTCCAGCCTGGTCTACAGAGTGAGTTCCAGGCCAGCTGGGGCTACAGGGAGACCCTGTCTCAAAAAGACCAAAAAAAAAAAAGAGGTAAATAATTATTCTCCAAATAAAATCATCAGAAATTCTTACTAGTTCCTCTACTGCCATTCACATATTTAGTAATCATGTCACCTGCATATCATGAAACATACACATTCACATATGNCAGTAAGAATTTGTATATTTTATCAAGTGTGATACTCTGTGGAAACATTGATTCGAAGTCCTTTTTTCCTAAAATGGACACTTGGACCAACAATGTGATATAGCTTTTTCTGTTTCATGATAATGCAGGGTATAGGGAGGCATGTCAGCTCATTCAAAAGTTCTTTCAAGGAGGGGCTGGAAAGACAGCTCAGCAGTTAAGGGCACTTGTGTCTTGCAGAGGACCAGAGTTTAGTTCCCTGCACCAGGTTGGCCCTCTTCTGGCCCCTGAGGGTAATTACACTCACGTGCACAACACACCCACACTCCACACACACACACACCCACACACAACACAAACACACACAAACATAATTAAATAAAAGTAAACTTGGGGGTTTTCTGAAAAAGAAAGTTGTTTCAAGTGTAAACTGAATCCAGAGTTGTCTCCTGTTTCCCCTCACGTGTTGCTCGGTTATGGAGACCACCTTTTCACTAGGCTAACATGAAACAAGAGACATTGCAGTTGTCACATCAGTTCACCGAGATCTACATGGAGTTGATGAGGTATAGCCCAAGATGATTTCCAAACTCAAAGGGATGTCAAGATAATGTAGCAATCTTTACCTTATTACGAACACATTTCTCCCAAGGCTTAGGGAATTGATTAGGGTCTGTCATGAAAATCACTTACAAACCTTATGTGTTCTTCAAGGAGAATAGTGAGAATTGGGAGCCTCCCCAAAGAGTACAGCCCTGTTCTATATGCATCAGGCCTGGGTTTGGTCCCCAGCATTGCGAAAAGAGGGGTGTGTGAGAATGGGGAACCCGAGTCCCTGATTTGGCAGACTGGCGAGCCACTTAGGTCGAGCCAGTTGATGATAGCATTCTGGAGAAATAAAAGAGGTTTGATTAGAAAGCAATGTCGTACACTGTTCCAGGACTGTATCTAGGCAGCTAGGTTCTTCAGATCAAAATTGCTATAGTTGACTTTCTGAACTCATCATTAGTAATCTCTAAATACTGTCTGATGCTTAAAATCTTTTAGCTCTTGTCTCTGATTAACATTCTTTGTCTTTAAAGGATGTGATTCAAGCCATCAAGGAAACAGCATTTGTCACATCAGAATACCCTGTAATTCTCTCCTTTGAAAACCACTGCAGGTATGAAGATTTATTCTTCTCCAGGCCTCTGCTTGGTGCTATTTCCAAACCCTTGCTCCTCATCCTGCTTTTCATGTTTTTATGTAACCCAGTAGTTTGTTGTAGGAAGTACAGTGAGGGCATAGTCATTCAAACCCCACCCACTAAGGAAGGTGGTCTTGCATTTTCATGTGCTTTCTCCAAACAGAAGGTCAGAAATTGGGACACTTGACTTAAAGTTCCTCTGAGCTGGAAGATTTGGTGATAACTTAAAAGACATTTTTATATTTTCTTTTTAGTTTTTAATTTTAGGACTTCTTTTTCAGTTTGTACCAGTTAAAGTTTTGTGGTATTTAGAAGCGTATCTCCAGTTAACGTTAAGAACACAATCTTGTATTTTACAGGGTGGGAGTCTTTCATTTTGTAGGAATGGATGACTTACTCTTGGATGGTTAATGGATATTTCAATTTACAAATGCCACTTCTTTCTCTCCAGCAAATATCAACAGTACAAGATGTCCAAATATTGTGAAGATCTATTTGGAGATCTCCTGTTGAAACAAGCACTTGAATCACATCCAGTATGTATTTTTAGCAAACCATATTTCCAGCATGAATGGATTTGTTTTGAAATTCGTTTTTCAAGGGTCAAGTAGCACTGGGAGACTAATACTAAGGATTTTCATATTTATTTATATTCTCTGGTACAAAAAGCTTTTATCATGCTTCAGAGGGATATAGAGAGGGACATAAACATGATTCAATTTAATTTGGATGCTCTTAAGGTCTCATGTTTTAAATTTCATAAAGCTCCCAGGGGGGAAAAAGTCTAGGCTCTCAGTGTTTCTCAGTGTTAGTTACATGTGAAGCACTTTAAACACACTTGTACTAAGCCCTCACCCACAGTTTCTTTTAATTGACCCAGGTATAAAACACAAACAGGTGTGTTTTAAAGCCTTCCAGGGAAATGAACGTGTGCCCAGGATTCAGAACTTGGGAGCCTCTTGTTGTGCCGCAAACCGATGTGATTCTGGAAGTTAAAGTTTCTAACTCAAAAAGAAATCCTTGGGTGATGTCAAATGGACATTTTTGAACTCCGTGTTACATGTGCCAGTTGCTCCTTAAGAGGATATTATTAAACATGTGGCCCTTACTTGGGCTTTATGAGGTTTAAGTGCATATGTAATCATTCCAAAGAGTTCACTACATTTTTATAAAGATCAACAAGCACAGATCTACTCTGACAAAATATTAAGAGAAACAAGTGTTTTGGTGATATAGTCACCTTCCGCTGACATAGCCTGAGGCAGTAGGAGAGGGGCAAGACACAGGTGACAAGAGGAGTATGCTTTGTGCCACAAGAATAATTTGGTTGTTTTGACCTTGAATTTTTTCCAAAGGTCTGTGTGGCAGCGGAAAGCACAGGAGAGAAGGCTCCATCCCTTCTTCCCTGCCTGATTCTCTCCAGCCTGCTGAAGCATCCTGGCAGTGCTGCCCAGATCCTCCTAGTGCTCCCTCTCTCTCGATGCCTTGGCCTAACTGTCGGCAGCCTGCAGCTCTTGCTGGAATGTGGTTTCTGGTCTGGTCAGGCTTTGACCGCATATTAGAGACAGGCCAGCAGGCCAGAGAATGAGCACTCCACCCTGTTCCCCGCTCTGTCCCAGAGGCTCTGCAGCAGGAGCCCGGAGCGATAACTTCTGTTTAACAACCCTTGACCAGCTATGCTCTCTTCATTTTACTTTCTTACTCCCCTGTTGGAACATGTGGGAGCCACCTCCCAAATAAATTTCAGGTGTGTTAATCCTTGTCTCAGAGGCTGATTCTGAGGGAACCCAAACTAAGAAACACCTGTTATTTATTGTATGACTGTTATTTTCTTAACCCAGGCCCTCTGCCTGTTGCTTGGTCAGGAGAAGGGGTTGCTTTTGTGGAAAGAGTATTATCATCTTAAATGAAGGGTGTACACAGAAGTGGAAAGGTTAGTTCCTGAGAGTTGTAGCTCACATAGAAAGCTCTTAACTAAGGAGCTTTCAGTCTTGAAGGGGTGAGAACAAGACATAAAAACAAACACACTGATAGAAGATGAAATTCTGCTGTGTTGAATGTTTGCCGGAGAAGGCCTGGCGTGACAGATACCCAGGGAATAGAGCTGTTCCACAAGCAGCGTGTAGGAGGTGAATTCTATTAAAAAGTTTCACCAGGCCCAATAGAGACTTGCTTGTCACACGATAAACATGAGTTTGGATGGTGAATGGATTCTAGGAAAGACAGATTGGTAGGGGAATGGATAGGTGGGCGGGGGGTGGACAACTAGATATAGACTCATCACAGATAATGACCTAAACCAGCTCACCTTCTTTGCAGTAATAGGACAAGCAAATAAAACCATAGGAGTACTCAAATTATAGTAATTAAAACCTCTCCCATCTAAATCCTCTGGTGAACCCACCCAGCCAAATTCCCAAGTCAGTCTACTGAGCACAAAGTGTTAGTCTGTGATTTGAAATAGGTGGAGGTTAAACAAGTCCTGGCCTTTGGGATCAAGTGGTTGATACCCTGTACTTTAACCTTATGAAGGACCTAAAAAGTAGGAAGGCTGAAGTGGGATTGCTACCCCCCAACACCAGCTCTACTGGGGAAGCTGAATCCAGTCTGTATACTCCTGCTGACTGAGGGTTCCAAATTTGCGATGTTACTTACATCAAAGTTGGTTTCAGTGAACTGATATCATAAGGGCAGGAAAACAGCTGTGCTGACTGCCATCTAGTGGATGTTGGCTGGTATGACTCCAGGCCTCCAGGCCTCTTCTGTTCTCGGAACGAGAATAGAGAAGTCACTAATTGGACTCTTTCTGTGTCTCTAGCTTGAACCAGGCAGGCCCTTGCCATCCCCTAACGACCTACAAGGAAAATACTCATAAAAAATAAAAGGCTGAAACCTGAAGTTGAAAAAAGTAAGTCAAATGCACACATAAGTATTTGGGTAGTTCCACTGTGTAGATGTTTATATTTTAGAACTATTGACTGGGGCGGGGATGGACTTAGAACAACATCACATTTTCTTGTAAGCTTAGTTTCCACAGCTGGATAGTGCAATGGAAAAAGCCAGAAATGAAAAGTAGTTGCTTTCAGAAAAACTGAATTTGGCACAGTGATACATGCCTTTAATCCCAGCACCTGGGAGGCAGAGGCAGACGGATCTCTGTGAGTTCAAGTCCAGCCTGGTCTACAGAGTGAGTTCCAGGCCAGCTGGGGCTACAGGGAGACCCTGTCTCAAAAAGACCAAAAAAAAAAAAGAAAAGAAAAAAAAAGCTGAATTAACTTACCCTCACATTGGTGACTTACAGGAAAACTGTAAGTCTTCCAGCAATGTCTAGAATGCTGTATGCCATCTTTGACATTCATGTCTACTAAAAGGAAAAATGAGACCTTAGTTATCATTTAATTTTTTTTTTTTTTTTTGGTCGTTTCGAGACAGGGTCTCCCTGTAGCCCCAGCTGTTCTGGAACTCACTCTGTAGACCAGGCTGGCCTTGAACTCACAAAGATCCGCCTGCCTCTGCCTCCTGAGTGCTAGGATTAAAGGCGTGCGCCACCACGCCTGGCTTATCATTTAATCTAATGTTAGGGTTTGGCCTTATATGTTTCCCCATCTGTCTGTATCTTACTGACTTATACGAATGTTTTATTTATCAAGACAAGAGTCCTGGTTAAATTAGTTGCAAATACTTTACTCTGAAGTCCTGTTGATCTGTAATGTGCATGTCAGTTTTCTTTCACTTTTTTTTTAAATAATTGCTCCTAAGTCTTGGTCTATATCAGATTCTCTGAATTATGAGCAGTTGTTATCTGGCTTTACATTCTAAACCCTCCTCCAAACCTGGAAGCCAGAATGTGGGGAATTCACTCTTGGTCCAGTAGATTTCCCTGCTATGTACAGAACAAGTGGCCACACCTGCCTTACAAAGCCATAAGTGGCAGGAATGCTGAGACAGTGACCATGTCTGGACCATGCGGTGTGGCCAGTAAGCACCCATGCAGGATGCTCCCTTGTCCTTCCCTTTGCAGCACTGAGCTCAGTTCCCCAAGCTTTATTAAGTGATCTAGTATCTGTTACCATTTCCTCATTTGCTTTTACAAATAGAACAGCTGGAAGCTTTGAAAAGCATGATGGAGGCTGGAGAGTCAGCAGCCCCAGCTAACATCCTAGAAGATGACAATGAAGAGGAAATAGAAAACGGTGAGTTGCGGGGAGGGGGAATGGCTGGGTGGGCAGAGCACCTGCCACAGAACACACGCATGTGAGGACTTCAGCTTGACTCCCCAGAATCCATGTAAAAGCCAGCTGCTTAGCATGAACATCTGCAATCCTGACGCTCCTGGGACAAGATGGGAGCAGAGACAGGGTGAAACTCCAAGTTTGTGGGCCGGCTAGCCTGGCCTAACAAGTAACCATGCCTTAAAACAAGGTGGAAGACTAGGACTCTCTCTCTCTCTCTCTCTCTCTCTCTCTCTCTCTCTGTCACATACACACACACACACACACACATGTGTGGACAGTGGTGAGTTGTTGTTTCAAGTTACATGTTATGAAAATATATTGGAAATAAGAAAAAACATGAAATTTCTCTTAACGGCCCCTTTTAGATAATGGTGACATTGTATTGCTTGATATTCAGGAGTTATGTATGAATTGGCCTTAATCTTTTGAGAATTTTGATCTTTTTCTCAAATATTGTTAATTCAGTTTATCCGGACAGTGGATGTTAGTGGCTTAGTCACTCCCTCCCTGTTACGCATTCAGCTCTTCAGAAAAGATTCACAGCCAGAGGCTTGGACTCGAAGCACTTGCTGTATCAGGCAAAGTTGGAATAATAGTACATTTTACAATCCTTTCCTATAAATTCAGTCTCGTTAGTGATAGTGGTAAGACAAGGAATGTAGGTAAGAGAACCCCAAGGAAATGATGGGTTTA
Source organism: Rhizomys pruinosus (assembly GCA_009823505.1). Classification (NCBI taxonomy): domain Eukaryota; kingdom Metazoa; phylum Chordata; class Mammalia; order Rodentia; family Spalacidae; genus Rhizomys; species Rhizomys pruinosus. The sequence continues at coordinate 1,158,496 of VZQC01010223.1, forward strand.
TGTGCACAAAGTGCCCTTGAAACTCAAAGCCTGTATTAAAAATTTAAGTTTAGCCTGAGTGTAGCTCAGTGATGTAGCACAGGCTTAATATACATAAAGGCCTGGGTTCATCAGAATTATCTATATAGATAGCTAATTTCTTGATCACAGTATCTCCCCTGCCAGGTAAGTATACAGATAGCCAATTTCAACAAAGATGTCCTTACTTAAAAATACTTGAATACTTACCGTTACCTATTTTGCTTTTCCACAGCCATCAAATTTTATTACAAGTTATGTAGCTCAGTAGTAACCTATTTGTCTTACATGAATAAAGACCTGGGTTTGATTTCCAGAACTGCAAAATAATGATGTAATAATAACAACATTAATAAATGGGTCATTCGAGAGTTTGAAAATGTTTTCAGGGGCTGGAGAGATGGCTCAGCGGGTAAGAGCACTGACTGCTCTTGCAGAGGATCCGGGTTCAATTCCCAGCACCCATATAGTGGCTAAGAACCGTCTTTAACTCCAGTTCCAGGGGAATCCGACACCCTCTTCTAACCTCCTCAGCATTGCACGACACAGGTTCACAAACCTATATGCAGACAGTACACTCATACACATAAAAAAATAATTAAAAAATTAAAAAAAAGAATGTTTTCAGAGCACTGTCGATAATCATGAGAATTACTTAATCAAATGATTCAAGCTTCCATTGATTAAACCGTGCTTCAGATATATTAGTGCTAAATAATTTAGAAATAACTGTAGAAACTTTCTTGTTAGTGATTTTAGGAGGGTCAAATATATGTCTGTGGAGATTTCATAAATGAATCTGGTACATGACAAACCATAGGTTTGACTCCAGTCCCAGAGGAAAAAAAAAAAATGATTTTTTTTTTTTATGTTTTTATGCAGCTAGTAGATCAGGGAGACTATTCTAGTTTCTCTTCAATTGCTGTGACAAAACACTCTGACCAAAACCAACTTGGTGAGGAAAGAGCTTATTTGTCTTACATCTCCCAGATATAGTTCCTCACTTAGGGAACCCAAAGTAGGAACTCAGGGCAGAAACCTAGAGGCAGGAGCTAGAGCCCAGGCCATGGAGGAATGCTGCTTACTGGCTTGCTCCCCTAGGCCCATGCCCAGCTTGCTTTCTTAAACAATACACAACTATCTGCCCAGGCATAGCACTGCCCACAGTGGGCTGAGCCCTCCCACGTCACTCATCAAGACAGTACTCCAGAAATGTGGCCATAGGCCAATCCAAGGGAAGCAATTCCCCAGTTGAGGCTCCCTCAACCCAGGTGTGTCAAGTTGACAGTAAAGCTATCCAGCAGATTGACCCTTTGTCATCTTGGCACACAATACACATCACTGTTAAACCATCACCTTTCCATTTCTTGTCCCCAAGGTATAATGTTAATATTAATATCACAACACAAGACAGTGCAGCCTTAAAAGCCTCACAGTCCTTTAAAAAATCCAAACACTTAAAAGCTCGGTCTCTTCTAAAAGTCTTTTAATGGTGGGCTCCCATAAAATCCAAAACAGGTACTGTCTTATTTCAAAGAGAAGAATCAGGCACACCTAAGTAAAACCTAAGTCCAGCAAAGCTGGACATCTGGGATTTACTCACCATCTTCTTGGCTCCAAAGGGTTTTGGCAGCTCCCCTTCTCTGATTCTGCCATCCGCAGCACACACAGCTTGTCTCAGACCCAAACCAGCTCCATTCCACACCTGCTGCTGCTCTTGGTGGTCATCCCATGGTCCTGGCACCTCCAAACAGCTGGGGTCTCCACTGAAACTGAGGCTTCACCTTCAACAATGGAAGACCTCTCCTGGTGCAAAGCCTCAGCTTCTCTCCATGACCCCTGCAGTCCTGGGTCTTCACTGCAACCTAGGTGCACTTTCACCGATGGCCTTTCCTGGCCTCTCACAGTGCCAAGCCTCAACTCCTCTCTGTGACCCCTTCACATTTCAACACTAGAACCACAGAGAAGACTCTTACATTACCGAGTCCTACTTCTGGCTTGGGATGGAGGCTTGGGCCTCCTCTGGACCACAGCTTTTGTGTGCTGACCCTGAGGAAATTCTTCCCAGATTTAACCATAGTGATTCTGGTCTCTTGTTACTGACAGCTGATTTTTCAGACCCAGCTAACCAGCATCAGTTGTCCTAGTAGAACAAAGATTTCACTTCAGGTTCCTGTCTCTTGTTACTTACAGCTGATTCTTCAGCCCCAGCTGACCAGAACCCAGAGTTTCTCAATTCAACAATGTCATACAAAGAGTCCTGATGTTCTCTTGCTTCCGTTTGAAGCTTCACAAGCCAGGCCTCCATCGTCTACAGCTCTTTCAGCATAACAGTTCCAACTTCCACAGCATCAAACTCTAGGCATTCAATGGCTTTTTAGCCCAAAGTTCCAAACGCTTCCACAATCCTCCCCAAAACACCAAGGTCAGGTCTATCACAGTAATAGCCCACTCTCTGGTATCAATATCTGTTCTAGTTTCTCTTCAATTGCTGTGACAAAACACTCTGACCAATACCAACTTGGGGAGGAAAGGATTTCTCTTATATCTAAGTCACACACAGTTAGTTCATCACTTAGGAAACCCAAAGTAAGAACTCAGCAGAAACCTGAAGCCCAGGCCATGGAGAAATGCTGCTTACTGGCTTACTCTCCTGGCCCATGCCCAGCTTGCTTTCTTAAACAATACACAACAATCTTCCCAGGCATAGCACCACCACAGTGGGCTGAACCCTCCCACGTCACTCAACATTCAAGACAATACTCCACAGATGTGGCCACAGGCCAGTCCAAGGGAGGCAATTCCCCAATTGAGGCTCCCTCAACCCAGGTGTATCAAGCTAACACTAAAGCTATCCAGAACAGATACCAAAGACATGTTATTTTTATTTATTTATTTTTTTATTTATTCTTGTATGTGTATGAATGTACTGTTTGCATGTAGGTTTGTGCACCCTTGTCGTGCAATGCCACGGAGGTCAGAAGAGGGCATTGTATTCCCCTGGAACTGGAGATAAAGACGGTTCTCAGCCACCATGTGGGTGCTGGGGATCGAACCCAGGTCCTCTGCAAGAGCAGTCAGCGCTCTTGGCCATCTCTCCAGCCCCCAGACATCTATTATTAATATAATGGTTATATTACAATATAACCCACCACATCAGATTGAGGGGTTTGTGAGTCTCCTGGCCTCACTGGGCTGGTTCTTTCTCCCTTGGATATTTCAGCAGATGTTGGCAGGTAATATCTGACATCCATCTTAAGGTTTGTGGACTGTTTATCCAAGGTGGCTTAACTAACCTGGCTAACAGAAAGAATAAAACTGATTGTGCTAATTTCTTGACAGATACCCTCACCAGAAGCAGCTCTGGGGGAGAAAAGGTTTATTTTACTTCTAATTCCAGGTCAATAGTTCACCATTGAGGAAAGTCAGATCAGAAACTCAAGGCAGGAACTGTTTGCAAATTGACTAAGGAATTCACTTTATAGCCAAAGAAGTGTAGTGGGAGTCATGGAGGATGCTACTTACTGGCTAGCTGGCAGGCAGGCTTATGCACAACCAGGTTTTTTTTTTTAATTTTTTATTTATTTCTTATTTTTTATGTGTATGAGTATACTGTCTGCATGTAGGTTGGTACTCCCATGTCGTGCAATGCCACGGAGGTCAGAAGAGGGCATCGGATTCCCCTGGAACTAGAGTTAAAGACGGTTCTTAGCCGCCATGTGGGTACTGGGGATCAAACCCCAGTCTTCTGCAAGAGCAGTCAGTGCTCTTGCCTGCTGAGCCATCTCTCCAGCCCCTCAGCCAGGTTTCTTATAGTTCAAGACCACCTTCCTAGGGAATGGTGCTGCCTGTAGTGGGCAGGATCTCCTAATCAATTAATCAAGACAATCCCTGACAGACATGCCCACAGACCAATCTGATCTAGGCAAGTCCTCAGTTGAGAGTCTTCTCCCAGATAATTCTAGGTTGAGCCAAGTTGCCAATTGAAGATAATCAGAACACTGATGAAAATCAGGCCTGATGTTTTCTGAATAAATGCAATAATCTAAAAGGAGAGTCTATGATTCTACTTGTTCATAAGGGCACTTCTACACCCATATCATTATTACTCTAGGCCAAAAAAACAAGAAACCTACCTCTAGTGATTTCCATACTATACCTGAGGATTTGTTAGCTTTTTCACAGAATTTAACACACTGAATTTTATACAAGTTCCAAAAAGACAGACTCATCTACCAGATTTCTCTTTAAGGTCACAGAGGTCCCACTGTCCAGTTCTTGGTTTGCTTCAGTAGTATTTGGCTTTAGTTCTGTCACCAGCTAGCAGTAATTACCTTGTGTCATAGTATGAATCTACTATACATGGGTGATCAGAGTCTCTAATTTAAATATTTCAGCACAGCAGGTAAGAGGAATCCAAGCATGGTTCAAGAGAACAGGTCTGCCTGGAGGCATTAGGAGCAGAAGAGGTTCTCAGAAAGCTGCCCAGACGCAGGCTATGGGTGTGTCTGTGTCCTCAAACATACTTAGAGGCTGATAATATACATTCATATATACTCTTTAAAAGTATTAGTGATTATTAAGTGCCTATCTAGTATCCGATCGTTTATATCTGGATAGGTTAGACTAACCACACAGGTTGAATATCTATTATCTAAAATGCTTATACCAGGAATATTTCAAATCTCAGGATTTTCCTGATTTTTTACAAATATAATCCATTTATTGTTTTGAGATGAGAGTCTGGCCTCTAATTCATGATCCTCCTGCTTCACCTTCTCAAAAAATGAGATTACAGACGTCTGCTGCTAAGTCCAAGCTTTCAGACTTTGAAATATTTCATAGAATTTACCAATTGAGTGTCCCTAATTGAAAAATGCAAAATCCAAAAAAAAAAAAAAAAAGAAAGAAAAATGCAAAATCCAAAATGTTGTCAAATCTGAAACTCCATTTCCTGACATCATGACACATACACATTTCAGGGATATTTTGGTTTTTAGATTTTCTTTTTTTTTTTTTTTTTGGTCTTTTCGAGACAGGGTCTCCCTGTAGCCCCAGCTGTCCTGGAACTCACTCTGTAGACCAGGCCGGCCTTGAACTCACAAAGATCCGCCTGCTTCTGCCTCCCGAGTGCTAGGATTAAAGGTGTGCGCCACCACGCCTGGCGGGTTTTTAGATTTTCAAGTTAAGGATATTCAGTCTGTATTTGGAACAGAAGTGCCATCGTGGTGGTAGGTAGACAGGTTTCAAACCTCATTTCGAGCTGCAGGTCATAGAAACCTCCTCCCATGTTTCACCAAGGTTATGAGTAAGGTCTGACTGGAAGTAATTTGGCTTCATGGATTTTCCTTCTCTCTTTCAAGCAGCTGATCAAGAAGAAGAAGCCCACCCTGAATACAAATTTGGAAATGAACTTTCTGCTGATGACTTCAGTCATAAGGAAGCAGTTGTGAACAGCGTCAAGAAGGTCAGAGACCCTGTGTCCCTGTTCTGTCATGGTTTTGAGGGATGATATTTATGGAATTTGGGATTATGACAACTATAGCAGAATCACGTATTGTGTTTCCCCTTCTAATTGTATAGAAACAAAGTTCTCTGCTGGGTGACTGGAATTTGACATATTCACAGTATTAAGGTTTAAAATATCTTAAAGTTACTTATCAGTTGTGCTCAGTAATGAGTGCTACCCATTGGCCAGTCTCTTTACATAATACTGTTTGTTGTAGCGCATTTGGTGGGTAGACAGAAAGCATCCCAGGACCAAAGGTTAGCCTGTTGGGATCATCAGGCAAATGACTCCTGAGAGTTCCAAATCAAGTCTCAGTGAAGAGCCAGTGTGGCTAAGTGAAAAAACACTTCCTGATGTAGATTAAGCGTAAGCAGACTTCCATCTATTTGGGGGGGGGAAAGTAGCTATTAGGTACCCACTATTTGGCAGGCCCAGCCTAGGCCATATTGTCCCCAAAAAAGATAAAATTTCACTTTCACTTTGGCCTTCCATGGCTTCTGTAGGTCTCTTATAGTTTAGGGGAAGAGACGAGAAACAGTAAATAAGTAGGAGCTGAGTAATTATATAGTTCAGTTTGTAGCAAGTACTATTATGAAAATAAAAATGAATGCTAAAATGGAGGATAATGAGAAAATGAGGTCTCAGGATCAAGGACAACAGAGCTCAAAGGGAAAAGAGGGATTTCCCACAGAAGAACCATAATACCAATAACAAAGATGGTGTAAACAGAGTGGATCGACTGAGATATAGTGTGAGGCAGGAGGAGATGGGCTGGCAGGAAAGTAGAGGATACAGAATTTTTGGAGTAATTTGGGAGCACCAGATTGACTGACTCAATAATGTTGCTGTACCATACTCCTGTGAGAAATTCAAAGGGTGTAGTAAAAACATAATTCGTTTCACATAAAAGCAGCTGGGCTGGGGATGTAACCTGACAGATGACTATGATGGTCCCATTGTGGAACCTCATTCGGAAGAAGTAAGGGCAGACAGGGGAAAATCATTGAGGATGGGTAATTGATGGGTCAGAAAGAGGCCTTGACAGTTCCTCTGGACTGTAGAGAGAGGGTGGAATGGTCCAAGATGTATCAAGGAAGCAAAAACAAAATGAAAGGTGCAGCTTACTGATAATGGATTGAATGTGAGTTGGGGGAGAGAAGAAGCCAGATGACCTTCTGCAGTCCTTGCTAGAAGGACAAGATAGGCAGTGGTACTGTTTACTAGAGTGGGGAAGACTGGATGAGGAAGGACTCAGGAGTTTCAAATGGGACAGGTAGCTGGAGATGCTTGCCAGCTATTCCGGAGGAAATACCAAGGAGAGTGACATCTGACTCCTTGACCTCATTTCCCGTCTAACTTGGGTAAGTTATTGAACTTCCCTTTGCCTTAGTTTCCTCGACTGCAAAATGAAGGTAACAGTACTGCTATATCAGGTACCTACCGCAGAATAGATGAACTTCCAGTTGTGCCTGCATGTGGCAGCACTCGTGAAGGTGTTAGTTTGGCTACACTATCATTATATATCATCTTCATTATCACCATCACTTATATGACCATCACCTATATCTAGAAGGGAGGTTGAGCAAGAGATGCAAAAAGATACAATATTAGAAGTCCTGGAAGTCGCTGAAATAATTAATCCATGGGGAAGGTGGAAAGGAAGGTCCAAATGGAGCCCTCGTTAAGACTGGCCTCACAAGAGAGAAACCGGGAGAGAAGACCAAAGGATTTCCAGGCAGTGACACCAGCAAACACATGAGAGCAGCTATCAACGCTTAATGCTGTTGAGAGATTGGGTTAGAAATCTCATGTCCATTAGATTGGCTGCATGGAGGATCGGGCATTGTTATCCTAAAGAGTAACTTTGGTAGAGTGTATGCGGGAGAACGCACACTGGGACAGACAGTTGTGAATGAGCAGGGCCTGTGCTTTTGAGAACTTTGCTGTGAAAGGACCAGTTAATGGACTACTGCCTGAAAGAAACCTGAGAAGTGGAAGGGACGCTACTTTAGAATGAATGCATCTGGAGAATGTTTACAAACTGCTGGAAATAGTGCCGTGGAAAGGCAGGCATTAACCTTGCAACAGTAAGAAGGGCTGCATGGGAACTCCTTGAGAAGATGAGAGCACATGAAATCATGGTCATATGAAGGTGAGGTTGGGGGAAATGGAGGTAGAAAACTTTGGTGGTAGGAACATAGTATTTGTCTAGTAAGGAATATTTGTCTAATAAAATATATTGTCATTGAACCCTACATTTTCTGATACAGTGGATTGTATTTTGGGAGCACCAGATTCCTACTTTGACTGAAGTCTTTATCGGTACTACCTTAGTTTGGGCTAGTGTAACAAAATTATCATAGGCTAGTTGGTGTAAAGAACCAAAATTTATTTCCTGGAATTGGCTGGAGAACGTCAAGGTCAAGGTGCCAGCCAATGGGTCCCTCAGTTATATCTTCACATAGAGGGAGGGGGAGAGAGAGAGAGAGAGAGAGAGAGAGAGAGAGAGAGAGAGAGAGAGAGAGAGAGAGAGAGATTGATTTTGTTTTTTCTTCTCATAAGGGTGCTAAGCTCACCCTGAGGATGCTACCTTGTCACCTAATTACTTCACGAAGTCCCTGGCTTACAGTGGGACTATATGATAAATCCACTATAAAAGTTGAAGATGCACAATTTCTACTCAGTGCATATCACTTTCACGTCATCATAAAGCCCAAACCCATAAGTCAAGCCATCATCAAGTTGGAGACCATCAGTCTATCACACTAGAATTTAGGGCTTCAACATACGCATTTGGTGAGAACTCAAACATTGACTTCATGACACGTTCACACACATGAATGTTGGCTCACTGAAGAGTGAACATTTGTTCATCCCTTTACATTTCCGGGAAGGTGGGCACACAGATTACCCATTTTTCAAACTTCATAACTAAATCACTAGTTAAGTTTTTATAGTGAAGCATCTCAGTGGAGATCGTCAATGCAGGAGAGAAGCTGCATCAAGATTAGCGCTTCCAGAATATAAAACAGTAAGCACAACGTATGTTCTAAGTATTTATTTTTGATGACGGATTTATGTCATCATCATTTACCATATAAACAGATAAATAGAATAGCACGTTTACATATGCTTAAGTCTTTTCACGGGTATGCCTAATGAGTTTGGAATTTTGCCCTTCAGAGAGGTAAACAAACCATTTTCTTTCTCTAATTTAGACTTCAGATGACCTTGAACATGAAAACAACAAAAAGGTAACAACAATTCACTCAAGCATTTTGCTTTCAGTAGAAAACACCCACATGTGGCCTCTAATACTGAACATTTTGTACTAAAGTGTTACAACTCTATCTTCCCAGGCCATGCACTGTAAGGTCTAGAGTTTACAGATCTAATACTTACACACCTGATACACCTAATTATGAGTTCAAAGGAAAGAATCACAGTGATAAAATGATTGAGTCTGATTTTTAAAAACCAGAAAACTAGGGCAGGTGATATAAGGTATTTTCTTACTTGAAATGAGATTTCAGTTCAAGCAAAAAGCTATATAATCATCAACATATGGAATTTGAAAATGAATATTACCTTGGACATTGGATACATAGTATAGCATAGTAGAAAAGTGATCTTGGCTTTGACCACACTGATACAATGAAGGACCCCTAGTTAACCACACAGACTACCTTCTAGGGTTCTTACTCCATGTTCTCAGATATTTGCCTTATTGTAAAAAAGATATATTACATTTTTAACTCTATCTTCTTCAAGGTTCTTCATGTTTATCAAACTGTTTTAAAAAAAAAAAAAATATATATATATATATATAAATACAAGCTGGGCGTCATAGCGCACGCCTTTAATCCTAGCACTAGGGAGGAAGAGGCAGGCAGATCTTTGTGAGTTCAAGGCCAGCCTGGTCTACAGAGTGGGTTCCAGGACAGCTGGGGCTACAGGGAGACCCTGTCTTGAAAAGACCAAAATATATATGTATACATATATATATATATATATATACATAATATATACATATGTATGTGCATGTATATATGTACACAGACATATACACATATATGGTCTATCATACAGTGCTGAGACTGATGGCCATCACAGTAGAAATTTGCCTTGTTCCTGGACTTTCACACTTCAGAGCCACAGATAATACTGCTTTGTTGTCTGTGAGTTTCTGTTATATTTGGAGTGAAACCTCTCTTCTTGTTGCCTAAATATTCAACTCTCCCATGTTTAGTGGGCTCAGCGGTGCCAACCAACTGACTGGCATTTGGTGATTGCCACATGTTTGCTGAATGATTTTAGCACCCAGGTCTCAGTCTTGTCCTGTGACCACTGGGAGTATTATTCTCATGATACACAAGGACACACCCCATAATCTCTGAAAGTTCTATAGGAAGAGAGGGTTCCAATTCAAATACAACAGGACCCCACAGACAGCAAGGCAGGGATTTGTCATGGGTCCTGACACTTAAAAAACTGGTCTTCTTTTAGCGGGAAACACAGACATGGTCCCTACCTGTATTGGGGGGGTGTTGGATGGGAGTTGGGGCCTATGAAGAAAAAGTTGAGAACAAAAGCAAGTTCCATTTTTAGATGACTTTACCTCAGGATTTTGCTGGCAAAAGCAGGTTGATCTAGAAGGCTCAGGGGTTAAGCCATCAGCTAAGAGAAGATGCCTTCTACTCCTTGTGTGCTGAAACAGTTCTCTTCCTAGAGTGAATCTCTTCCATCTCTTCAAGAGATGTAGCTTTCCAAAGTTTTCAACAAAATATTGACTCCTGTGGAGGCATTAGTTTTTGTTGATTGTGTTCATTTTGTTTTGATTTCTCAAGAAATAAAAGAATTAGGGGATGTTTTCTTCTGTTCAAAATAATACCCTTCCAGTATACCCTATGTAGCAAGTTATCAGGTTATTTTAATAAATGCTTTGATTAAAAAACAGTAGACTGGGGCTAGAGAGATGGCTCAGTGGTTAAGAGCACTGGCTGCTCTTGCAGAGGATCTGGTTCAATCCCCAGCACCCACATGGTGGCTAGAACTGTCTTCAGTGCTGGGCGTGGTGGTGCACTCATTTAATTCCAGCACTCAGGAGGCAGAGGCAGGTGGTTCTCTGTGAGTTCAAGGCCAGTCTGGTCTACAGAGTGAGCTCCAGGCCAGCTGGGACTAAAGGGAGACCCTGTCTCAAAAATACCAAAAGCAAAACCAAAGCAAAACAAAAACAAAAACAAAAAAAACCAGTAGACTGCTTATGTCTGTGCTTGAAGTTCTAGAATAGTACTACTGCAAACTGTATCGAGCCCCACCCCACTCCCTATCTTCAGGGCCTCAAAAGTGGCTCTGTGGGCCTCCTCTCAGCAGATCTCTTCAGCAGGGCTCAGGAATTTGTACTTTGGAAGCATTTCGGATGATTGTGGTGTACGTAACTCTGGAGAGTGACTGCTTTTGAACTTCGTGTATCAGTTTAAATGATAATATTATTGTTGCTATCAGTGTTAGTTGCCCCAGGACGGTTTCTTGAATAAACATGTAGGACACATATTTTCATATTACATCCTTTTTTCATTACTTAGAGCTGTAAAATTTAGGTTATGCTTTAAAAGAGATCCAGGGTCTTTTATCTTTGAATTTATGAATATGCAAATTCTCTTTGGTAAGGAACCCTGCAGCATGAAACTGTGAGTCTCACTGAAGCCATCAACAGAATGGGCTTGTCTTTGTGCTCACAGGGCCTGGTTACAGTAGAAGATGAGCAGGCGTGGATGGCATCTTATAAATACGTAGGTGCCACCACGAATATCCATCCGTACTTGTCCACAATGATCAACTACGCGCAGCCTGTGAAGTTTCAAGGTTTCCATGTGGCTGAAGGTAACAGCACAGGTTCCACGCAGTAGCTTTTCTGTCTGCTTCTCTGTTGTGCTGACAAGCTCTGACCTGATTTATTTTCATTTTCTATTGTGAGAATGGAGGCTGCTCCACCTCACTGGACTTGACTGCATTGGGATAGCTGTGTCCTGTGTGTGCTGTGGGATTGCGCTGTCATTCTCGGCATCGTCCACAAGGTGGCTGTGGGAGACTGTGATTTGTTAGCCTGTTTTCTTCCTTATACTTTCCCTAGTTTATTTTCTCTCTCTTTTTTTTCTTTTTAACTTAATTTACTTTTCAATGACATGCTGTATTTGAAATACTTATGAGGCAGAGTATAGGTCTTGATTCATGTATGCATTAGGTAATTCATGGCTACCACAGAGTAGGGAGAAAGTCAGTGGGTACAGTGTGACTGAGACAAGAGGAATGGATCTAGGGTTCTGTGGCATAGGACTCCAGTTCAAAGCTGATTCACCATAACGTTAAAACTAGTTCAAAAATTTTCCCAATTATTTATGGTCTGAAGCATCCATTATTATAAAAATAACATATATTTCAGGAGTGAGGGTAACAATTGGGGTACATGTAATTTGTTTTATGGTTCACATTTAAGTCAGCACATCCACAGGATGTTAATAAAGCTCACAGCAACTGATACGGTCATGTAGCATGTACCACAAAAGCTTCCCAGTTTAGGATGTAATTGTAGCTGTCATTTGCTGTGTGAGGGTTTGATGCTGAGTTTCTGACCACACCTTTGGTTTTCTTTTGCAGAACGCAATATTCATTATAATATGTCTTCTTTTAATGAGTCGGTTGGTCTTGGCTACTTGAAGACACACGCAATTGAATTTGTAAAGTATCCTCATGCACGGAGTGGGATGGAAGGTTATGCATGATGGGGGTCTTTGAAATAGATCGGTGGCTGATATATAATTTTGACTGTAGTGCTCATAAAATTCTGTGTGGGAGAGAAGACTCATGGCTGCTGTGAAACCTACCGAGATGTGAATCATTTTTAGAATCCACGCTGATTTTTCTCTGTCTCTTCTAAATGTGATTCCTTCTGTGCTGTTTGTCCTCGTTGTCATATACCTCCAGTGTTTTAGTTCTTCCTTGTGTGTTTGTCTAGGCTGGTTTTGGATTTCCTTAATAAGTTACCCAGTTACAATAAGCGACAAATGAGCCGCATTTACCCCAAGGGAGGCCGAGTCGATTCCAGTAATTACATGCCTCAGATTTTCTGGAACGCTGGCTGCCAGATGGTTTCACTGAACTATCAAACCCCAGGTAGGAGCTGATGTCCAGTGACCCCGAATTCCACAAGAACGCTGGGACAGGGTGGCCTTGGCAGTTGCCTCAGTTGGCTCAGGGCATTTTTTTTTTTTTTAAAGAAGCAGACATATGGCATAACAGTGCTTTCTTGGCTTTATAAAATGGTGAGAAATTAAAATCCCAAAATAAAGCAGTGCAGCAATGGTAGAAGATACTGTTTCGATTTTATTTCTTTTCACAAATGCCATGACTAGATAGCTAAGCAGTATTTCCTATTCTGAATATTTCTAATTTTTCTTCCATTTGGATCAAGCCCGCTCCTTTGTTTCCAGAGGCAGAACTCAGTGAGAAAAATTTGAGTATCTTTGTGTGGTAACTGTGACTCATTCCTGACACTGTGGCCACTCAACAAACATCAGTGATGGTAGCGCTTCACCGTAAAAGCCCAGACTATTACAGCGTAAGCTCACTAAGATGCTGTGCAAGGGTTAGGTCTTTTCAGAGGTACTGATCTGTAACTTGGTCCTCCAAAGTATGGTCAAGGACAGCTTTCCTATATGTAATAGATTCCTTTTTAATTTTTTAGTGAAAGGAAGAAGAGTAACTTTTCTAAATGCACATATTTTTGATGTTTTGGTGTTTGCTAAAGAGCCTCTGGTCTCAATACTATGATTGAGTATAGCAATACAGAACTAGGAGAGACAGAAAAAATGCCACCGAACCATATTTACTTTACATGATACATTCTTCTGCATAGCTTTTGAAATTGGAAGAAGGAAGCAGGAGGAGGAGGAGGAGGAGGAGGAGGAGGAGGAGGAGGAGGAGGAAATATTTTTTCTTCTTAGTCCTTTCCTTTAAGGGGCACTTCCCAATATTTCCCGTTGTGGACCTCCTCCTTTTCCAGTGACCCACCAGCACCCCCATGCACCATCTTCCTCATGCTCTAAACGGATTTGCCTTCTTTTGGTATGAACATGAGCTGAGGCTATTTCTTACCTCTGTGGGAGCCTTCGTAATGGCCAGAGATCCTAGCAATGGGTGTATCACTGCAAACACCCCCGTGGCCCTTCCCAGGGGAGACGATAGCCAGGTTCCATCTGATACAATCCCAAGTGTTTTTAAGGACAAAAACCAAACAGCGCTGCTGCTTTTACTTACCTGGGCTGCCTGTGAGTCTACAATATGGGACTACAAGATCCTAAAGCCATTCATTCCCTTGGCCACCTTGTATTTTATTCTTTGTTGGCTTTAACCATATTTAGGAGGAGACGGATGGAGGGGGGAGGGAGGGAAGGAGGGAAGGAAGGAGAGAGAGAGAGAGAGAGAGAGAGAGAGAGGGAGAGAGAGAGGGAGGGAGAGGGAGAGGGAGAGAGAGGGAGAGGGAGAGATCCACCTATGCATTTCTTTTACTTAAGAGAAGAAAGAAAAAAAGTTTCTCTGCCTGTAAGAAAATCATAAGCCAGCCCCACCGGGGTAACTCCATAAAAAGAAGTCTCTCTAAGTTTCACACAGAGAATAAACTACCAATTTTTATGTGACACTTGCCTAAATCATTGTATGTTCCTTTTAGCCGTGTTATGTGTTCACAGTGTCCCTGCTATGACCTCCAGGCTCTGTGATGGTGAGGAGTTTGCACATTCCCTACCTAGAGTTGGTTGGACAACTCTACTTTCAACATCAAGTGAACATCATGTGTCTCATTTACTGAATTCACTTTTAAAAGCAGATCTAGGATGATCTTTATGAAAACATACTATGTTAATTAAATTAAATATGAGGGTCATTTCAACATAGAAGAAAGTACTGAGCCTTAAACTGCACCGGTGTACTTTGTGATGTCAGAGAGACTTCTGGGCTTGGGAACAGTGAGATATCCATTGTCCCCGCCACCCTGTCAGGGTTTCCTTTGTCCAGGGAGACGACATGTTAAATGATTTTTGTCTCTTGACAGATTTAGCGATGCAATTGAATCAGGGAAAATTCGAATATAATGGATCATGTGGGTGAGTAATGTGATTTTAACTGTCACCACCTAGTTTAGAATTCTGTACTTCAGCTTTAATGAAATGATGTCGTTTTTAATTAGGGGCAGCTTAGTATATATAAGCTGGTTCTCAGGCATGGTACAATAAATGAAGTCCCTAGGTAGATTATATTTACAAATATACAACTTTTTACATGTCCTATTTTATTAACTAGGTTTTTTTTTTTTTAGTTACTAGTTAAGTAGTTCATCATATATAATGTACAGTTTAATCTCTCTTTGAATTCAGTAGGGGAGGTTTTGGTATCTGAGACTTATTTGGACATTAATAATGTAGGTATTAAATAGATATGGGTTTACTGATGATGAAGATAAGAATGAAATAAATTTCATTTCAAATGAAGTTGTGGATGTCAAGTTGAATTTAATTCAGCCAGGAATAAATGTTTGTCCTCCCTTGAGTCTTCGCATATCTTATAAATAGCAGTTATATAATGTTATGAATGTTGTTCTAGATTACTTAAATAACACTCTAAAAAAATCTGTGAGTCGGGGCTGGAGAGATGGCCTAGCGGTTGGGAGCGCCAACGCTCTTGCAGAGGACCCGGGTTCGATCCCCAGCACCCACATGGCGGCCGAGAGCCGTCTGAAACTCCAATTCCAGGAGAACTGCAGTTCCAGGGGAATCCGACACCCTCTTCTGACCTCCGCGGCATTGCACAACACGGGTGCACAGACTTGCATGCAGACAGTACATTCATGCACATACAGAAATAAATAAAATTAATAAAAAAAAAAATCTGTGAGCCAAGAAACAAAATAGGAAATGTTAATTCTTATGGAACACTGAGAAGTTCAATGAAAACATGGAGCTAGACTTCTGCAGAGATGATGTGCCCCCCCCCTCAAAGCACAGCCCAGTGACCTCTAGACCAAGTCACTAGAGTGCTGTCCTGCCCCACAGTGGTGCTGTCAGGGAGTTCTTTAATGGTGACTGGCCTGATGATATCTTAATTTTCATCACTGAAAATAAGACAAGATACAATTTTTCAGCAGTTATAAATTAAGAACAAGTCTTGCTTGAGTACATTCTGTACCTGTGCCTATCTTGCCCACACATGGGTGACAGGCCTGTCATCTGAATCACACCCCTTCCCCATGCATGTACCTGGAGCACACACCGTATTTTCCTCTACTGGAAGAAAAGGACCACACAGATTAACTGGTAGTTTTCACAGGATTCTTGTGCATTCTGGAATCTACAACGAAAAAGAAGAAGGTTAGACAAGGACTCAGGAGCTAAGTCTTTGGTCAAAGCAGATAGATTTGTCAGCATACCTTCTGCCCCTGAGTCAAGAAAAGAGATGGTCTCTGCTTTGACTCATCTTCCTGTATGGCCCATGTTGGTTTTTTGGTGCTCTTCAGGATTAACCAGTCTTCACTCCTTAGAACCTTCTGCCTGACAGTCTTGCTCCTAGGTTATAGAAGAGATAAAGGAGGTGTCTAATGTTATAGTCTTTGTGAAACGCACCAGTAGAATGAACTCCCATGCCCCTATCTCACCAGGTACCTTCTCAAGCCAGATTTCATGAGGCGGCCTGATCGGACATTCGATCCCTTCTCTGAAACCCCTGTGGACGGGGTTATCGCAGCCACTTGCTCAGTGCAGGTAAGACCTGCTCACCACAGAGTATGGAAATGATCATGCATATGTAAGCATGCCTGGAAGTAAACCACACTTCAGATATTGAATGTCAAGTTGCAAGACCTGAAAGCTGCTCTAAACTTGGACTCAAAATTTTTGCTTTTTATCTAGGAGATACCTTTTTTCACTACCAAAATTGTGAGCTACTTTATGGGAAATATATCATCAAAAAAGTATCTGCTGTAGAATTATATTCATAGAAAATTCTAGAAAATACAAGCTATAAACACAAAAAGTAAATCAATATTTATGCCTGGATACAGATGGAAGGGGACATAGGTTATAAAAGTGCACAAAGAAACTTTCAGTGGTGATAGAAATGCTTGTCTTCTAAATGGTGGTGATAGTATGCTCACAGGTCAGAAGCTCATCTTATTGTATAATTAAATATGTGTAGTCTCTTGAATGTCAATTGTACTACAGTAAAGGTATATCAAGATTACTTAGGTATTAGATAAAGTGGGAAAATGGTTATAATTGTTGGAAAGTAAATTTTAAGCAAGTTACTTAGTAACTTTACAGTAGATAAAATTTAACAGTGGCCTTTATAATTAACTAATACTCTTGCAGTGTTGATATCATTAAAGAATAACAGGTGAATTCTCACACTGCTTTTGTTTCATTGTCTATTTTAAAGACTTTTAAAAGAATTCAGTAACAAGTGTATCCTAATAGAATTTAAGACTGTTTTAGAAGGTCTGACTTCTGTCATGAACTCTTTTTTGCAGAGTAGTTGCTTAACAATGCTTTGGCTTGATAAAGAGATTTCTAAAGGATCACATATTTACACTGATTAAAATCTTCCCAACAGAATGTCGCATTTCTGCACTATACCTTGCCACCAGTGCTCGAAGTCGCTGTTCCCTCATTCTGTGTCTGTATTGCTGCAGGTTATATCAGGGCAGTTCTTATCAGATAAGAAAATCGGCACATACGTGGAAGTGGACATGTATGGGTTGCCCACCGACACCATAAGGAAGGAGTTCCGAACACGCATGGTTATGAACAATGGACTCAACCCAGTCTACAATGAAGAATCATTTGTGTTTCGGAAGGTAGGGCATTAGCAGTGTGTCACTTTCACTCAGATAGTTAGAGGGCCTGATTTTGTGCACAGAGCCTGCAGGGATGTCATTCACCACACAGTCTGCATGTTCCCTTCTTTAACAGGCAGGATAGGAATTTTGTTGTTAACAGGTTGGCCTTACTGGATGTTTTAACTCCCCCTCTCCACTGCTGCCTCCCCTGCAACCTGCCCGCCTCCGGGTTAAGATCTGCTTCAAATAGTCCTTACTGGTGGCTGACATGTGCATTTTGAGGTAGTTGTACATGTGATTATTTTTCTGATTTCTTCCTAAGTATGTTTGTCATCGGTATATAGAAAGAAAAGCTACTGATTTTTATATGTTAATTTTGTATTTTTCCATTTTGTTGAAACTTTATCAAATCAAACAAGATCTTTGTTCCCTTTTTGGTTTCTTTGTTATACTCTTGAGGGTCTTCTGTATATTGAATCTGCAAATAAGGATACTATGTCTTCTTTCTTTCCTCTACTTAATATTCCAGATGTGTCCAAAATTTAGAGTACAGTAAACAAGGAGAATGAAAGTTACTGCAAACCCATACTTTATACATGCAGTATTTCCACAGAAGTACTTTCCATGTTCTTAAAAATAAGCAGAGCTGGGGATGGAGAGATGGCTCAGAGGTTAAGAGCACCAACTGCTCTTACAGAGGACCCGGGTTTGATTCCCAGCACTCACATGGCAGCTAAAACCCATCTTTAACTCCAGTTCCAGGGGAATCTGATGCCCTCTTCTGACCTCTGCAGCACTGCACATGGGTGCACCAACCTACATGCAGGCAATACACTCATACACATAAAAAGGGGCTAGAGAGATGGCTCAGCTATTAAGAGCACCGACTGCTCTTGAAGAGGACCTGGGTTCGATTCCCAGCACCCACATGGCAGCTAAGAACCATCTTTAACACCAGTTCCAAGGGAATATGATGCCCTCTTCTGACCTCCAAGGCATTGCATGACATGAGTGCACCAACCTACATGCAGACAGTACACTCATACACATAAAAAAAAATTTTAAGAAGTAAAAATAAATAAATAAATAAGCAGAGATAAATACCAGGAGTATCCCAGGGAGTACATAGAACTCCTAGGCTCAAGCTAGGCATGGTGGCACATACCTTTAATCCTAGCACTTGGGAGGCAGAGGCAGGTGGATCTTTGTGAGTTTAAGACCAACCTGGTCTACATAGCAAATTCTAGGACAACTGGAGCTACAGGGAGACCCGGTCTCAAAAAGACAAAAAAAAAAAAAAAAAAAAAAAAAAACTCCAAGA
>VZQC01010223.1:1177862-1200340 GCA_009823505.1 Rhizomys pruinosus
GTAGATTAATTTTAGAGCCTTTTAAGGGATTCACATTATAAGAGTACAGTTGCTTTCAGCTAAAGAAGAATATAACATTAATGTTGTTCAGTTTGCCACGCAATTAGGTATTTGTTGCTAGCATCCACAGATGAGGGATACCACTCATCATTTGTTTTTCTGGGACCGTGTTACTTCACTTAGCATAATATCTCCTTCTTTAAACCTGTGGTCTGAGTATGGATCAGGGAAATGACAAGGTTGCTTCAGAGTTGTGGTCTTTTTTTTTTTATGTGTATGAGTGTACAGTCTGCATGTAGGTAGGTGCACCCGGGTCATGCAGTGCTGCAGGGGTCAGAGGAGGGCATTGGATTCCCCTGGAACTGGAGTTAAAGATGGTTCTTAGCTGCCATGTGGGTGCTGGGAATCAAACCCGGGTCCTCTGCAAGAGCAGTCAGAGCTCTTAACCACTGAGCCATCTCTCCAGCCTAAGAGTTGTGGTCTTTAACATCCATCCTTTAACATATTTGATGAGATGACTTCCAGAAACTCAATCCCATTACCTTCTGTGTCCTATACACTGCTATCTTATGTAGCACTCTGTAATAGGAATGTAAATGGTCATTGGTTTCTTTTCACATCATGGGGTTTTTAAGGACAGTATTGATTTGGTCCAGATTTCTAGTGTCATGATTCTTGATAATTATATCACAATAAACAATGAAATGTCCTATTTTTCATTTGCAGGTGATCCTGCCTGACCTGGCTGTCCTGAGAATAGCTGTGTATGATGACAACAACAGGCTGATCGGCCAGAGAATCCTTCCTCTGGATGGCCTCCAAGCAGGCTACCGGCACATCTCCCTGAGGAATGAGGGAAACAAACCGCTATCACTGCCAACAATTTTCTGCAACATTGTTCTTAAAACATACGTGCCTGATGGATTTGGAGGTAAGATAAACATTTGGATACAGAATAAAAGGTAGCTAAGGTCCTAAATTACAGGACTGTGAAACATTTTGCACATTCCGAAAAACAGTGTTAGCCATGATTTTTACTGCCTGTGTTAGGAACCCTGGTGACCTGAGGAAATCAAGCCACATCTTGAAGTCTTACTTCAAAATATCATAATTCTTTGTTATGTAATCTTTTACAAATGCTTCATAAGGAGTATGTTCATACTGTTAAGTCAAAGTGAGAAAAAAATCATAGGAAGCCATATCTTTATCAGTCACTATCAATAAAGGTTTAAATTGAACTCAATTACTTATGTGCCTGAATTTTCTTCTAAATCCACAAGAACGTTCATTTTCATAAAAAACATCTCAGTCTTCAAACTGTGTTTCCTTTACTAAGAAAATCAGTGGGAGAAACCCATACTAGGCCAGGTCATGGGATTTCACTTACAGCTATGCCAACCATTAAAAGAAAACTAGTCTTCTTAGTCTCAGCATCTTTTGAACTACAAGAAACAGTACAGCAGTGTGACCTGCAGGCTTGATCTGAGTGCCATTCCCTTTGCCAAATCCCTTGTCGACCTTCTCTTCTCCCTGTTCCCGTCGGACTGATTGCTCCTGACTCAGTTGGTCCATTGCAGTGACCATGTAAGATTGGCCTCACTGCCATCTGATGGCCTGAGACCTTATAGAACCATTCCCTCATTTCCCGTCCTGTAACCTGTAACCTGAAGATAACCACTGTCCTTCTTGGCATTCTGGGTAAGTACTCATCCTTATAGTACACAAAACAACATAGCACTGGAGAGGTGGGGCAGCCTACCTGCAATCCCAGATCTCTAGGTGGAGACTGGGGATCCCTAAAGCAAACTGACTAGTGAGACTAGCCAGATCGGCCAGCTCTGAGTTCATGTGAGAAACCCTGCTCTCAATACATTAGGTGAAGAAAGATTGAGAAAAACACCCACATTTAACCTCTGGCCTCTATATGTACTTGAACACACAAGCATACACACATGCAAAAACCATGTGTCTGCATGTGTGTATGTTCACTAATAAAATAACATTCCTGTATTTTTCTAGAATGCATTGTTTTGTTGCGAGAATACAGGTTATGTGGCTTGTTCTTTTTAGTAATGCACACTTCCCTAGAAGGCAACTTTTGTGCAACTAATCTTTAATTTAATTTAATTATTTTTATTTTTATTTATTTTTTTGTCTTTTCGAGACAGGGTCTGCCTGTAGCCCCAGCTAGCCTGGAACTCCCTCTGTAGACCAGGCTGGCCTTGAACTCTCAAAGATCCACCTGTCTCTGCCTCCCCAGTGCTAGGATTAAAGGCATGCGCCACCACACCTGGCCTAATCTTTAATTTTAATAACATGATTAAAGGCTCAAAAATTAAACTAATCTGTGACAGTGTTTCAATCAGAATATACAAGAACGATTTTTTCCTCCATCTGTCTTGCTTTTCATAAAAAGAGAAGTAATTAGAGTCTGCAGCATATGGACAGATATAGGTTCCCATGAAAGCAGCTGGGAGGGTTCCATGGGGCTGGGTAAATGGGTCAGAGAAGGAGACAGGAGGCCTATAAGGTGTGACTTGAAGCTGCAGCCCAGCGTACATTGATCTCTAGAGGCCATGTGCACTACAGGCAACAGAGATGGCCCAAAGATGGAAAGAAGTGGCATTCCATGTATTCAAATTAGAAAAGTGGAATGTAGATGGCTCAGTCAGTAAGCGCACTTGCTGCACATGTATGATGACCTGAGATCAGATCCCAGGACCCATGTACTAAGCATGGCCTTGACTACTCCTGTAAATCCAGCACTATGAAGGCTGGCAACAGGAGAATGTGACAGACCCTGTCTTAAAGAGATAAGGTGGAAGCCGGGCGTGGTAGCCCATGCCTTTAATCCCAGCACTTGGGAGGCAGAGACAGGTGGATCTCTGTGAGTTCAAGGACAGCCTGGTCTACATAGTGAGTTCCAGGACAGCCAGAGCTACAGGGAGACCCTGTCTCAAAAACAAAAACAAAAAACAAAGAAATAAGGTGGAGAGATAGAGCAGGACACTGGATTTCTTCCTTTGGTCTCCACACACATGCACATATGGCACACAGGTGCACATATGTCACACATGTACACATACATCACACACGTGCACGTACACCACACAGGTGCAGTATGCCACACACATACACACACACACACACACACACACACACACACAGAAGCAAGAAGTCTAGCCAATCCCTAATACACTTTAGAAAGTGTTATATGACTTGTTTGGGCAATTTTTTCTTTAAGTTTGGCCTCTAACATGAGTTAAATTTCAAATGAAATCATAATTCCTTCCTGGGAAATGAGCCATTTGATTAGAAAATGGAAAAGAAATCATTTGAGCTCCCGCTTTATGCCAAACACTTACATAAAGAAAATCCAAAAATATGAAACTCTTCTACAAGGATGTGGGCATCCGTAGAGCTATACTAAGGACAGTCTGTGTTTGTGATGTAACATACTGGGGCCTGCATTTGACTTGATGCAAATTAATCTTCAAAGGCAGTCCTACACGTAGTCTTCCTTATTGTTCCAGCTGCTTCTTTTCTTTCAAAGCATTAGGAATCTCTGTACTGAAATTCTGCAGTCAGCTTCAGCCTCAGATTTGATATTTAAAGACACTTGCTCAGAGCTCTGGTCATTTTATTTATATGTGAAGAAACTCAGGGAAGACATTATGAGATTTACCAGCCCTAACCAAAAGTAGTGCCAGAAGAACACAAGGACGATCTTTTTCCACATTTCTGATCTTTTCAGTCTCTTAGACAGTCTGTTCATATCTCACTGCCTAGTGAACATCCTATATTCATGTCTGTTTACCTACTCAGCCAGAAGGGAAGGAAGTCAATAATTGGTGTTCCCTAGTATGCTGATTCCAGAAGAACAACTTCAAATGGAACTGCACTTTACAGTTTGCCATTTTCTAGGGAAAAAAAAGAATTGTCCATATACATCATTAGAATCTTAATTGACTACAGAAAGCTAATATGAATTCATTAGTGCATTCTACAAATATATATAGCAGGTTTATTCCATAAAAGATAAGATCACTAGAAAATATATCAGAGAGAGAGAGAGAGATGTTTAAAATGGGATGATGGGGCTGGAGAGATGGCCTAGCGGTTAAGAGCTCCGACCGCTCTTACAGAGGACCCGGGTTCGATCCCCAGCACCCACATGGCGGCTGAGAACCGTCTGAAACTCCAATTCCAGGAGAACTCCAGTTCCAGGGGAATCCGAGACCCTCTTCTGACCTCCGCGCATTGCACGACACAGGTGCACACACCTACATGCAGACAGTACATTCATGCACATACCAAAATAAATAAAAATTAAAAAAAAATAAAAAAAAATAAAATGGGATGAATAAGGGTCACTCATCAATCCTCTGTGCAGAGTAAATTGTTCTAATTCATTCATTTTCTCTCTCTCTCTCTCTCTCTCTCTCTCTCTCTCTCTCTCTCTCTCTCACCAGGACCTTGCACACACTAGATAAGCATTGTGCCACTGAGCTTTATTAGTCATGGTCTTACTAAGTTGCTTTAACTAGTCTGAAATTGGTGATCTCCTGCCTCAGCCTCCCAAATACCTTAGATTGTGGGTATGTGACATCACATCCTGCTCTTACTTTTTATCTTACTGTACATACTTATTTGGAAGTCTAATCTTTTTTTAATTAATGGAATTTTTCCCATGCCCTAAGATATTTTTGTATTCTACTATATGCATCCTGTGTCTTTATCTGTTATTCTCCACCTTAGTTTTTGAGACAGGCTCTCTCACTGAACTTGGAGCTCATCAGTTTGTCTAAACTGGCTGTGGAGCAAGCCCCAAGGATCCTCTGTATTCACAAGGCAAACACTTCACTGAGGCATCTCCCCACATAATTATAATTTTTTAGAAATATTTTTGTTTAATTAATACAATGATATTTCATTGCTATATACATTTTTAAAACATTTTTCTCAAAGAAGGGAAAAGGTATACTGAACAATTATTGTATAGTACTTCTGAGTGAATGTCCTTAGATGAAATTTAAATGTCAGAAGGCCTCACAGTTACACTCATGCATTATCAGTTGTGAAACGATAGCACTACTGCATGGCTCGTGATTCAGCGGAGGCACAAAATTGGACTTCTATGGAGTTTTGCTAACTGTGTGCAGCACAAACATTCAAATTCCTTATTCCAACTTCCATTTGAAATTCTATAACATTCATTATCAGGGACCCAAACTATCTGGCCACCCCGGATACTGAGATCTGATAAGATTAGGGGTGGACTCAAACACCCCTAATCAAAACAATCTGATATCTCAAGTGCTCTGGAATCCAGATCATTTTGAATAGTGGGGTTGGAGCATGTTTATTTTCGATTGTAGATGTGCAGCCATTGTTCCATCATGTAGGGTTGGCTGTACCACTGGTGCTTTGTCCAGCCCATCGATTAGGTTGGGTCAGTAGGTTCCCCTCACATCATATGTGAAACCTTTTGTTCTTCTCCTCATGATAGGCAGCTCTGGCTTCTAAAACATTGTTAAATCTTTCTAGGATTAGTGGTTAATAGGGTATTTCATTATTTTAACTTGTTGATTTATAGTTAGGGGTCAGCTTGAACATGCCTTCGTGTTTCTTGATCATTTGCGCTCCTTACCCTAAAAACGTCCCCGTATAGAACCCTTTGTTTTTTGATTGTTGTTATTGCTGTTTAAGTAATTGAGTCATTCCTGTTTTTCTTTAATTATTTAAATTATAACATCTCTTAAACATTTCCAAAGTGGTCTCAAATACATTTGAAGATCAGATAAAGTTCTAGGAATATAGTGCTTTAGGAATACTGTTTCTTTGAGGTTACGCAGCAGATACCAAGATGGCTGTTGGCCGTCTATCTTGGACAACTTATGCGTCATAGATGAGAATCAGATGAGCTGTCAGACAAGGGAGTTTAGACACTTCCCACCAGCTTGCTGTCAGGTGCAGTACCCCACTCCTCAGGAGCCGTTGACTCCCTTCGAGGGGGCGGAGCTCCTCACCTCCCAGGCACATTACACTGGCAATTTCACTGTGAGTTTTAGTCGGGACAACCTGTCCTGGGCCATAGCTCATGGTTACTATGAGCTTCTCTTCATAGAGAGTTCTGTTTCTATGCATCCCAGTTGTGAAATGTCCCTGGGCTAGAGAGCAGTACTAGATTATCTTAACTATTAGAAACTAAATGTTGACATAAAGAAAATGGTCAACGGTTAGGGTAAAAATGCCTTGGAGTGAGCCAAGGAGTGTTTGTTGAAGTCATCCAATATATTATACTATTGAACATAATAAAAGCAATACAGCCTTTATCCCACAAAATAGAAATACTAGGTTGGATAAGAGTCATTCCTCACCTGTCAAATACAGTGGGACTTGGGACACTGAGTGGTTTGCTGCCTCCTCTGTGGGTGCATCTGCCCTGCAGCTGGCATTTTCTGAGCACACAATGCCACCACGTTTGCCATCACTGTTGGCTACAAGAAACAGTTCCAGGGCTAAAGATAATTAAACCATGTTAGTATTTCTCCTTCCCTACTGGCTATTGCTTTGTGGAGGGTTACCATTTGCATTTCTTTTTCAGTAACATAGTGGAAGGAAGGAAATGCAAGGAGTTTTGGCATTAAGTTAAATGCCACCCTGAGTTGTGTGTTTTATGCACCTCAGCACTTTATTCCTTCCTGGGTTCCCTGCTTAATTCTGTAGCTCTTCTGCCATAAGGAGGCTCCCTTCCCCTTTTCTGCTGGTCACTGAGCCTTGGGTGTGTGATACAGCATTTCTGAGCTGCAGAAAGAACATGAAGGAAAGCTCTGGGAAGGAATGGAACCAGGTGAATTATGGGAAAGTATATCAGTAGGACTGGAGATGCAGCTTGGCAGTGCAGTGTTCAAGGCCCTGGGTTCAAACCTTAGCCCCACAGACAAAACAAACAGTGGATGGTGCTATCATAAGCAAATTGAAGCAGACTCCTTATTACACACAGCCTTAAGATGTCCTGTGACTGTAGTGATGTGGGAAAGGCATAGCCTTTCCTGATTTTTACCTGGATTCTGGATCCTGTTCCCTGAGAACCTGTTATACAGTGTAGTCTTCTCAAGATTATAGCTTGGGATGTGGCTAACCATTTGGTAGAAGATAAAAGAGCTAATCCAAATAATAGGAGATTTGTTGATCTTTATTCCTACTTTGCAGTAGCAGAGGAAATGTATTTTTCTTCTGCCTGTATCTCCTGGTAATAGGAATAATATACTCAGGAGTCTGGGGGAACCTAGGCCAGGAGCAAACTTACAGAAGTGAAGAGGGGTCATAGTTTGCGCTCAGACAACGGCACCAAAACGCACTGGTTAAACAAACAGGAACTCTGAGTTCTCCTGAAAAGTCAGTATTTGGAAGTCTGTACTAATGAATTGCCATCTTGTTCTTTGGAACACCTAAATTGATGCTTTCAGTGCTGTGTGGAAGTGAGGAAGGATGGGTGGGAAGAGGGAGGAGGAGCACAGTGCATTTGGAGTCTTCTCTAAGACAGACCAGCCCTTTGGAAAGGACACCAAACCCAGAATAGACGGTGGTTTTTAAATTTTTTTTTAATACAACATTGGTTAAATCTAGAAGAAACAAACAAACCAGATCAAGCAAATGCAAACTGGTTTCTTTTTTAAAAAAGAAAATTCTGGGGCTGGAGAGATGGCTCAGCATTAACAACCACTGACTGCTCTTGCAGAGGAGTTTGATTCCTAGCACCCACATGGTGGCTAACAACCATCTGTAACTGCAGTTACAGGGGAATTCCTCTTCTGGCCTCTGTGGGCATTGTATGACACAGGTGTACTTACATACATGCAGGGAATACACTCATATTAATAAATTAAAAATACATAAATAAAATTAAAACAAAAACGTTCCCCAGCCCTGTTGTGATTTCTACCCACCCATAGCTTACTGCAGAGGTTCTGTGTGGTCAGAGTTAGTGTATGCTACTGTGCCCTGCTGATGCTCAGTGCATCTAGGTAGACAGGAGCACTCCCTGCCAATAGACAGTTATCAGCAGATAGCTAGTTCTTGCCAGGTCCTTGTCTGGGGTCAACCAAACCTAATATATATGCCCAGCTCTCTCGCCCAGCAAAAGGAGTGTAGCTCAGTGAAGTGCCATTACCTAGCTTGCTTGAATAGAAAGAGTATCACTGAAGCACAGGTTTATTTAACCAAGTCCCCAAATCCTTTCTTGCTGTTGTGTTTTTTCCCTCATGTGGCAAAGATAAGCTGATATTTACAAATAAAGCTAGACACCTACTCAGGTGTTAAATATCTGATATCTCACTTCCCCTTCCTTATTTCCTGTTATTACATATATGGATTTTAAGACTCAATTTCTGGATTTGATATATCCAAATTGTATGTGCCTATGACCAAAGGAGAAACTTGAGTTACATTGGGAAAATTACCCAAAGTAGGCTAGGACATGTCTTGGCTCCCTAATGTGGAGTCCTTTGCTCTTTGCTGGGAATTTTGGTTCAGACTGTTCTGGGAATTAAATTGCTGATTTTCCTCATTCACCTATAATTGTGACTCCAGATGGGTCCCTTCCACCATGTGACAAATTAGATCTCTTACATGTACTAATTTGTAATTTGAAATTGTCAGGAATAAAGCAGCCATTTCAAATAATCTGACCCATTAGCTCTTCCGTAATTGTTAGTCATTTATAGTCTCTTTTTTTTGTCTCATGTAAGTTAACTTGAACAAATCTTATCAATATGTTGTGTACTTTTGTTCTAATTTGGGCAAGAATGTTACTGTGTTGTATTATTATTTTATTATAATGTATACTGTGAATATTTTTTAAAGGTCATATGTAGAGGCTGGAGAGATCGCTCAGCAGTTGAGAGCACTGACTCTTGCATAGGATCTGGGTTAGATTTTTAGCACCCACAGGGTGGCTGACAACCATCTGCAGCTACAGTTCCAGGGGAATTATGACCTCTTCTGACCACACGACAAGGGCGGACTTGCATGCAATACACGCATACACATAAGATACAAAAATAAAAAGTTAAAGGTCATATGTAAATATGTAACTGAAATAAAACACTCAGGTAGCACATTAAAAAAAAAAAAGACTCAAACAAGGCATGATTTCAAAATCTTGTGTCCGAAGTTTCAACAATTTCTATACTTGTTAATATTGGTATTTCACAATAGATTAATGATAATTATGCAACAAATAGCTAAATCTGATGAAGTATTTTTATTATGTAATTTCTGCAACAAATTCACAATCCTTCAGCAGATGGCCAACAGGAACACTGCAGTCAGCTTGTCTGTGAGCAACTGACAGTGTGTGTGGTCTGAATGGTGTTGAACCAGCTCTAGGAGCTGAGACCAGGATGTAGTAAATGGGAAGAAAACCCACTGAAATTCTAGAAGGGTTCCCCCAAGACTGATCCAGGACTGGACCCAGGGGCGTCCCCTCGGGTTTATAAGGCTGATAAAGCCTAAGAAGTCCAAATAGTGACTTTGTATGAAGAATGCATACACACAGATTTAAGTAACAAAATCACTTTTCTGGGTCACAGTTACATTTTTCTTTTAGTTTATGTTTGTTTGTGTTTGTTTGTTTGTTTGTTTGTGAGTCTTATGCATTCCGTGGCATGCATTTGGGGGTCAGAGAACAACATACTGGATTAGGTCTCTCAGTTCCAGCATGTGGGTTCCAGGGTCTGAAATCAGGTTGTCAGAAAGCTTGGCAGTAAGCCCCTTTATCCACCAAGCTGTCTCATTAACCCACATTTACAGTTCCTTGACCTTTTTTAACGAATTACTATAGACTGAGTGACTTGAAGCAAATTGGTTCCAAACGGGAAGTCTAAAGTGGTAGTGTCAGCCTGGCCTTGCTTCCTGTGAGAGCCCTGGGGCAGGATCCTTCCTTGCCTCTTCCCCGCTTCTGGTGGCTCACCACACCTCTTAGCTTATGCCATCCCAGTCTCTGCATTTGTCACCACATGGCTTTCTCTTTGTCTCTGTCTTCTCTTCCTGTGAGGACAGTAGTCATTGGCCTTGGATTTAGGCTCCACCATAGTTCAGAATGATCTTATTTCAGTCCTTAACTGAAATATATGCCAACAGCCTATTTATAAATAAGGCCACATTCTGAGCTTGGATAGACAGGAAGCAGGTTTTGAGGTATTCAACCCAGCACACCATACCCTCTTGAGTATTTTCTAATTGCTTATTTTCATAAACTGCTTTCAGTAACTATTTTAAAGCCAACAAATCACTACATTATACACTTGAAATGTTAATCTGCTAAGAAAACAACAATGGTTTTTTTATGCTAAGATAGTTTTTAAAAAAGTTGTCTTTTATTAAAAAAAACTGAAAGTTCATCAGAATGTCTACCTGGGGAAATATTTTGATGCATAAAGTCAATGGGATATCAACTCTTCACTAAAAACCACCTATGAACGGAAATACCACAAGGGAGACAGCCCAGATTTAGGTCCCTTGATAGGATACATACAAAATTGTAGGCTTTCCTATGAACTATTCTTCTAAAAAGAAAGCATCAAGGTTTGTCAGTAGATGGTTCAAAGAGAAAAGTTTACAATGCAAGACATTTTATTTTATTTTTTTTAATTTTTCATTTATTTATTTTTGTATGTGTATGAATGTACTGTCTGCATGCAGGTCTGCGCACCCGTGTCGTGCAATGCCGCGGAGGTCAGAAGAGGGTCTCGGATTCCCCTGGAACTGGAGTTCTCCTGGAATTGGAGTTACAGACGGTTCTTAGCCGCCATGTGGGTGCTGGGGATTGAACCCGGGTCCTCTGCAAGAGCGTCGGTGCTCTTAACCGCTAGGCTATCCCTCCAGCCCCAATGCAAGACATTTTAAAGGACCCCCTAATATTGTCTCTTTTCCAAGCACATGTATAGGCCGGGCATGGTGGCGCACACCTTTAATCCTAGTATTTGGGAGGCAGAGGCAGGTGGATCTTTGTGAATTCAAGGCCAGCCTGGTCTACAGAGTGAGTTTCAGGACAGCTGGGGCTACAGGGAGACTCTGTCTCGAAAAGACAAAAAATAAAATAAAATAAAAAAATAAAATAAATAGTATCAGGACTGTTCTGGGTTAAAGTAAACCTAAGAGATATAATTACCCACCATAATGGTGCATGCTTCTAATCTCAGTACTCAGGAGTCAGAGGCAGGGTGTTCATGAGTTTGCAACTAGCCTGGGCTACACAGCTTTTTTACTGAAAATAACCAAAACAATGCAGCTAAATTCTTAAGATACAGCTATTAGAGTTGCAGACAACAAAAATAAAGAACGGCAAGAGTCAGCGTCTAGGCAGCTTTGCTTCTTCCCTGTAGTTTTCATCTACCTTACAAAACAGAAAAGAGCCACATACAGCGGCTAGCATGCATTTGCCCTCTCTATCTGAAAGCAAGCCTTTGTGTCAGCACAGGTTCCACTTCCAGTGCTGCGGTCCTCATTTCACTGAGTCCTCCAATAGCCCTACAGGGTAGGCTGTACCAGCCCTAAGTTTCAGATGCAGAAACTGAGGTCGAGCACATTAATCAACATATTCAGGTCACGCATGTAAGTAAGTGAAAACACTCTAACAGCTGGGTGTGTTGGCTCAAGCCTGAATTCCTAATAGTCCAGAGACTGAGGCAGGAGGATTAATGCAGGCTGAAGATTTGTCTGTTGTTGTTGTTGTTGTTGTTGTTGTTGTTGTTTTAATAGAAAGTCTTTATTGATTTTTTTTAAAAGATTATTTCCACGAAATTTTTTTTGGTATTTTTGAGACAGGGTCTCCCTTTTAGTCCCAGTTGGCCTAGAGCTTGCTCTGTAGACCAGGCTGGGCTTGACTCACAGAGATCCGCCTGCCTCTGCCTCCTGAGTGCTGGGATTAAAGGCCTGCGCCACCATGCCCGGTTGTTAGGCACTGACTATTCCCTTTCCTTATTTTTGTTTTCTGTAACTATGATTTCGTGGACATGTCTTATTTTAGTGTTTTCAGTAAAACAGAGTATTTAACAGCTCACTGATTTTTGTTTCCAGATATTGTGGATGCTTTATCAGATCCCAAGAAGTTTCTGTCAATCACAGAGAAGAGAGCAGACCAAATGAGAGCGATGGGCATTGAAACCGTAAGTAGCTCAGATGCGCTGAAGGAGACCTGAGCTGGGAGAGTTGGCCGTTCCACAGTGCACTCGACAATAAAGTAACAGAGTAATCTAGGAGGGTTAAAGGGAGTTAGCAAATTGGAACTTATCAGATAAGTTAACAATATTTCGAAGGGTCTGTAAAAAGGCTACATATAGGCAGGCGGATCTTTGTAAGTTCAAGGCCAGCCTGGTCTACAGAGTGAGTTCCAGGATAGCTGGGGCTACAGGGAGACCCTGTCTCAAAAAGACCAAAAAATAAATAAATAAATAAAACAAAAATAAAAAGGCTACATATTTTATAACATATAACCACCATCAGAAAAAAAGCTACTTTGTCATCAGTGGTTTGACATATCTGGGGATGTCTGCCCAGATATGTTAAAGTGAAGTGAAATGGGAGCCAGCCATTAGAAATTAAAATATAGCATGTTTTGTAACACTGAAATGCTCAATAACTGAGTTCATTGAGTGGATGAAAATGACGTATATTGCCAGTTCCTCACTTTTAACCCTTGCATCCCAACTTCCCATTTGTAGCACACCCTCACCTGCTTCAGTGTTACAAATGTTCTTTTGCCGGGTTCCTAAGATTGGAACACAAGAAGCACCTGTCTAGGAGCTAAAAAGAAGAATGGAGTTGGAGCTTCTCGGTTTGATCTTTTCCTCCAGCCTAAGAAGGCTACATAGTCCAACATCCCCCAAGCACAGATCTTTAAGAGAGAAGTCTGGGGCTGGAGAGATGTCTCAGTGGTTAAGAGCACTGGCAGTTCTTGCAGAAGACTTGGGTTCAGTTTCCAGCACCCACATGGCAGCTAGCAACCATCCATGACTCCAGTTCATGGGGCTCCAACACCATCTTCTGTCCTTCTCAGGCACTTCATGACATGAATACTCATAAAATAAAAATAATTTTTTTAAAGTCAAAAGTGAGAGTAGGAGTCTGGGAAGAATGGAGAAGCCAGGGATGGGGACAGCTAGACTTATTAAAGTAAAGATGTGCCTCAGGTGGCTTTCATTTAGTTACTCTAAATGTTTCTGTTGCAGAGTGACATAGCTGATGTGCCCAGCGACACTGCCAAGAATGACAAGAAAGGAAAAGCCAACCCAGCCAAAACAAATGTGACCCCTCAGAGTAGCTCTGAGGTCAGACCAACCACCACAGCCGCAGGGGGAGCTGCCCAGGAAGCCAGGAAAGGTGAGAACAGCTGTTAGGCTCCTATGGACTCTGCAGCGTTTGCCTCTTTGTAAACAGTCTTCATGACGACATCCAGAACGCTCGTTCTTGCCAGTTTTCATGGCGTCATTAGACCCAGTGCAGCCCATTTTCTTGTGTATGGACCAAGCTGCTTGAATTCCTTTCCTGGGAGTTTAATAGGGAGTTAACTTTTGTGTTTCTAAGTTTAGTTAAGGTCCAAGCACCTTCTCTAAACCAGATGTGCCATCCATAGGGTTACCTAATGTTTAAATTTGGTGTCCTTTATGGCAGATGGCTGGGGGAGCCTTCCAAGCAGCAATGCTGAAAACTGGCACTCTGTCTTCCGGACAGAGACAACCAGTGCGCTCAGAAAGCAACCGTCACAAATATCATAATTTCCCCTATCCATACAGTGTTAGCTTGATCATTTATTTGTAAAATCATCATGTGGACAGCTAAAGGCCATTTCCATGTAGTTATCTGTAGATAAAGCAACAGATCATAAGAGGTGTCACCATACAGAATCATGTGTCCCTGTGCTAGTGGGCAGCCTGTATGTAAGGAAACAACTGTACTGAGTAGAGTTGACTTCAGTTCAATTTAGTTCATCCATTCTAATTGGTTGGTGCCCATGCCATACTGTCAGTTAAATATCCCTGACCATAAATAGTTTAATTTTAATTTTAAAATTTGAATTTAAAAATTTCTCCCAGGGATTTTTTTAGAGTATATAGTTCCTATTTACAAATAAATTCAGTATCCTCAGTATAAAGAAATTAAGTTGTTCATACAGTGCTTGCTAGCAATTTTTAAAAATTTTTTTAATATTCTTTTTTTATTTTTATTTATTTCTGTATGTGTATGAATGTACTGCCTGCATGCAAGTTTGTGCACCCGTGTCGTGCAATGCTGCGGAGGTCAGAAGAGGGTGTCGGATTCCCCTGGAACTGGAGTTCTCCTGGAATTGGAGTTTCAGACAGATCTCAGCCACCATGTGGGTGCTGGGGATCGAACCCAGGTCCTCTGTAAGAGCAGTTGGCTGCGCTCTTAACCGCTAGGCCATCTCTCCAGCCCCAGCTTGCTAGCAATTTAAGGTCAGAAATGAGAGTCTTTCCGAACTGAAGCAGACCGGTAATTTAGCAAGCAACTAAGTGTGCTCTGAGCTTTGAGAAGTAAATTAGAAAATGAGACTGCACAAAAGTAGCCCAATTTGTGCCGGCCCCACAGCTGTTAGTCTCTGGAAAGAACATGGAGCGAGGTAATGACCCAGGCTGAGGCATTGCATTCCGACCCTGGTCAGCGTTATCCCTGTTACTCCCACAGAGACAGGCAGTGGAAAACGGGAGAGGCAGATTCTCCCACACAGACAGGCCGTGGAAAACAGGAGAGGCAGATTCTCCCACACAGACAGGCAGTGGAAAACAGGAGAGGTGGGTTAACATTCTTGTCTCACACCCACGAGTACATAGTGGCATAAGCAATTATAGTAAAAGTGGCCCAGAAAACAGTGCAGAATGACTAGCTTCCAGAGGCCAAAAGCAATCCTAGATCTTAAAGGGAACATGCTTGGGTTTATTTTTTTTTACTTAACAAAGCAACAGTTGAAGGAACCAAACAGCTGTTGATTCAACTCTAGCATTTCCCCCCAAATAACCCAAAAGAAAGGACTTTCATATGGTTTGATTTTCGCATTTTACTCAGGAGAATTGAGAGGCTACATGAAGACACTGTTCTAGGTTCTACATGTGCAGCTGCCCTCTTACCTGTGGGGAGCTCAGATGAGAGGAGGGAGGATCATGAAGGCTCCCTCGCAGCAGCTGGCCGAGGGAGACACAATAGAACAAGAGAAGAGGGTGACCCTTCCAGCAAGAGTCCAGAGAAAACTCAGGGAGGTGAGCCTTGAAACTGACCTGACTGGAGTAGAAGGACATGGGTGGAGAAGCCAGGAGAAGGCAGCTAGCTGAGGGGAAGAGGGGCACAGGGAATGATAGAAGACAATGGTAGTTTCTGTCCTGTTCTGAAAAGGACTCTGGAATCACTCCAAGAAGAAAGGGGAGAACAAACTCACAGTTCTGGCATCAGAATCCATTGAGAAGAGGACAGGCTGGAGAGATGGCCTAGCGGTTGGGAGCACCGACTGCTCTTGCAGAGGACTCGGGTTCGATCCCCAGCACCCACATGGCGGCTGAGAACTGTCTGTAACTCCAATTCCAGGAGAACTCCAGTTCCAGGGGAATCCGAGACCCTCTTCTGACCTCCGCGGCATTGCACGACATGGGTGCACAGACCTGCATGCAGACAGTACATTCATACACATACAAAAAAATAAATAAAGAATTCTAGTGCTTAGGACTGTATCACAGCATTTACCATATTACACTTAGAGGGTTACGCAGAGAAAGGGGTTAATGCGCACATAGCCATCCCTTACCATCAGTGTGTCCCTAGAACCATGTCTGGGAAAGATCTGTCAGTCTCCTTTCTTCAGAAGTAGATGGCTGGAGAATGAGTGGGATGGCAAGGAGGGTTAGGCTGGAGGTAACCAAGGGGAAAGAACCAAAGAAGGAAGGACTTAGTAGTTTGGATATAGGCCTTAGGGAGAAAAAAACTCAGGGACGACTCAAAAGACTGCAAGGTCAAACCATAGAGGTGGATGGGAAAGCAGGGGGGAGTTGGGGAGCTCATTGATAAGCAAGGTGACTCTGGTTCCTTGAGAGCACCAAATTTAAACCGTGCCTGAAGGGACTGAGGAGGTCGCCTGGTGTTAAGAGCACTGGCTGCTCTTGCAAACGATCTGAGTTTGGTTCCCAGCTTCCCCATGGCAGCTAACAACTGTCCATAAACCCAGTTCCAGGGGATCTGATGCCTTCTTCTGGCCTCTGCAAGCATTGCATACATGTGGTACATTTATGTACGTGCAGAGAAAACTGTCATATACATTAAATAAATAAAATAAATAGTCCCTGATATAAAGCAGGCCTGTGGTAGGTGAGGGGAATGATAACACTCAGGCAGAAAAGAATGGAAAAAGAATAGAGGGCTTAAAATACATTTTATAAGAAGAATTCACTTGAAGAAGAATTGTAGATGTATTCACTATTACATTACTGTAAAACCAGGGTTCCCTACACAGTGAAGGCAGAAACCCTAACCATAAAAACACAGTGAAGGCAGAAACCTTAACCATAAAAACATGATGTCTAAAGGTACTTATTCTGGAAGCATGTCAGTAGGAAGTAATGAAAGGAAAAAGAAAGCAAGCATGGGGGGGGGGTCTACAGTGAACCCAGATGTGGAAAGAGCTTGGGCACAGGTAGATTCCCTGGCATTTGCCACAGGCACCTCTCAGGGTAAAAAGGTAGAGGGTTCAGACTGCATCTCCTAGATGAAGCCACACAGAGTGACCACAGCCATGCTGTTTTTGTTTGTTTTGCATTTGAAGAATAATTAAGATTTCTCAACTCCTAGCTAATTTCTACATTAGGGTTTGAGAGGAAACAAGTTGTTTTAAAGGCCTATAGTGATAAGACCAAAAGCTTTATGTAGCAAAAACTTGAATTAGCCAGAATCTTTGTAGCCCAAGGTGGACTACCTGACCTACTTTGCTACCAGGCCAACATGCACTGCCCGAGATGACACACTGTGGCTTCACGTGGCAACTCGAGGAGCCAAATTTAACCTTGGACATTAAGGCTTGAGTTCCTCATAGTGGCCCACATCTCAGATGCTTAAGTTGGACATCTCACACAGGAGAACTCTCCATTCCTGTCATATGTTCTCTTTGTCTTACCGCTCCAGGCATGTAGAACTGAAATAATTTTTGTTCTGCACAATGTGAGATTTTCCTAATCAAATTGCTTAGGAGAATTATTCTCCTACATAATTTGTGTCTTTTTCTAATAATACAAAATGTGATTGAGATACATATATGTTTTGTAGGCTCCTGTTTATTAAGATTTGGTTAAGCCAAGAACAAGGAAAGAAATCCCTGCCCAGTGTATATTAAGTTTTTAAGACTTGCTAGGTATCTGGAGGATCTTGCAGTCCCCTAAACACTATGTGTTCATTCTGGAGACAGAAGAACTGACACTCATGAATAGTAAGCCCAAGACCTTGGTCCTGCAACTGCCTCTCAGTAGCTATGTGTGTGTAAGGCCAGGAGGTAGCTTGTGACGCCGTACATAACACAACAGAAGTGAGCCTTATATACCCTAAAATACCATGGATCCCAACACCAGTTTCTCCCACCAGGACTTTCTTCCTATGGCATCTCATTCTCACATTGGATGTGCAGATCTTAAAATGAATCAAAGTAAAAAATAAGAACCTGGGACTCCATGCCTGCCTTTCTTAAATGTGCCATACCTGGCCTTTGGGGTTCCAATAGGAATCAATTATTGTAGAGTAAACATTCATATTATCTGTCTAAGATGAAAATCTGCAGTCAAACAGAACCCATTAGCAATTCTTCTACAACTGTGGTTGCCATGACAACTCCTGGCCCAGTATTCACTCAGCAGGCTGGCTTAGTATATATCACTCTAGGTTCTCATGCAGCATCCTTTTAAACAGGGGTTTGAGTTCACTGTTTCATCTGTGTTTAAGACATTGGTGCACTCACCAGCATGTTGCATAAATGCTAAGCTTAAATTTAGCAAAAAGAATTTAAAAAAGTATTATTCTTCGGTGCTGACTACATTGGGAGTAGAACAGGAAGTTGCTTGACTGACATGGTATATCGGGAGATACAAAGATGAAGCAGCCGCAGCAGATGCTGTCGCCCTGACCAGGTCCTCTCTATGGGGCTGCTTAGTCCATAGCACAGAGCTAAGAGGGTTGGCTGATTGGGAATTGCAGTTGCTTCTTTTCCACTATTGCCCTGAGACCATGGGAGTTCCTTACTTAGAAATGCCTGGAAGATTTGATGAAACCTTGGACACCCTTGGCTGACTTACCTGGAACCACAGAGCCTAGGCTCCTCTCATCCAGGCAGAGAAACTCCTAAGCCATTCATACTAAAGACCTCTGGAGGACCTGCTAAGGCTGGCTTTCAGCTGGTGTGCATCTTCCTTCTCCTCATGCCCTGTCCTAGGGCTCTCTTGGAGGTTTCTCTGAGAGTCTACCAAGTTATGCACCTGCATAAGCTGCTGAGACTCAAGCTTTGCAATGGTGCAGTTAAATGCTTTGTTAAAGGAACTTCAGGTGTTTGGCCTTGCAAGTGAAACTCCTTCAGGGGCTTTAGACAGGATTTTAACACTGAATTTTGTCATCCGTTATTTACTCTTATTTGTGGTATAAATGGTAATTTGTTTGTATTTTTTTT
Source organism: Rhizomys pruinosus (assembly GCA_009823505.1). NCBI lineage: Eukaryota > Metazoa > Chordata > Mammalia > Rodentia > Spalacidae > Rhizomys > Rhizomys pruinosus. The sequence continues at coordinate 1,196,572 of VZQC01010223.1, forward strand.
AAGGTATCGAACTTATCCCTCAAGTGAGGATAGAAGATTTAAAGCAAATGAAGGTAAAATTGCTTGACAACTTTTCAGATAGCCTTGTACTCTCCATATTAGTAAAAGAAATTTTTTTTCTTACAAAGTATAATCACTCTCTCCCTCTTTGCATGTATATTATATATACATACATATGAATATATATATATATATATATATATATATATATATATAAAATATTGGGTCCTCTTTCCTTCCCTGCAGGCTTACTTGAAGCATTTAAAGAAACAACAAAAAGAGTTAAATTCTCTAAAGAAGAAACATGCAAAGGTACTGGTTTTTTTTTTTCCATGCATGGTTGTGTATTTTGTTGGCTCCTTTGTATTTTACTTTTATCTCTCTGATGAAGACCTGCTTCTATTTTGTGGCATGTACTATGAGTCATTCATAGCCCAGTACACTGTAGGAGCTGATCCTAGCCAACTAGACAGCAAGCACTGCCTTCATTTTGACTCATCAGCAATCAGGTTAAAACATAAAGAGTCCTTTAGGGACTAGTGGTCACTGATTTGTAGGCTGCTTTTCTGAGTTGTTTCAAAAAGCATAACAAAACATTGTTCTTTTAAAGATTTTTTTTTTGTGTGTTACTAATACAACTACATAAAATGTTGGCATGGCACGGCTTTGAAGAGCTTACTGTCTTAACTGCTGCCTGGTCACTGTCCACTCCCACGGGATATAGAGGGAGATGCTGGCAGGGAACACTTCTTACTTTACCCCTAAGGACTTACTTACCCTGATAAGTAACCTGATTCAGGAATTTCTGTGTTATTTCCCTTTTTTACTTAAAAGAAGTCTTTTTGACAGTGATTGGAGAAATTTTAAGTAGTTGTTGAATAGCCAGGTTGGGGGTGCATAGCACCAAGTATCCTCCAATATGTTGAAAAAGTTTTCAGCTCTCAAACATGTGTCTTTCTGATCTTTCTTTTGCAGAGAGGGAGAAATACAGAACTGTTTTCCTTATGTGTACCCCCTCCCCACCACACACACACATACAACTGCCGGCAGAGCATGTGTGTCCTATAGAGCAACAGACACTCCCTTTCTTCGTTTAAACAGACTTCTGAGATCTTTAGGGGAAATCTTTCATCCTCACTTCTTCCCGTTCCACCAAGCCTCACACTCCAGCACGTCCTCCCTGCTGGGAGTTGAGTGCTGCCCCTTCGAATCACTCCAAATATTATGGATAAAGGGATGGATAAAGAGCTTGTCATTTAACAATTGTGCTCCATGGAGAGGCTAAGCCTAATCCTGGTCTATTAATATTCCCTGTGCTATTGAATCCATAGTTAAGCATATTTGCTGACATGGAGGTTACTTAAAAGGCTGTTACAAAGTTTACTGAATAATCTCACTTGTGGGATTCTATTCATTGCCCAATGGGGAAACTCCACAGATTTTTGGGCAGGGCTATTGGAGGCAGAGATGTTTAAAGTTTGGATTTTAGTTTTGTTGCTCATTTGTAGTAATTTAGAATGCAGCTAGGCCATAGGAAGAGAAAAGGGGAAAGGAAATCATAGAGGCTGTAACAAATTAATCAGTAGAAATGGAGTTGGAGCCCATAGGCCGCAGAATTATCCCACAGGGCTTCCTTGCATCTAGATTGGACTCCTGTCATTCTGTCACCTCTCAGTGGCCATTGGTCGGTCAGAAACATTTTTTTTTACTTCAGTTCTTCCATAGCCAGGAAGTTTACTGTAGCTGATAATACCAACAGAGGGAACAGAAGCAGCAGTTTTGCATGTCCAACACTTTATGTGGATTGTGTCACGCTATAGGGTAAATCCTCTCAAGATACTGATTTATACATGAGGCAGTTCGGTATTGGTGCGGTTAAGCCATTTAACTAGTGTCTCAGTTGGGGAGTCAGAGCTGGTAATTTAACCCAAATAATCTCACTCCAGGACTGGGCTTCTTGTATTATCCATGTAGGCTATTAGATGCTTCACTAAGCCAATCAATGCCCTGTCCTTGGACCAAGCATAGTCCTAACACATGGAATGTTAAGGAAATTCTCCAGCTATTTTGGACAGTGTCAACACGCTAACGACCAAGGAAAGACGTTTCATAGTTCTGTTCAGCTTGCTCTACATCCTAAGGGCAGATGTGCGTTGATTTTCTTGTCTTCATTCAAATCAGTTAACAGACCTATCTGCTTGATCAGAAAAACAGCAAAGAACAGAAATTATTTCTCAGAAGAGTATCAAAGAATGGAAATTATTTCTCTGCAAGACTGAATGACATTGGAGACCTTTTCCTTCCACCTCAGGATGCCCTAGGCTTCATTCTGTCTGTTTTCTTTTCTCTGGTGGACAGGAACATATCCATGTCACTTACTAACCAGTAAATACTGTATGACTGGATGAATCCAAGTTACCTTCATTTGCAGAAAATGACTTTCTTAAAGTTCTTAAAACCCCTGCAGTATAATAGGACATAAGAGAAGATTTTAAACTCCCTAAATGCCAACTTTATGTGGACTTCCATAATAGCTGGACAGTGTGTGTGTGCATTTTATGAAGGAAACATTAGCCTTCAGAATTCTCTAGACTAAGTAATAGGGTTAAAGTGCCACTATAAAACACGTACTACTTTACACCTGCCTTTCAAGAGGCCTTTCTGAATGGTGACTGTATTTTCCTGATTATTTTACAAATTCTTTTAGACTTCAGAATTTGAATTCTTGCTGTTTATAAGCTTATGAATGAATTCCTTGTCTTACATTAAATGCACTTTCTTGATCAGCCTGCCATGGCAGTATAATTTGTGAAATCTGAATTCAGGAGTCTTTTACATAAAACTAGCATGACAAATTGGGGCAAGATTTATGTAGTGCCACTTTTGCCTAACACACATTTTATGCATTCTCAAGTCCTCAAGAGTATCCCTGAAACCTGAATAATCCTCTGTATAGTTTAGCCATGAATAAACTAAAACTTAGAGAAGGATGTTCTTTGCTAAGATTAATGTGACTAATTGCATGCTGCTTACCAGCCCTGTTCTTCACTTCTAACACCTTTACTACCTATCACACTGACCACTTTCACACACACACACAAATCTTGAACTATTTGCACTGTCCAAGGACTTTGCAAAGAATTATTTTCTAATAATTACAGCTTGTCTATAAGCATTCTGTAATTTTTGTCTACATTATTTTCTTTAACATTTCTGCTGCCTCATCTCAGCCACTTTTAAGATGCATACATGAGTGTTCACTTGTGTATACTTAGGCTTAGTCTGAAAATATGCTTGTGTTTAAAATGGAGAAAAGAAAATATTGAAATTGGAGGATGTACTGAATCTGTTATCATTAGATATATTAGTACTTTACCTCTGTTTGACTTTGACTCTCACCAATTTTTCTTATTGTATACACATTTTAAGTGGTATCACTAGCTAATACATATGGATGTTTACCTAAACATTTGTTCTTTTTTAAAAATATTTTTTCTTGGGCTGGAGAAATGGTGCAATGGTTAAGAGCACTGTCTGCTCTTGTAGAGGACCCAGATTCGGTTCCTAGAACCTCGTGGCAGCTAATTCCAGTTCCAGGGGATCCTGCGCCCTCTTCTGGCCTTCACAGGCATTGAATAACATGGTGCACTTTCATATATTCAGACAAAACTCTCTCTCTCTCTCTCTCTCTCTCTCTCTCTATATATATATATATATATATATATAAATAAAATAAAAAATAATTTTTCTTTATTCTTGAGAGTTTAAT
>VZQC01010223.1:1201556-1213059 GCA_009823505.1 Rhizomys pruinosus
AAAAAAAAAAAAAAAAAAAAGGTAGCCATCAGGGAGGAAGTTTCCTGGTCAGTTTTGAGATTGATTTTTCTATGTTCCACACAAACCGTGAAATGTCTTCATTTATAGGGTCTTACCAGGTAGTTATAGTGGGCAACGAAGGATGTCTGGGGCCACCCTGACCAATAACTCATAAGGAGATATCTCAGGCCTTATACTGCAGTTTTCATTTAATAGCCCATGTCTTGGAATAGGTTTAAATATAAACCTTTATTCTTAGGTATTCTTAAAATATACATAAAGGAGTACTATATATTATAACTATATAAAATTGTACCGGTTAGCTTTTTCTTGGTAATAAGCCATCCTAAGATGTAATGACAAGCCATTTATTTAGCGTACACTTTTGTGAGCCAAAAATTTGGACTGGCTTGATCCAGAAGATTCTTCTGGCCCCTGCTGGACTCCTTCACCCAGGTGCTGCCATTGTCAGTCTGATGAGCAGTGGAAAGTTCGGAGGCTGGCTGACTTAGAAGTCCTCTTCTATGCTACCTTCTGGCTCTATAGTATCGTTGCTGGCTCTATAGTATCGTTCGCTCTTCCTGCAGGCTAGTCCAGCCAGACTTGTTCAAATGGCAGAGGTATCACAAGACCATGCAGAGCAGGCCAGGCTTTTAGTCCTCATCAGGCCTGGCACACCATCACCTTTTATTTTCAGTTGACCAAAAAATTCCTCAATCTGTCTAACATTCAGAAGAAAAGAAGCTCCCTCTTGACAGGTTACAAAGTCATATTACTAAGCTGGGTAGATAGAGAAGCAGCTCTGACCATGTTTGCAGATATCATGGGCACAACTTAACTAAATCACTTGGCTGTTGATTGGTGGCATCAGGATTAGAACCAAATTCAATCTAACTTGAGAATGCAGGATCTTAGCTACTTTACCCAGTTGCTTCTGGGTTTTCCAACATTAACTTTCCTTTCTACACATCATCTTCTGGATTGTCTGAGGACAGGGTACAATATCTTGGCTTCCTTCAGGGCTGGTTTTTTTTTTAATTTTTTTTTTTTAATTATGTTTGTATGTGCATGAACGTACTGTCTGCGTGTAGGTTTGTGCACCCATGTCATGCAATGCCGCGGAAGTCAGAAGAGGGTCTTGGATTCCCCTGGAACTGGAGTTAAAGACAGTTCTCAGCTGCCATATGGGTGCTGGGGATCAAACCCGGGTCCTCTGCAAGAGCAGTTGGTGCTCTTAACCACTAGGCCATCACTCCAGCCCCATGGGCTGGTTTTTTAACATATGCTTGTTGGACCAGGCTCCCAGGCTTCACAAAGACACATCTTGTGCCAGCTGAGACTTAGTTGCAGTTACCCAGTGGGGACTGGGAAATACATTTTAAGCCAGTTTCTCTATGCACTTATACTTTGAGAAGCCTTTCTTTAGGAACATTGTTTAGTGTCTGTATTGTTATCCCTAGGTCCTTTGTTGGAAGACTGGTTGCCTGCAAAATGCAAATCAGACCTCTTCAAGCAAATAGGCTTCACTCTGTTGTCAAGCAGCAGTGAAAATAAATTCTCCCTGCCTCCTTCCAAAGAAAGTCAATAGCTCTTTAATAACAGCTTTGAAGCTACCTAAAACTGGACTCAAGTGTACCATCTTAAAACCTTTGCTAATGTAATTACCTACCAAGCTACTACCAGTAGCCCAAGCTGATTTCCTTGATTAAACTGTATGTAATTCTGCTTTTTTTTTTTTTTTTTTTTTTTTTTGTACCTATGAGAAAAAGAAAGCCATGAACTAAGAGGGGCGTGTTAGAATGTAAGGGATGCGATAGGGGTGAATGGTAAAACTACAGCAATGGTAGTCTGGACACTCATTTTGAACAATTGAGTCGAACAACACGCGTGTCACCGAACCCCACTGGATGTTGGGGCTGTAGGGGTTTTGGGCATCAACAGCCTGCAGATTGGTTTTATATGAAAGATGATTGTACTAATGGATTAGCACTTATAGCTAAAAATGAAAAAAAAAAACTGAAGAAAGATGGCAGGACAAGTTTTATGGGCAGGAATGCATGATCTGGATGGGGTGGGGGTGGGGGGAAGGGAAGGGATAAGCCTGAACCGAATTGGAAAAATGTATGAAATGCACAAAGGCTCAATAAAAATTAAATTAAAAAAAAAAGAAAGAAACGTATGGTCCAAAAGAGAGCTTACTTCCAAACACGAAGGTTGGCTAAGGACAAAAAGATGACGGTATCGTTAGCATGAGATTGTAACCCTGCCATTTGTAAAAGAAAGCCATGGAAGTAGCTGTGTGGTCGTGGTAGGATACTGAGAAGCAAAGGCAGGGGTAATGACTGTTGTAGCTCCTCTGGAGGTTCACATGCTCCTGAAATACTTATTTTTCCTCTTAGTACTTGTGACTCTGAATGCAGCTATTAACTGAACTTCTACTTGTCTTCTAGAACTGCTTCTTCAATTTGAAGTGGAAAGTAGTGTAATCGTTCCAAAGAGCCCCTTAGATTAATTACAGAAAACCAGAAGTCAATGATAATCCCACACTTGCAGTGAGACCTGGGGCCCGCAGCTAGGGCCATTTTTGTTAAAAGAGAAGCATGCTTTTAAATTGTCCGAGCTGGTCACATCCTTAATGGATAGTTTTTTAAATCCAAGGTTAGATAAATATCCCAGGAACATGTTTAGATAAATTACAATTCAAATGCCTACGGTTGCTGAAAGGGAAGTAACTAAGGAAAGTTGGTTAGTAATAGAGCATCTTCATAAAGCTGCTAATGCAGTTTGCTCCTTGTCTGCTCTCTTTTCTACACAGGTCCACATTCCCATAATGCCTGAGTAGAGACAGCGTGACTCTTAGCTTCCCTTTCAGTCAGGAGGGGCCTGAATTGCTATGAACACTTGTTCCTTCATATTACTCTCAGAACCAGGCTCCAATAGAGGGCTTGCTCTTCTTATTTTTTAGGGTTTTCTTTTTTTATTGATGTTTCATGTATTTCAAACATAATTTTTCAATTTAGTTCAGGCATATTCCTCTTTCCCTTCCCCCCACCCCACCCCACCCCAGTTCATGCATTCTGCCATAACTGTCCTGCATCTTTCTCTCAGTCTTTTTTTATGTTTAGGAATTTTTTTTTTTTTTATTAAAACAGTATCTCCAGCCTGAACTGGAAAAGGAGAAATAGAACTGTCTTAGTAGAGGATTGTCCCTTCTGACCCCTGTTGACCCAAGACACATAGAACAGATATTATCAATTTAATCCCTGTTGTTTACAACAAAATAAGATAATTGCCATTGCTTCCAACAAATATGCAAAATATACACAGATATCCGTGTATTATTATGGGTCAAGGACAAGGACGGATCATGAGGGATTAAGTTCATATGTGCAGGCCAAAGAGGAGCATGATTCCCGAGCTTGTCTACATTGTAAACGAACTAAAATAAAATTAACTTTTTGGTTGCAAGGTTAGGTGAAAGTCATCTTTCCAGAGCATGTACACATTGTAAATTTCATTACCACATTTTGCTGTGTGTACAGTGTAACTGATAACATTGACTACTGCTAGACTCAGCATTTGTAGTTCATGTTGAGACTATCAAGATCAGAACTTTACCTCTGTTAGGAAATTGAAGGGGCGAAGCAACCACTGCATTCTGCCTGTCCGTAATCTCCGAGCTGCAGGACGAGCCCACATGTTAGTCACATTTTCAGCATCATCTGTGGGGTACCAATTGTAAGCAAGACTAAGGATAGGGATTCCCTTGAACGGGAATCTCCTATGCTGGATGGGAGACCAAAAACTTGCCTAGTTCTCAGACTGTCTCTCTCAACAAAGAATCGGGATGCTGATGAAAGCAGTGCCAGCCCAGCAGGGTGAAGCTCTTTGGCTGCAACTGAAGCCCAACTCATAACTGTCAATTCTTCTTCTTTCTCAGGAGCACAGTACCATGCAGAAGTTACATTGCACGCAAGTTGACAAGATTGTGGCCCAGTACGACAAAGAGAAGTCGACTCATGAGAAAATCTTGGAGAAGGCGATGAAGAAGAAGGGGTGAGGCTGCTGACTTGCTTCACAGGCTTTTCATCTTTAATCGTTCATCCTTCCTGCAGCCCTGCTGCCTGCATAGGCCAGGAAAGGACTTAGCGCTGGTTCAATTTTCATGAAAATTCACTCCTAAAAAATAAGAGGGTTATTCCTTTTATTTTTATTTTATTTATTATTTTCATTTTATGTATATGAGTATATTGCTTGTGTGTGTGTGTGTGTGTGTGTGTGTGTGTGTGCGCGTGTGTGTGCCCATGTAGTGCAATGCCCCCAGAGTCAGAGAGGGCATTTGATCACCTGCAACTGGAGCTACAGATGGTTGTTAGCTACCATGTGGGTGCTGGGAATCAAACTTGGGTCCTCTGCAAGAGGAACCAGTGCTCTTAACTGCTGAACCATTCCTCTCCACCTCAGTGGCCATTCATTTTAAACCCTGCAGCATCTCAGGAGGACATCAGTCCCCTGAGAAGTTTACTGGGATCTCAGCAGAGATCCTGAAACCTAATTCATGATAATTAGTTCTATTTTTGTTTAAAAAAGAAAATTTAGCCACACATGTTTGTGAAAAAAATAATTCTACCCTGAGAATTGGTTGTAACTTTTTGTTTTATAAATGTTGGTAAACTACTTTGCAGTTTCACTTTCCAGCGTTTCAGTTAACTGTAATCCATCAGATTTTTTTTAAGGTTCAGCACAGATAAACATAGAACAGTAAGGATCTGAACTCAGAACTGGTTATCTTTATTAGAGAACTCCCAACATGTCTAATTCATGCCATGTAGTCAATGTCCTCTGCTTGAGGAGTCAGGTGGGCGACTGTGTGCCTCCCCCACTCATCTCAGAGCTCCTTTCTGTTTGCAGTTGCACCTTCGTTTTCATCACAGTTGTGGTTTCTGCAAACTCAGGCAGGGTCTGGAGCATGGTGATTACACAGTCTGCCTTTTGTTTCCTCCATTGCTTTTCTGCTTTTCACAGAAGTCGAGCCATGGCCTGTTGCTTTAAAAACATTTGGATACAGATTCTAAGTGAGTCAGGACAAGCCAGCAATCCATCTCATGCTCCTGTGGCCTTATTGGGAATGGTTGTAGTAAGTGTAGGAATCTGTGATTGTATTAGTTGCCTTTGTGTCACAGACCACGCCACCTGCCAGAAACAGCTGTAGGGAGCAGAGATTGTATTTTAGCTCCTGGTTTCAAAGACTTTCACTTCATTGTGGTAGAGGAGGCATGGAGAGGCAGCTCAGTCCTTGTCCACGGAATTGTGTGTTACCGTAAGATGTTCACATCACCAAAGACCAGGAAAGAAAGAGAAAGAGAGAAGAGAAGGGGTTCAGGGGAGAGAACCAGGAACAGTCGTAGCTCCATAGGTCTGTTCTAGTTCCCTGCATTCTCTAGCCAGGCCCTACTAAAGAAGGTCCCAGCTATGTCCCCTGGGAAGCGGGGATCCAGATCATGTGCCTTGCAGATTCAAACCACAGGGATGACTTTTCTAGACTTCTAACCTCAAAAGCAGCTTTGCTTTTTTTAATGTTATTTTCTCATTTGCAGTGATGTCATAGACTAGATGCTGGAAGGGGGATATAGACCCCTAACACCATGTATATGAGGAGTTAAAGTTTTGATGATTTTTTTAATACTCTCCAAGAATAAAATGATTTTTATTTACATGTCACCTTTAAAAAAAAAAAAAACCTGTTCTAATTTTTCCTGGATGTGCATATTGAACTTTTCTTTCTACTTTTTAGATTTTTTAAAAAAATCATTTTTCTTTATTCCTAAGAATTTCATACATGTATACAATTAAATATGATCATATCCACCCTGTGTCCTCCCTCCAACTTCCCCTCTTTCCTACAACATGTCTCCCTTCCGAATTCCTGTCTCCTTGATTAATATAACCTGCTAAGTCCAATCAGTGCTGCCCATGTGTGCATGTGTGGGATCTCTTTCTATATTTTATACCAGTATCTTTATTTATGAGTTTTCAGACTCAAGCACTACATAGTAAATTTCTTTGCCAAAAATGGTATCAGTTTCCTAAGTGAGTAAACAAATAATACTGTCACTAGGAATCAAACAGTGGATAAAACATACTTTCATCACGTTATTCTCAAACATAAAGTAGAACGAAAGTAACATTTATTGTTGGTTGCTCCTGGCCAGACAAGGGCCCCAGCATCTTCATTTACCCTAGCTGCACATGAGGCTGAAGAAACCTCCCTGCAGATTTCTTTCTGAGACCATGCTACCAAAGTCAGTTCTCCCTGCAGGCCCTACAGAGTGTTTTGCAAGTACTTGAAATAGAAGTTTTAAGAGCACATTAAAAGTTACTTCAAAACATGTCATATGCTTTATCCTACACAGCTGGATCTGAGGAGAGTTGTACTGCTTAGACTTTGTACTTCTCCATGTTGTCAAGATGTCTGTGAAAGAGGAAACTGGTTCTAGACCTTTGGACATTCCCTTAGTGGGGTCCCTTTCTACAGCATATACATGATCTTTGACTGAAGATGATCTGGGATATAGTTTTCCAACTTCCTGGTGAGGCAGAAGCCATTTGCATCTAGTAGAAAGTATACTTGGAATTCTGAATTTGAGTTTTCTTCTGGATGCCCAGTATAGGAGGTGGGATAATCTAATGGTTCAGGGCAGCATCCCCAAAGGGCCACCTGATAGGACGGTGAGCAGCTGGTCCTCTGCAGTGGACTGTGTTAAACCAGGGTGTTTGGTAGGTTAGCAGGATTAAAAGCATCTTGGATGTGCATTAATCAGACCCACCCCCATCATCAGTCAAGAAGTGTCTTCGGAAGCTCTCCTTACTCTTCGCACTCTGCTGAAGAGAATGATTGAAATGGAAAAGGGAGCTTTAATCAAGTGGCCCGAGCTCTTACCTAATGGCACGGTTACTGTCTCTCATGTATTTTCCATTCTGTATCTTTAAGGTGACAGGAGGTGAATGGGGGAACAGAGAAAGAATAAGCTCAAGTGGGAGAAATCAAAATTACAGAGACCACTTCTGCACAGTTAGAAAATAAATAAGGTAGTACCTAAGAAGACCCATCATATACTCATGACGTTTTTATATTACAGAGATCCTTAACTTATGCCAACCAGTAAGACTGCTGAATATATAACATATCGTAGCATTTACCATGAAATATTTTGTCTGGAATTAAGCCAGGGAAACATTTCAGCAGTGGTTAAGCTCACTGGATAACAAACCAGAGAAGAGACGTTCTTAGTACCAGTAATTGAGAAGCAATGGATTGGATGAAGATAGCCCATTTTTCAGAGTAATGTTTCTTTCAGAGGAATGATCATCTGATAATATAATGAAGCATTGTGAGCTGGGCCATCATAAACCAGAGCATGCATGCTAAAGACAGAAGCTTGGGTCCTGCTCTGGTTTCAGTAAGGGTGTGGAAAGAAATCATCATCTCTGAAATAAGCAGTAATGGCTGCTGGGTAACTGCCTGGCTTGTCTTTCCCACTCACGATAGATTAGGAATCAAAAATTAACATGGAGTGCCAAGAATGCTATTTTCTTCCTCACTGGCATGTTTAAAAGACAAAAATCTGGCTTTATAACCAAAAAAGAAAGAATTAGAAATTCACTTCAGAGCTGAGGACATATTTTGCAGTTTCATCCATAATAATATTTTATTGAGTAAATGAAAAATAGCTTGAAGAAAAACAGGAACCAAAATGGAAACTCTGACAACAAACGCACAACAAGGAAATAATTGCTAGGTCTGGAGTGTGTCTTTGTGTAGTGGTTGAATTGAGTAATCATGGTACAGATAATATTTTCTGAGGTATTAATCTATTACTGGAAAAAAACTGATGCTGCCCAATGAGCTGTGGCATCCATATTTATGAATCCATTGTCTTCATCAGAAAGCTTTGTCATCGAGGCCCAAGGGAACTGGAAGACATCTAATTTCTGGCATGCATTTGCACTTTTCCATTTTCAGGGGAAGCAATTGTCTTGAAATGAAAAAAGAAACAGAAATTAAAATTCAGACACTGACGTCAGATCACAAATCTAAGGTAAGAAAACAGCCATTTTTACACAGTGACTTACAGAAGACGCTTAGCAGCTTATTTCATCAAGGGCACTTGGGATGGATCTGCTATTAGAAACAACAGTGTATTCTGCCATAACTGTCCTGCATCTTTCAGGTTTTTTTTTTTTCATTTTTTAGCTATAAGTGATAATCCATGAGTATAAGCATCCTTCATGCAAAACCAATCTACAGATTGTTGTGCCCAAACCCCCACAGTCCCACCATTCAGTGGGGGGTGACAGGTTGTTTGTTCAATCAAGTTGATCAAATGAGTGTCCAGACTACATCACTGTAGTTTCACCGTTCACCCCAATCACAGCCTTTACATTCTACCACGCCCCCTCTTCCGCAGATTGTTCCCTAGGCTTAGAAAAGGGGCACAGGTGGATGAGAAGTAAAACTGTCCTCTCTCTCTGGAGCTGTTGACTTGGATTCTGGTCAATTCTGGCTGTTTCCTTTCATGGGCTGACAGTTCGTTCAGGAGTAACCTTTCGATCCTACTAATGAAGCACAAGCAATTAGATATATAGGTATTTAAGCAGCACTAATAGTTATGGTAGGTTACTTTGGCATAGACACACCTAGCACTCTAGAGGCAGAGACAAGCAAATCTCTGTGAGTTCAAGGCCAACCTGGTCTACATAGTGAGTTCCAGAGCAGCTGGGGCTAGAGGGAGACCCTGTCTGGAAAAGACCAAAAAAATAAATAAATAAATAAATAAATAAATAAAATTAAATAAAAAAAGAAAAAGAAAAAAAAAAAGAAACAACAGTGGACTGGGAAGACAGGTTCTGAGGTTCATGTTTGCCTCAGCTTTACTGTCTTTGAGAAAGAGACCCCTCATGGGGTCTCTTTTTTCTTGCCTATGGAAATAGGTTAACAATATTCGTGTTGCCTAAAGCATCAAGTAAAAGTGGACAAAGGGGGCTGGAAGCAAACACTGTGAAAAATACTATACATACTTCCTTAGAAGTGGAAAAATTCAAGATCTTCTTCCCCACAGCATAGCATTAAGCATTTGGACTGTGGGCTGAGTACCTGCTTCACACTTACTCCATGTTTACTAGGAATTTTAGGGTGAGAAAGGTCAAGCTGATATTCTCTGAGAGGTGAACCTAATTCATTGTGTTATCCCCAAGTCCAAAGAAAAGAAGAGATTGAAAGATCTTTTTTTTTTTTAATTTTTTTTATTAATTTTATTTATTTCTGTATGTGTACGAATGCACTGTCGGCATGCAAGTCTGTGCACCCGTGTCGTGCAATGCCGCGGAGGTCAGGAGTGGGCGTCGGATTCCCCTGGAGCTGGAGTTCTCCTGGAGTTGGAGTTTCAAACGGTTCTCAGCCGCCATGTGGGTGCTGGGGATCGAACCCGGGTCCTCTGCAAGACAGTGGGCCACAGGGAAGCAGGCAGTCTGAGCAAATGTTATAGTTGATAATTTTCTTTAACAGTGTTCTTCGCTGAGTCTCTAAATGCTTACAGCCTTATTTGAGATAAATAAGGCTGTAAGCATTTAGAGACTCAAGGCTGTAAGCATTTAGAGACTCAGCGAAGAACACTGTTAAAGAAAATTATCAACTATAACATTTGCTCAGACTGCCTGCTTCCCTGTGGCCCACGTGCAACTTTCTCGTCCAGCACCACTGCTCTGCCCGCGCAAGGAGCAGCCACGCTGTTCTGGAGGAGTTCTTCTGTGTGTTTTGTATTTTGTATGGCAGGAACTATCTCTTCTCAGCTGGAATAACTGGGAGCCAATGCTATATGCACTATACCATGAGTTTTAGATGCTTTTCTTAAACAGAAAGGAAGGCTCAGTGATGGTATTTGTTTGCTTTTGCTGTATAATAAGCTGCCAAATTTTAGTGCCTTAAAACGACTACTGTTTATTACCTCATAATTCTGTGGGCCAGAAATTTGTACTGTGCCATTTGGAATGGTTGCTCTTATTTTGTGGGGCTCGCTCACGTGTCTGTAGTCAGCTGGGAATTGCTGGCTTTTTGTATAAGTGGTGGGTGGCTGCCTACAAAGGTGGTTTTATTTTTCTACATGGCCTCTGAACTTCCAGGCTTAAACCATAGAAAAGGGAAAGCACCTTCCAGACCTCTGCTTTCAGCGCATTTGTTGTCCTCTCATTGGCTAAAGCAAGTCACAAAGTCAGATAGATTCCCAGAGTTGGAGAAACAGCCTCTAGCTATTGACAGAGAGGAACTGCAAAACCACATTGCCCAGAGTGTGGCCACCAAGAAGGGACCACTTTCTATCCTAGTGTATGGATGATGGAGTGAGTCATGATTCAGGATTAAGAGAGTACTTCTCTCTGTTTAGAACCTGGAAAAGCATGAAGTGATGAAGAGAAGTCTGATGGGACTGATAAAGGAACCCCAGGTCCAGACACTAGACTACGAGAGAGAGGCAGTGAAATAACAGTGAGATGCTTACAGCCAAGTGGTTGATTTAGCTCAATGAGCAGTATAGTGTCTTCCTGAGTTCCCACTGACTAGTACATATCATTTTTTGTGGGTCGTAGGTGCTCACTGGTTCTCCAAATAAATTGGTGGTAGTGATCTGGCCTGCATGAACAGTATTATGCTTTCAATTTGACCAACAAAGGTTCTGGAAAGATAATTCTATCTCATTTTCCCCGAACAGGTCAAAGAGATTGTGGCACAGCACACAAAGGAGTGGTCAGAAATGATCAACACTCACAGTGCAGAGGAGCAGGAGATCCGGGATCTGCACCTTAGCCAGCAGTGCGACCTGCTAAGAAAGCTGCTCATCAGTGCTCACGAACAGCAGACCCAGCAGCTGAAGCTCTCCCATGACAGGTAGGACAGTCAGCCAACCCACTGGGACCCATTTTAAACTCGGGTATTTTAAAAAGGCTAGTGTGTTTGGGGGGAAGGGAGCATATACAACATAATAAGCAAAGTCAATTCGACTTAATATTGAGTTCTTATGTATACCTTATTATACAGTCCATGTGAGCAAGATGATGAAAGTAGCCATCAAGGGCTTAAAAGTGTTGTCAAAATATTACACTCATGGGCTGGAGAGATGGCCTAGCGGTTAAGAGTGCTAGGGTTTGATCCCCAGCACCCACATGGCAGCTGAGAACCGTCTTTAACTCCAGTTCCAGGGGAATCCGTTACCCTCTTCTGACCTCTGAGGCATTGCATGACAGGGGTGCACAGATCTACATGCAGACAGCACATTCATACACATAAAAAATAAATAAAAATTTAAAAAAATGTTTAAAAAATATTACACTCGTAGCTGGGCGTGGTGGCGCACGCCTTTAATCCTAGCACTTGGGAGGCAGAGGCAGGTGGATCTTTGTGAGTTCAAGGCCAGCCTGGTCTACAGAGTGAGTTCCAGGCCAGCTGGGACTA
>VZQC01010223.1:1214524-1247024 GCA_009823505.1 Rhizomys pruinosus
TGTTAAAGAAAATTATCAACTATAACATTTGCTCAGACTGCCTGCTTCCCTGTGGCCCACGTGCAACTTTCTCGTCCAGCACCACTGCTCTGCCCGCGCAAGGAGCAGCCACGCTGTTCTGGAGGAGTTCTTCTGTGTGTTTTGTATTTTGTATGGCAGGAACTATCTCTTCTCAGCTGGAATAACTGGGAGCCAATGCTATATGCACTATACCATGAGTTTTAGATGCTTTTCTTAAACAGAAAGGAAGGCTCAGTGATGGTATTTGTTTGCTTTTGCTGTATAATAAGCTGCCAAATTTTAGTGCCTTAAAACGACTACTGTTTATTACCTCATAATTCTGTGGGCCAGAAATTTGTACTGTGCCATTTGGAATGGTTGCTCTTATTTTGTGGGGCTCGCTCACGTGTCTGTAGTCAGCTGGGAATTGCTGGCTTTTTGTATAAGTGGTGGGTGGCTGCCTACAAAGGTGGTTTTATTTTTCTACATGGCCTCTGAACTTCCAGGCTTAAACCATAGAAAAGGGAAAGCACCTTCCAGACCTCTGCTTTCAGCGCATTTGTTGTCCTCTCATTGGCTAAAGCAAGTCACAAAGTCAGATAGATTCCCAGAGTTGGAGAAACAGCCTCTAGCTATTGACAGAGAGGAACTGCAAAACCACATTGCCCAGAGTGTGGCCACCAAGAAGGGACCACTTTCTATCCTAGTGTATGGATGATGGAGTGAGTCATGATTCAGGATTAAGAGAGTACTTCTCTCTGTTTAGAACCTGGAAAAGCATGAAGTGATGAAGAGAAGTCTGATGGGACTGATAAAGGAACCCCAGGTCCAGACACTAGACTACGAGAGAGAGGCAGTGAAATAACAGTGAGATGCTTACAGCCAAGTGGTTGATTTAGCTCAATGAGCAGTATAGTGTCTTCCTGAGTTCCCACTGACTAGTACATATCATTTTTTGTGGGTCGTAGGTGCTCACTGGTTCTCCAAATAAATTGGTGGTAGTGATCTGGCCTGCATGAACAGTATTATGCTTTCAATTTGACCAACAAAGGTTCTGGAAAGATAATTCTATCTCATTTTCCCCGAACAGGTCAAAGAGATTGTGGCACAGCACACAAAGGAGTGGTCAGAAATGATCAACACTCACAGTGCAGAGGAGCAGGAGATCCGGGATCTGCACCTTAGCCAGCAGTGCGACCTGCTAAGAAAGCTGCTCATCAGTGCTCACGAACAGCAGACCCAGCAGCTGAAGCTCTCCCATGACAGGTAGGACAGTCAGCCAACCCACTGGGACCCATTTTAAACTCGGGTATTTTAAAAAGGCTAGTGTGTTTGGGGGGAAGGGAGCATATACAACATAATAAGCAAAGTCAATTCGACTTAATATTGAGTTCTTATGTATACCTTATTATACAGTCCATGTGAGCAAGATGATGAAAGTAGCCATCAAGGGCTTAAAAGTGTTGTCAAAATATTACACTCATGGGCTGGAGAGATGGCCTAGCGGTTAAGAGTGCTAGGGTTTGATCCCCAGCACCCACATGGCAGCTGAGAACTGTCTTTAACTCCAGTTCCAGGGGAATCCGTTACCCTCTTCTGACCTCTGAGGCATTGCATGACAGGGGTGCACAGATCTACATGCAGACAGCACATTCATACACATAAAAAATAAATAAAAATTTTAAAAAAATGTTTAAAAAATATTACACTCGTAACATAAAGTTAAATCAAATGAAAAGTTACATACTAAAAATAGGAAGGTCTTCCTCCTTCGAATGGTTCTGGAGACATCACAGAAAGGCAGGGCTGGAAGTGAAAACACCCTGAATTTTCTTGGGAAGATAAGACACAGGGAAGGAAGCCAGGAGAACTCCTTGAGTGGCTCTTGATCACACAATCGCAAAATATTGGAGAGAACCACCTTCCCTTCCCCGTTTTATTAGGACTTCTTTACATTCTAGGAAGACAGACTTGATCAAGAGACAGCAAAAGCCTCTCCCCACTTCAGCAAAGTTCCTAGTGCATTTAAACTACTGCCAAGACTGAGCTGGGCTTCACCCTGTGTCTGCCATTTGATCTTTCATCACAACTTTCCTGCACCTCACTTGCTTTCCACCGAGTGCCCACCGTGCCCAAGTTATGGTGTGCTGGTATTCACAGAGCCATGCAAAACAGAAGCATTGTGCAAATACACCAAGTGGATAATTTTTTAAATGTCAGCTGCATAAATTTTGCCATCGTGTGCCAAATCCCACCCCTTTACTCTGGAGTGAAAGACACTGCCCCTAAGGACATAGTGCTTCTGCCGCAGCTCCCAGTGCTCATTGGAAGCTGCCAGTGAGGCACGACTCAGTCTACTTCCTGTCAGGAAGTGTCCTGCACCCTATGGAGATACAAGCATTTGGTCCAGTTATTTAGGGTTAAAAGCCATCTTTTCCCCTTAGGAATGCTCTAGATTTAATATGCAAAAACTCCGTTCATCCCCTTGCCTTTGACTGTTGTTATAATGCCAAGTTTTAGGCATCTATCATTATTTCAAGATTCTTTAAGGCATAAGGCACTTTTGTAATCATCATTTCTATAAGTTCCTGCTGGGCATGGTGGCACATGCCTTTAATCCTAGCACTTGGGAGGCAGAGGCTGGTTGATCTCTGTGAGTTCAAGGCCAGCCTGGTCTACAGAGGGAGTTCCAGGACAGATGGAGCTACAGAGAGTCCCTGTCTCAAAAAGACTAAATAAATAAATAAGTTCCTGACCAGAGAATCTTTCAAAGTACAAGCACTGCTTACTTTTGTTTTTCTCTAGTGCCTTTTTTTTTTTTTTTTTTTTTTTTTTTTGTTTGTATTTTTTTTTTGGAAGACAGGGTCTCCCTGTAGATCCCAGCTGTCCTGAGGAAGACATCCTCTGTAGACCAGGCTGCCTTGAACTCACAGGAGTCCGCCTGCCTCTGCCTCCCATTGCTAGATTAAAGCTTTCACACACGCCCCAGCTTCTAGTCCTTTTCTGCATTGCATTAATTCTTGATTTTTTAACAATCATAGCATTTGTTCACTGATCAGTGACTTTTGAGTGAAAGAATGAAGGAAGGGGGGCTGGAGAGATGACACTTATAGCTGTTAAGAGCGCCGACCGCATCTTACAGAGGACCCGGTTCGATCCCCAGCACCCACTTGCGGCTGAGAACCGGCCTAAAACCCAATTCCAGGAGGAACCCAGTTCAAGGGGAATCCGAGAACCTATTCTGACCTCCGCGGTATTGCCCAACACGGCCCCACATACTTGCAATGCAGACGTAACATTCATAACACATACGGAAATAAAGATAAGTAAAAATTAAAAAAAAAAAGAATGAAGGAAGGGAAGAAGGAAGTGAGAGAGGGAAGAAATAGGGGCATGGAGGGATGGAGGGAAGGTCAGTTTACTACCAAGTTATGGGAAACTTCGTGACTAAGTCCATTGGGTCATATTTCTGTACACCATCCTGCTGCTGGGCCATAAGGTAACTGATTGAGGAAATCTCCATTTTAGCATCATCCATCCCTTTTGATGTGGAGCAAACCACTGGGCTAAACAGCCTCCTTGTCTGCTCCATTTTCAAGCAAAGATTTAAGATCAACATAAGTTCAAAAAAATTCTTCATAATCATATTTTTTAGTATTCTTAACTGTATACCTTTATTGTATTCATGAATAATCTAAAGATAGGAGTGTTTGTCATGCACATATCAGCACTCATTTAATTATTAGTCCCCTGTAAATATATAGTTTTGCCATCTCCTATGCTTACTTTATTTTTTTTTATTTTTTTTATTTCTGTATGTGTATGAATGTACTGTCTGCATGCACGTCTGTGCACCTGTGTTGTGCAATGCCGCAGAGGTCAGAAGAGGGTGTCGGATTCCCCTGGAACTGGAGTTCTCCTGGAATTGGAGTTTCAGACGGTTCTCGGCCACCATGTGGGTGCTGGGGATTGAACCCAGGTCCTCTGTAAGAGTGGTTGGCTCTCTTAACCGCTAGGCCATCTCTCCAGCCATCCTATGCTTACTTTAGAGCGATTAGTTCCTTTCACTCCCATGGGCTGTTGTTGACACAATGTCAGGAGGTAGGCTACTGGTGAAGGTTAGAATTTCCTGTCTCTTCCATCTCACTGTGTCCCAAGTCATGGAGAAATCTGGATTTCCCTGTGTTTTATGAGCTCTTCACTGGCCACTGACTCACAGGTTCCTTCCCTGCTTTTCCAAAATACAAAATAACTTGAGCTCAATCATGAAAAAAAGTGAATGTAGTATTATGGTTATATATTGAATTTGTGTTTTTTTAATTTTTAATTTTCTTTTTTTTTATTAATTTTTTTTTTATTTCTGTATGTGTATGAATGTACTGTCTGCATGCAAGTCTGTGCACCCGTGTCGTGCAATGCCGCGGAGGTCAGAAGAGGGTCTCGGATTCCCCTGGAACTGGAGTTCTCCTGGAATTGGAGCTCCAGACGGCTCTCAGCCGCCATGTGGGCACTGGGGATCGAACCCGGGTCCTCTGCAAGAGCGGTCGGCGCTCCTAACCGCTAGGCCATCTCTCCAGCCCCTAATTTTCAAAATTATGGTTAAATATATATAACATAGGCTGAGAGTGGTGGTGCATGCCTTTAATCCCAGCCCTCAAGAGGCAGAGGCAGGGGGATCTCTGTGAGTTCAAGGCCAGCCTGGTCTACAGAGAGAGTTCCAGGAACAGCTGGGGCCACAGGGAGACCCTGTCTCAAAAAGACAATATGTATAACATAGAAGGCCCTTTTTGCATGCATGACCCTAAGAACATTCACAATATTGTATACCCATCGCAACCACCCATTTCTAGAACTCATCTGTGTACTCATTAAACTTCAGCTGTTTGCTCATAGACACTAAATCTCTCTCATCCTCCTCCCCATTTGTTTTCTGTTCTGCAGGGAAAGCAAGGAGATGCGAGCCCACCAGGCAAAGATTTCCATGGAAAACAGCAAAGCCATCAGTCAAGATAAAACTATCAAGAATAAAGCAGAACGGGAAAGGTAAGTAGAGAAGCTTGTTGGAGATGTTCTCAGAGCCTTCATGCGGTGTGGACTGAACAAGCATCTGAGAGGTAAACCCTGCTGGGTTCCAGCCAAGGATCCTGGAGTCGCATTTCTATGGAGGCGTATATTACTGTATATTATGCAGCAGTTACGAGCAGCTTCCAGTGTTTTCTGTTCACTGCCGCTGGTAAAATAAATTTACATGCATGCTAATACATAAAAATTGACATAACAATCAATATAATTCCAAAGCATTTTTTCTGCACATTACTGGATCATCCTGGGAATACCTTTCCTGCTCAGTTATCAGAGCATCTGGATGAAGGGTTCTGAATACCAGGAAGGCTTCTCTCGCCTTGATTTGCTCACAGCTGTCTTTGACACCGGGAATCATCTATGAAGCTCCCCCAGATACCTGTCTGCGAAGGAGACAAGGGAAGGCAAGCTGGGGTAGGAAAAGACCTGAGTGAGGCTGTGGAGGCAGGTGCTGCTACATGCAGGCTTTTAACCACACCTGGTAAAGGGAGCCTGAGGAAGCTTCAGTAGCTATGCTGCCCAAAGGAGAGAGCTAACAGCACATATTTCCAGTGAGCACAGGTAACACCCTCACCTTCCTGCTCACGAGCTACCTCTGACAATCCAGAGGCTCAGTTCCATAACCAAAAGCCTGTCAGTGCACAAGGAGACAGACAGCAAGGTTCCTACTCCCAGAGGACTGATAGCTGGTGAGATGTGGTCTTCTTTCTGAAGGCCAGTTTCCACTGAGAGTCTGTGTTTCATGCTCCACAAAACACAGAACACAGATTAGCCCTTGGGGATTAAAAAAAGAGATGAATTTATGCTGAAGGTTTGTTGGTAAATGCTATTTAGAAATAATAAGCTCTCATTGGAAATGTGAATTCCACAGTAATTTTTTGTTACATTTACTTATTCACTGTGTGTGTGAGTGTGCACACACTGCACAGTCACATGCACATACAGTGGCTATATGGAGATCAGAGGACAACTTGCAGGAGTTGGTTCTTTTCTTCCACCATGTAGGTCTAGGCACGGAACTCAATCTTGACAGCAAGTTCGTTACCCATTGAGCCATCTCACCAGCCCTCCACAATAATCTTAACCTGGAAATGAGTTACTTTTTCAACTCTTTATATTCAAGTTATTTCACAACCAATGTTGAGTGCCACTTGCATCTCACAATAAGAAGCTTCACTGAGGTTACTCATAATTTGCAACAATATTTATTTGCAATTTGACACTTTAGCATCTCCCTGGTTCTTATTTATTGTCATTGGTGCCAACCTCTGGATGTTTTTCTCAGATAAAGAACTTCATTTAAGGTTCTTTTATACATGGAATGACACCATCTTCTTCAGCTCAAAAACCTAAAATATTCCAAATATAATAAAAATTAATTTTTAGTTAATGACACTCTAATTAGCTTTGAATTGCTTTAGGCTGTCCAAAGTGAAATGTAAACTTGAACATGATGACATTACTAACAAATAGTTACCATGTTTTATCAAATATGTTATGGAGTGAACTTCAGTTTAACTGAGGTCAGATTATCTTTTCATTATTTCTTTTTTTAAAAAAGAACAAGATCTCATTATGTTTCCAGACTAACCTGGAATTCATCATGATCTTCCTGTCTCAGCATACTAGTGCTGGGATTACAGGTGTATGCCAAGAGGCATAGCTTTCAAAGTATCTTCAAGGTTAAGTTGTTGTTAATTAATTGGCAAGGTTTTAAGACGTATTTTATGCTACTCAGAGCACCATGCAAGGAGTAGAATTATCTGTGTTTGGCAGACTAGGACTGGGCAGCATACAGAGATAGATGAGCACAGATTAGCATACTGAGATGGAAGTTAGGACAGCTGCTGTGAGGTAAAGATGACCACATCCCACCAGCAAGCAATCTAGGAACATATATACAGAGAAACATTTGCCCATGTGCACAAAATGTGCACTACAGCTTAGTGATTCAACAGACACTGTGCCAACTGCTACAGGGCCCTGTGCATTGTTTCCTTAATGTCAAGATAGAAAAATCTACATAGCATACAAGACAGAACAATTAGAAACAGGTATGTCTGTAAAATTTGAAACTAAGTAAGGTACAAAAGGAAACTCAAAATATATGGCTAGTTGGGTAGATTCTGAAAAGACAAAAAGTGATGTTAGCATACCAGCAGCCTCAGTGCTATGTGAGATGCCATTAGAAATGCAGAAGCCTGGGCCCCACCATATTCACTGAGTCAGACCCTAGGGAGGGCACACACCAGTCTCTTTTGATTCAGCGTCCAGGTCATATGTACACACAGGAAAGTTTGGGAAGTACTTAGATACACTGTACATGGACACTTCTGTTTGTAGTTAAAAATATTAAAATGTGGCTAATTGAGCCCACACCAGACTTAAAGCAGTGGTTAAGGAGAATAAGATGGAAAAATAGAATTTAAAAGAGGGTAAAAGTTTGAATTTTACATGTTTCCTTTAAAAACAGGAGACCATAGCAAACTTTTTAATGTTGGTTAGTCTGAGTGATGTGTTCATAGGTGGTTTTTTTTTTTTTTTGTTTTGGTTTTTTTTTTTTTTTTTGGTTTGGTTTTTGTATTTTTTATCTGTATAAGGTATGTTTGAAAACTCCTGCAATGAAAATTAGGGGGAAATGAAGCAATAATTTTAGCCACACAATTAAATTAAGCAAAACTGGTTCTTATTGATACATTGTCAGTCCAGACATTGTCTTGTTGACTCTTATTTGTGTTTATTATTTTATTATTTTTAGGCGAGTCAGGGAATTAAACAGCAGCAACACTAAAAAGTTTCTAGAAGAAAGAAAAAGAGTAAGTATTTGACAATGTTTTGGCACTCTTCTTAGAAAAAAAAAAGAACCTGTAACAATAAATTGTGCTTAGATCGCAGCCTTCCAGCTCATTTGCACAAGTTGATTTTTTTTCTGTACATTAAATATCCCACCTTTTCTCCTCCCTGAAAGCCAATGTAATCTCTTACCAGAATCATTGAGGTAATTATGTGACAGCAGTTTATGTAGGAAGTGAAGCCAAGTTTCAATCATGCATAATTTCTCTATTGTTTCCTGAGATCCTGGCAGGAAAGTTTTTCCCAATAAGTACCATGAGTGTAGACACTTCCAATTTTCTGAAAATTATGACATACCTCACTTAAATTATAAATTTAATAAGTCATCTATCATATATAATTTTAAGACAACACAGAGTTGATCAGAATTTTGTCTTTCAGCTTGCAATGAAGCAGTCCAAAGAAATGGATCAACTGAAAAAAGTCCAACTCGAGCATCTCGAATTTCTAGAGAAACAGAATGAACAGGTATTTCCCCTTATGCACATAGAAAGACCTAGGTGGCCAGGCAACCTCAGGTGACCTGTGTGGTGGCTCACAGGGACCCCCCCCCCCGCCCCCGGAAAGGTCCATGGCCAGGGAGTGCAGCGGAAGGGAGAGAACACACCTGGCTTCCTGTTTTACTGTATTTCTTCCATTTCATCCACAAAGAACAGATGTGTATTTTATGCAGTGGGAGAGGAAAGTGGCTACAGGGGTGGGGGTGAAAACTTGTGATCTGAATTTGTCATAAGGATGGAGTTTTGAAATGGAGCTGGTAAACAAACAGATTACAAATTACTTTGGGTTTTATAATTTACAGCCTGTAGGTGAGTGTTATATATTAAAAGCAAATGAGGGTGGCCTCTATGTTCAGTGTCCATCTAAAAGTGAAGTTGTGAGTTTTTCCTAGGGCTTCCAAGTGGGATCTCCATTTTTGCCTCCATAACTCACCAAGCACCCCAACATGAGTAGACAGTGTCCGGCCATTGCTTTTTCTCCAAACAGAAAAGCACTAACTAGAAAGCACATACAGGATAGCACCCAGACTCTGCCTGGTCAGTTACCAAGAGCAGGATACCTGGCCTGTGGTGCACTAGTCTTCCTTTCAACCCGATGGCTGTCCCTCCAGCTTGTGTGGCACCCTGACTCCAGTAAGGGTGAAACTTGAGCTTCACTCAGTCCCATTTCACTCTTGGAGTGGAAGTTGTACTTTGTCAATGATCGACTTCAGTTTAGAATTCATGCTGCTTTCTATCTGTCCATCTAGAATGCGACACTATCAAAGGTATATGTTTTTTCAGAGTAAATCACTCCTCCTGAAATAGTTAAGGACTTATGTTTCAAAGTACCCTTAAGAAAGGAACACAAAACTATGCGGTTGTTTTTTACTAAAACTTGGATCAACAATTCCTGCTTCTGGTTCCAGATCCTATACTTTCTGTTGGATGGAACTTTTCGTCATTTCGTGCTTCTGAATTAAGTTTCACATTTCCTTTTCAGCTGATTGTTTCTCTATCCAAAGGGAGACAATACACGTTTATTGTCCAAGAAGTTCAGTTCTTTTGAGCAACTCATAAATACATCACATTCTGGTACAAATTATCCAATTTATGTTTTGTTCCTAAAGAGCTTCTTAGAAAGTGTTCTCGGGGGGGAAACTTGAGACTATGAAAAAGGGTGAAGCCACCATCTCCCTAGGTTCAGAGCCCACTTCAGGCATGGCAGGAGATTGAGAAGGCTGTAATAATGCCTTTGAGAAGGCTGTAATAATGCCTTAGAAGACGGGCATGAGCAAACGCAACGCACGGTTATGCTTTAACTATCTAAATTAAGAAACTATTTAGAAATTATGTGTTGCTTAGCAACAAGTTTGACTAAAGAATGTAAATGTGCTAAAAATTTCTCATCACTACAATACTGGTGTAGATCAGAGCTAAAGAATATAACTATATTCTCTGGTATTGCTAGTTTTAAAAGCTTAATAATAAATCACTTTGAGTTTTTATGCTAATACATGGGTAGTTCAAACCACTTCAGAGTTCCTACATTATGAGGCTGGGTTACTAATAGTTGTATTGATTAGATCCTGTTGGGAAGGTGCTGGCTTTCCATTCTTCAAATTCATATAATGCATATTAATATGTCATAGGTAATATCTACCACCCACAACTGAGATTTTGAGTGGCAGAAACTTAAGAAAGCACGGAACATGAAAAAGCTTCAGATATAAGAATTTAATGATATTAAGGAAAAGGAAATCAAGACAGATAGAAGCTTCCAACAAATACAGAGTTTAGAATTAAATTCAAAGCTTCATTTTGTAAAAACCACTTGTAAATCGAATTCCAGCTTTTTGTAGTCAATGCATGTTTTAATTTAAAGGTCAAGAAGCAGTCAGTTGACAGTTTACCTGTCTGGAGCAGCACTCCTATAGGCACATTACAGAGGACACAGTGACTCCATTTCTTTCCTCATAAAGGCAAGAGCTGTAACCATGGACTAGAACTCCCATGAGAACCTATTAATATTTCTTTAACGAAATAGTTCACTATCTTCAGATAATACCAAACTTCTAAAACAATTCTCCAAGCTATTTGTAACCCCCGAGATTTCTTTTCTTTTTACAGGTCATTTAAACATCCTCCTAATATTGCTCTGTGTGGTTTCTTACTATATCCTGTCCTCTTCCCAACTATGTCCTTATCAATCCCAAAATCAAGCCTCAAGAGAGCTACTTAGTTAACCAGACTATTGTCTAGGGCTTTGGGAGAAACAGCTCCAGGGTGTATGAGGTGCGTCTTCCTCCTTCTGGATCTTGTGTCCTTAGTGAGACACTCTCTGATCTTGCTTGCTCCATCAGCCAGGTGTTTGCTCAGAAGGTCAAATGTCAGAGCGTTTTTTTTTTTTCCCCAGCGTAGTTTTTCCCATAGTCCTCCAAACACACAGTATTTCATCTGTCTTGACATGTACCATTTCAAACATTAACGACTCCATTACTGTCACATTCAAGTCTTAAAAATTGATTTCTGTCATCAATCCTATCATTCAATAAAGTGAGGTAAAGAAGGGTTCAGCTAAAGGTCAGGTTCTCTACCACCCTCACCGAAAAGGTGTAGCTTGGGGGTGATAGGCACCAGTCGTTTGTTTTGCTCTTTTTGTTTTTATTTTTTGTTGAGCTCAGCTTGGGGAAAGTTGTCACTGATGGGTGTGCACATGGCTTTTCTGTATATGGTTTTACATTCATTCCCAAAATCACTTCAGTATTCATTTATTTCCTTTGTTTTGTATGTATGACTCAATTTTGACATTACTATTTTTGTACAAACAGCTTTTGAAATCCTGTCATGCAGTGTCCCAAACACAAGGTAGGACTGAAATTTTGATGATAAGCAAGATCTTGCTTTCCTTCCAGCTACATCAGTATTATCTGCGCAGTCTCCATCTATGATTCTAATCTGGTCATAGCTAACTAATATCTTAAAGGGATAGACTGAAAACTTTGACTGTTTCATGCTTGGATTGCCCATGCTACTCAATCTGAAATGCTGTCACATTCATTTGTGATGGTGTATTGCCCAGCATTTCCAGGTATCAATCTGGGAATCAGGACATGATCATAAAGACAACACTGACATTAAGAGCATAGACGCATATATATATATATATATATGCATGCTCTTATATGGACCCATCATGGCTAAGACTGGGTCACAGAGTGAGCTTATTTACAAATGTGAGTGTGACACTAATTATGTTCTCTTCTAAAAGTTTGTTGGTGGTTTTCAATGATGGAATGTTATGTTCTGTGTCCAGAAACATTATACAATGTCTTTTGTCCTGTTCTCCACTGAGTCCGGTATGCCCATGACTCTAAACACCCTTTATATGGTGGCCATATAATTTACTATTTGAAATGGAAACAAGATGTTTTTGAGAAAGAGAGCACTGTTCATAATATTCATCTGCTATGCTGTCCCAGGCAATATAAATGGTCACCTTGCTCACATAAGAACATAGCTCTTAGAACAATCTTCTAATGACATATTTATTGTATATTATGTTCAATAGAATCTTTAAATGTAAAGGGGGTGGAAGAGTCTTTTATTACTGTTAACTGAGCATCAAGTCATTCAGTTCTCAGTGCTGAGTGTTTCACTATCATCTATTGTGAATACTGTTTGTATCATAGTTTCATGTCTGTATCTTTTTCTCCATTTCTTCATTTTCCTATGAGTATTACTAGACATCAGGCATAAAAATGTATCTGAGTAGAGGAAACCATCACCACAAAATTTACACAGAGATATTTGATTCTTTAGTGGTATTCTATCCACCCTCACCAAAATGAAATTGAAAGCCACATATTAAAATAATGAAAGTTATTGTACTGTCTGTGAGTAAATACTGAGTTCCTTAAAGGACTATATTTGAGAGATTTAGATACTCCCAGTGCAGCCTGACATTGAGCAGACCCCTCCCTCTGGTCTTTGGTTCAGCTGGAATATCAAAGCAGACGTGAACAGAGTATTTAAGAATCTTCCTTCCAAAATATATCTTTGTAGATTTTCACTTTCCATTTTTCCTGTCCTTTATTCCAATATGACATATTACTTCAAAAAAGAAAGGGCTGTTTTCTTATCCCTCCAAAAGTGGAATGCATATGGGCTGGGCAAATACATCTAGACTGTGAGGTAGAAAGTAAAGGTTGAAATGAACCACTTGATTTTTCCTATGTTGCCAGCTAATTACTTGTCTCCACAGCCTGCCTCCGTAGAACCTACCTCTCCAATAAGTTGATTGTCTTAGTGACTTAATTCACGAGATTGAACTCATCCTGGCTTATTTTCTGGCAACCATAAAATGCCAATTATTCCAAAGAGATAAGAGTTCCAGAGTTTAGAGAATAAGACTCTTGGAATCCTATGTACTCCTGTAATGTTCTATTTATAGAAAACTCTGACTAAACTAATGCAGTGCATACTCATCACTTGACTTCCATCATTTAGATTCCTAAGTAATTACTTTTAATTAAATCAGGCTATATGGGAACTGAGTTGTGCACAAGCAATGCTATTCTAAATGCAATATAATTACCTACAAAGAGTCAATGCAACATTCTAAACTATTTGATGTGATATCTAAATATCCACCCTCTGGCTGAACTTTTTTTCAGGAGTTTTTCCTGGAACTTTGTGGGCCAGTCTTTCTCAAATTTTTATGTTCATTAAAATTCCTCAGAGGATCTTGTTAAAATGCAGATTCTGAATCAGTGGGTCTTCAGTAAACTCCAAGATTCTGCATTTCTGAGAAGATCCCGGAATGTTCTGAGCCTGCTGGGCCACTCACCACTTTATGTCGCAAGGATAGACTTGAAGGGAAAGAGAGGCTAGGGCCAGTAGGTACCCGCAGGATATTTCAGCATGTAAAGCCATGTTTCTGGCGTTTCAGGCGAAGGAGATGCAGCAGATGGTGAAATTGGAAGCCGAGATGGACCGCAGACCAGCAACAGTAGTGTGAAACTCCAGACTGCAAATTGAAGCAGGAAAAGTTGGAACCGTCAGATCAATCACCTCCAGCTTCTAAACACAGACTCTATGAACAAAAGCTGTTTTCCTTTATTTCTTTTATGTATAGATGCAGTGTTACCTGAAACCACAGGACTGGGGATGACAACATTCTGTTTAACAACTCTGTATATTGAATTTCCTTGGCCAACCAAAAGTAGCTATGAATCCACAAAAATCTCCTATTTCCAGTAGGCAGAGTTGAACCACTGATAACACAACTTGAACATGTTTGCTATAAGATATCATCACAAGTCAATGAGCTTGGTGTAAACAACTCTGCTTTGTGATGCACTAGGACATGTTT
Source organism: Rhizomys pruinosus (assembly GCA_009823505.1). Classification (NCBI taxonomy): domain Eukaryota; kingdom Metazoa; phylum Chordata; class Mammalia; order Rodentia; family Spalacidae; genus Rhizomys; species Rhizomys pruinosus. The sequence goes on from VZQC01010223.1 coordinate 1,228,313, forward strand.
GAGCTGCTGCAAAATAGTGCATTAGTAACTTAATAGCATGCACTACAAGGAAAAAAACTCTGTCTACAAATTCATTAGCAGAAGTGGTGGTCTGCTAAACAAATAATTTTGCCGACGTTTTCTACACCTAAGTTACCTCATCAGTAAGTGCCATGTCTTTACCATGCCATAAGAAGCTAATTTCCTGTAAAATTTGTGGAAATTATTAGAATAGAGACATAGAAGAATGTACCTGTGCCAAAGCTCATCAGTGCTCAAAGGGGGACTCGGCAGGCTCGTTTTAGAAAGTTTACACCTGACGCTGCTTTGTAGGAATTGCTTCTGCAGATTCCAGATACTACAGTTCACTAATAACACTGTAAAGATTGTGAAGTGGCTATGGGCAAATGTTTGTAAATGTGACCATGTACAAAGTATTTATACTCCTTAATTCACAGTTATAGCGCAAAATCATCTAGACATTACCACACAAGATTAGTAAACAGGAATAAGTGAAGTAATGTTTTGCATGTACACAAGCACCAATTAAGACTAACCCTTTCAGACACAGTTAAACTAATACCAAATAAATACTGGTTAAGTAAATGTATGGCACAGAATATAATTTGACTATCAAGACTTTCAGCATAATGAAAACGTCTCTATATATGTATATATGAATCATGTGGGCATTCTTGATATTTCAAGTTCTAGTTTGAAAAAAATACATAACTAATTTAATTTTACACAAAAATATTTATGCAGATTTTCAGACTTTCATATCAGGAAATAACCTTTTTATGTCTGTTAATTATCCAAACAATTTGCTACCATGTTAACCTGCATGGCCTTTACGCCTGCTGTAGTTGCATTGCAGGTAGCGCATGAAAAAGTGGAATGCTGGGATCCAGTCAAGCCACCGAAACCCAGAGGAGCTCACTGAGACCTGGTAGCCTGGAATGAAGCAGATTCCTGATTTGGGGACTTAAAATGCAAACTTAATTGTTGTATATGCGTGTACAGATTGAGTCTCTGTATTCCTCTGAGGAGAGCAGAGAAAGTTATACCATCAAGACTGAAATTCAACTTACAACTTCTCTAATAAAAAATGAAAACACATTTAGCATTTATCAGAGTATTTGCTTCCACGATGCTTTCTAGGAAAACTCTTGCCTTTTCTTGCATGATCGCATCACTATTTCCAGAAGGGGTTTCACTTCTTTCTTCCATTATAGTTCTCCCCTTGATGACACAAAACCCACAGATTCCACTACTACCAGAAGACCTTTCTTGTATTTATTTGTTTGTTTGTTTGTTTGTTTTGGTCTTTTTTGAGACAGGGTCTCCCTGTAGCCCCAGCTGTCCTGGAACTCACTCTGTAGACCAGGCTGGCCTTGAACTCACAAAGATCCACCTGCCTCTGCCTCTTTCTCGTATTTATGATTTGAACTATCTTCTGTACAGTTTCCAGTTTCTGGTTTTCTTACTTGGGTGGCATATTTCAAGAATCAACATTTCATTTAATAAAACGTCATCACGCATAGATTGCCAGCTTTCAGACTGATACTTCTCTTCCAGTGGCTCCTCCCGAGAGTCCTGCACACTGTCCAGCCCCTTCTGTCACCCCGCTCTGAACCCAGCTCTTCCCACCTGCCTCTGCTCTGAAGAGGATGCTCCTAGTTTCTGCTTTTCTGATCACACCCTCTCTAGTTTTTCATCCTCCCATATTGTCATAAGCACTTGTATTTGCAAGATTAGATCCTGAAACCATCTTTTTAAAAATGTCCATGAGTGTTTTATCTCCATGTACCTGTGTGTACAGTGCCTACAGAGGCCAGAAGAAGGTGTTGGATACGCTGGAACTGAAGTTATAGCTGGCTGTTAGCTGCCATGTGAGTGCTGGAAACTGGAGATCCATTGCAGTAGAATTAAAATAGGAAGACCTGAAGTCTGCAACCAACAGGCGTGTTTTACTTGTTATCAAAGGCTTTTATTGCACCTGATCCTACATTCTCACCACATGGAGGATTAAAAAGAACTTGCCAATCAAAGTAACTCAATCTCGTCTAGCATTAAGAGCACCACCATGCTTCACAGCACGCTGCTTTACTGTCCTGTCACCATCATACTCCTCCCTAGGAGGCCACTGGTTCCTTCACCAATTGGTATCATTCTCCTGCCACATGGGAGAACATCTGGACTCTCCATTATCCAACCAGTCCTAACTGCTGTCCACTGAAACTCTGGAAAGAGGTTATTTCAGCCTAGTGGTTCAAGATCACTGTCCCTGTATAGCTGGGTCCTTCTAGGCTGTCCATTTCAGTGCTTTTTTTCTGGTATATGCAAAACTCCTGGATCTTCAGGGGCTCCTGCACAGCCAGAGGTGCTAGCTCAGATTCATCCATCATGGTACCAAGTTTGATCAGGTGTCAGCCATAGCAGTGTGTTGTTCCAGTATAGCAATTCCAAAATCCAGGGGGTGTGGTATTTTCTAGAGCTGTGTTCTTATTCTGGGACACAAGGCTTACCTGGCTTTCTACTGTATCTTACTTCTTCCAAACCTAGAACTTTTAGTTCCAGTTTGGGAAACTGAGTAACTTCACTTGGTTCTTTTGGGGGAGGGAGCATTTTGTCAAAAACTAGGTCATTGTAGCTCTGGGCTTGTATGCCTGTGTACCATGTTGTTTGTGTTACTGTGGCTTTGTAGTATAATTTAAAGCCAGATAATGTGATTACCTTCAGGATTGCTTGTTGCGTAGAATTGCTTTGACTATCTGGTGGGGGGGGGTTGTGCTTCTGTATGAATTTTAGAATTGAAATTCATTGGAATTTGGGTGCAGATTACATTGAATCTGTAAATCACTTTTGGCAGGATAAGCCAAATTAATTAGTATTAATTCTGTTGATCCATGAGCATGGTAGAGCTTTCCAACTTCTACTATCTTCCATTTCTTCAATGTCTTAAAGTTTCCATTATAGAGGTCTTACACTTCCTTGGGTGGGTTTATTCATGGACTCTTTGCTGAGGCTATTATGAATGGCTCGTTTTCACTGTTTCTGTCTCAGCATTATTGGTGCATTGAAAAGCTGCTGGTTTTCCTGTGTTGATTGTGTGTCCTGCTGCTTTGCTACTGTCAGCTCTGGTTTCTGGTGGCATGGAGTCTCAGTTCTTCCTCTGGACATTCTTGACCACTGGAGTTAAATGTTATGCTTCTCCTTCCCTGAGTAGGTAGTTCTTCCCCCTTTGGGAGAGATAAAGAGCTTCTTGGACAAGAAGCTTGCCAAGTTAGGGAAGCAGGAAGGCCCACAGGCCACGTGGAACATCATTTACAGACATCCCAGACACAGCACCCAGCAATCACTAAGACAGTTCTAAATTAACAGTTGTTGAAATGTGAAGAATGTGTGTGTCTGAGAATTTGTGACACATAATATTTCAAAACTTTTATACATAGTTTTTAAATCCTACGCCATAAAACAGGAAAGAAATTTCATATATAGAGCACAAAAGCTTTTCATCAGAAAACCCAAACAACAGTTCTGGAGATAGGTTTCAGATTTAGCGATGGGCTTCCTGGAAAGTAACTCAAGAAAGGAAAGAAATCTATCATTTATCACTTGTTGTTGAGAATTCTTTCTATTTTTCCCTAGTTGATTGATTTATATTTCATTGCACATGACCCTTGCACCTGTACATTGACCTTTATCTTTCCTTCAAACTGTTTCTTATAGATTATCAAGAGTTAAATAGACAGTCTGTGTTCAACATTGTATGTAATTAATAAAAAAATAAAGCCCCTTTGTCCATCTGTTCTCCCCATTTATCTTAACAGTCCCTAACCAGTGCAGAACCTTGGGGCAAGTTCTGCTCAGCTTCATCAGCTCCTGTTCCCAAGCTGTTGACCAATCTATGAATTTACCTTCCTGTCTGAAAGACTTCCCTCTCCTCCCTTGAAATTCCTCTCCTTCCTTAAGACTTAGAAGTTTAAGCTTCCTGTTCAGTTTCTTTTCCCTTCATAGTCCTTCCTGACATAGAATAATTTCCCTAAATTACAGCTCTAATCATCTTTCTACTCTGCTCAGAAGTAAAGAATTCCTACCTACCATCTGAAGAGTAAGGCTCAAATTACTGATAATGGTCTTCCGTTGCTGGTTTCAACCTGCCTACTCAGGCTGTCCTCCTCAGTCTATCAAAGTTCTTAATTCACAGATAGCTCACTAGCCCCAGTATGTAACGCTCTATCCTTAAGAAGCAACATCCCCAAACGCCACCTCCTCAGTGTTCTCTTTTTCTCCTAAGAAATAATGTACACTTCATACCATTTCTATTTCTACTTTACAAGTGTAGTATTTAAGCATCAATGTTTTCTCCTCCATTCCAGATTCATTTCTTTTAGGGCTTTATTCTTTGCTTTTCAAAGAACAAGTGGTTGATAACCATCGTGGGACTGTTTCAATTTTCTGTAAGGAAGAACGTAGGACTTTTGATTGTGGTACTGCTTCTTCAGATAGCTGGGTGGAAATCTGATGTGAGCTTTCTGCAATATGTCCTCTCAATTCTGAGAAAAACAACTATGCTCAATTCTGTTGGCATCCTTTTCAAATAGTCTGGAGCTGGGTAAGTAGTTCAGTGATTGAATGCTGGCCTAGGGTGTGCCATGGCTTGATCCTCAACAACACAAACAATAAAATAGCCCAACTGATACAGGGGAGATAAGGGATCCTCTAGAAGGTCTTTAGTCTCTTTCATAAAATAGTTTTTTTCTCTTTTCATTTGATCAACATGTTTATGTAAGCAAACCTTTTCAACTAGACTTGAGGACCCTGGGTTGTACAAGATCTGAACTCAGATGTTAACTAATTGACAGTCCTTATGTTTATTGCCTATGTATACTTACTGGTCAGATAAAAAATAATTTAAGAATAGACTCAAAACCGAAGCTTTAGGATAATTTTATTAGAATGCAAGGAAAGTAATCTTCAGGGCAGGTAAGCTGTGAGATGAGAGTGGAAGGGAGAAGGAACAGACATGCAGAAAGCCATGCAGGGTTAGAGCTGGCCTGGAAGTCATTAGATGTGTGAAGGACCAGCAGCCTCATGGCAGGGAGAAGGAAGCTGTAGAGGAAAAGTTAAAGAAACTCCAAACTTTGGGGCAGCCCAAAGTGTTAAGTAAATGCACTTAGAAAAGAGATAAGATGCTGGTGTGGTGGCACACACCTTTAATCCTAGCACTGGGAGGCAGAGGCAGGCGGATCTTTGTGAGTTCAAGGCCAGCCTACAGAGTAAGTTCCAGGACAGCCAGGGCTATAGGGAGACCCTGTCAAAAAAACAAACAAACAAACAAACAAAAAAAAACGAAAAAAAGATTATGCATTTCTGAAGTCAGAAAAGTGGGCAACATTTACTGGGAGCTCACGTCTGTAACTGGGCCCACAGGAACTGCACTAAGAAGTCTGAAACTTTACCATCTCAATGATGCACTAGGTATTCCACCCATCTCTTTTTTTTTTAATTTTTTTTATTAATTTTATTTCCGTATGTGTATGAATGTACTGTCTGCATGCAAGTTTGTGCACCCGTGTCGTGCAATGCCGCGGAGGTCAGAAGAGGGTGTCGGATTCCCCTGGAACTGGAGTTCTCCTGGAATTGGAGTTTCAGACGGTTCTCAGCTGCCATGTGGGTGCTGGGGATCAAACCCGGGTCCTCTGTAAGAGCAGTCGGCGCTCTTAACCGCTAGGCCATCTCTCCAGCCCCCTCCACCCATCTCTTTAGCATGACTTAAGGTGAACCCACCTTCCTGGGTGGCCCTGTGAGCAGGTGATTGACCAGTGAAACTAGAAAGTTGAGTCTTTATCCAGACCAGAGAATCTTAGTCTTGATCAGTTTTGGGGATTTTTACCACTGTAACACAACCATTGCAAAGATCACCAGGCAGATGGATTCATCAACATGAGAGATTTGGAGAGTAAAGAGAACATGCTCATTTTATTGTTGCTGTTGTTTAGAGATGTGTCATTTCAAACCTAAATAGCTTCTCCTTCATCGTCACTTCTGTGAGTCTAGCAGGGGACAAGTTTCTTTCAACTTTGATGTTTTGAGTTTTGGAGAATCCCAATACACACTTTAGTGATTGCACCTTTGCTGTCATAAATCTGAGGTGTTGCCTCTGTGATGAATATTTATGAGCCATAAATATTCATTGTCTTTAAGGATATTTCATGAAAACCATTCCATTCCACCAGAATAATTAAAAATACTAGGGGAGGGAGCAGGAGACGGTATTGAGTAGCAACATCACTGCTTTTACACTGAAAGACAAATGGTCTTTACGTATATCAATAAAAGAGGCCTTCTGCTTTCCTCTCCTTGAGAGACTGTCCTGGAAATCCTAGGTGAGGGACGGTCCCTGAACTGCTTCTTGGAGTTTCCCTGGAAACTTTTTAGTCTCCAATCACAATGCAATAAAAATAGTATTTGGCAGTGCTGGGAGTTGGTGCACTCCTTCCATCCTAGCCCTTGAGAGGCAGAGGCAGGTGGATCTCTGAGTTCAAGGTCAGCCTGGGGCTACAAGGAGACCCTGTCTCAAAAAACCCAAAAGAAAAAAATAGTATTTGGCAAAGGAAAATGTTCCCCAAGGTGTAAAAGTCTGCTTTGCTAAACGCCTGCTTCTCTTACATTCCAAGAAATTTCATTCCCAAAGGAATTTGCCCCCGTGTTCACCAAAACACGTGTTCTTTTATTCATAATAATAAAAAAACTAGGGATCAAGTTCACCAAAAGAAGAATGGATCAACAAAAATCCCCAGTACAGGACAATCAAGAAAACATCATGGCAATCTGGAAGGTAAAACAAGAGGTTCCCACGAGGTGACGAAGTGTGTGTGTGTGTGTGACGAAGTGGTTCTCAGACCCCTTGTCTGACATTGTACTCTCCAGAGAATGTGTGGGGATCTGGAAGTGCATCTTATTTGCAAGTCATTTCTATGAAAGGCCAGTATTTTGTGAGATATTCCGTGAAAATGACATATCTGAACAGATGAAAACAAAAAGGCATCAGAACTCGGAGAATTTCTATACTAGACATTGAAAGACATGCAAAGATAGAAAGAAAAGTCACTCTGCCAGTTTCTTTTAAATTTCATCAAAAATATTCATTTAAGCCAAGCATGGTGGCACACGCCTTTAATTCCAGCACTCTGAAGGCAGAGGCAAATGTATCTCTGTTAAATCAAGGCCAGCCTGGTCTACAAAGCAAGGCCGAGGGCAACTAGAGCTACAGGGAGACCCCACCTCAAAAAAATTCAATTATATTAGCTATGTCTTAACATCTGATGGGTTTCTCTATTTTTGCGTTTTTACATTTTTATTTTATGTATATGTGCATGCGTGCATGTATGCAAGTACACCAGCATCATGCAGTCCCCACAGAGGGCAGAAAAGGGCATCGTCACTGCCTCTAGAACTGGGGTCATGAATGATTGTTAGCCTCCATGTGGAGCTTGGATTCGAACCTGGGTCCTCTGCAAGAACAGCCAGTGCTCTTAACTGCTGAGCCATCTCTCCAGCCCTGTGATGGGTTTCTTAATACTTTCATTAGACTGGCAAATATTTCAAAATTCTATTTTAACTCCTAACAATTAGTGATATTTACAGACAAAATTCACATATGCAAAAACCCAGTTAATCTCGTAAAACTGATATAAGTGTGTAAAGGAGTCTCTAGACAAGATTTTGAGAACTGCTGGTCTATGACACAGCCAGAGTGAAGGATATAAAGGAGTAATACTGATCAGGAGATGAACCTATGATTTATGCACCTCATTACATGTTATAGTCCAAAACACTTAAATATACATAGGAAAATATGACACAACATAAGATGGTGAAAACTAACATATACTTTAGTATAAGAAATATATGCAGAACATTTTCCAAAAATCAGTAGGAACTGAGCCAAAATAACAGAACTTGCCTGAACCCTGTTGCTAGGTGGGTGCCAAATAAGAGGGAGAGCGCCGACCACTCTTACAGAGGACCCGGGTTCGATCCCCAGCACCCACATGGTGGCCAAGAACCGTCTGAAACTCCAATTCCAGGAGAACTCCAGTTCCAGGGGAATCTGACGCCCTCTTCTGACCTCCGTGGCATTGCACAACACCGGCGCACAAGCCTGCATGCAGACAGTACATTCATACACATACAAAAATAAATAAAATTTAAAAAAAGAGGGATAATTATCTGAGAGTTTGGGGGCACACAATTAAATCAGCAGGCTTTACTCCTCTCTAAAGAAGCTAAACCACAACTATCAGATCACGAGGGTCTGTGCTCTCAGAATGAAGGAGGTAAAGGGTCTACTGCAGAGTGTGGATTCTTTGTTCCTCTGGACTGGTTGATTTTATTGTCAATATAGCCTAGAATCACCTGGGAAGAGGACATCTCAGAGGAACTGAAGAGATCAGATTGTCCTTTGGCATGTGGGAGGGCAATGTCTTCATTGTAAGATAACCCAGCCATCATGGGCAGTACCATCCCTAGGCAGTGTGGTTCTAGGCTATCTATGAAAGTTAACTAAGCATTGGACAGCTAGTAGGCCAGCAAGCATAGTAGTACTTCTATGGTTTCTGCTTCAGGTTCTAACATTGACTTCAGTCAGTGATATACTGTGCACTGGAGTTGTAAGCAAAATTAAAATAGTTTTTGGTCATGGTTTTTGTCACAGCAACAGAACTTTCCAATCCAATTTTTTTCAAGTTAAGAATGGGAAATGATTTGAACCAATATAAGAGAACCTGAAAGGGACTGATAAGGGACAATAAATGATGCTCAGGGAAAGGGCAGACAGATCCACTTGTTAAAAGGGGGAAGCTGTCAGCTAGTGAGAAAGTGGACAGTAAACAGACTGGACATAAACTGTCCGGAGGGACCTGTGTGGTAACAGTAAGAAACAGCAGAGGGGAAATGGAAACCCTGTCAGCTGGTACAGATGGAACTTTCTCAAAGTTCATTGTGACAAAGATAGTTTGATTTGGGATGACAGTGACCAGAGCTTAAGTTCTAACTACCATTGCCAACTATGGACTCAGACCTGCTACTTGCCCTCATTGATGCTAAATCCTCTATCTCAGAATGGACACAATGCCAATGAGAGTTTGGTTACCTTCTGCCTGCAGAGGACATGTAGTTTCCAGTGTTCAGTGAGTGGTATTTTAAAGAAAATCCATGACTCTTTGACATGATTAGTTAAAACTGAGCTCCTGTTCACAGTAACATATACTTTATAGAAACCCTTTAAGGAATCTTAAACCAATTCATTATTTTCCATGACATATAAATATATATTTTATATATTTGTAAATGTAATAGGAGAATAGGATGTTAATGATTGGTTGAAAAAGTCCATTTTGATAAGATGTTTAATAATTCATTACACATTTTCAGAGGTGGATTTCCCTCCTTATCAATACAATATGATTTGGAGGAAGAGGCCACATCTTATTTCTGCACTTACCAGTTTATAGACATTTGAGTTCTTCCAATTAATAATGGTCATGTGGACATCTACATACAAGTGTTTATGGAAGATACTTCCGTTCCTCCTCAGTTTATCTGCTTCTTACTTTGAAGAATAGATAAACTATTCCCAACATCACAACATTATTTTATTTTATTCCCCTACCAGTGTGTGGAAGAGGAGGAAGAGAGAAAGAGGGAGAGAGAGAGAGAGAGAGAGAGAGAGAGAGAGAGAGAGAGAGAGAGAGAGAATGTGTGTGTGATTGTGGTTTTGAATTGCATTACTCTGGTGATTTATGGTATTAAGCATCTTGCATTATGTATTGGCTCTCTGTATAGCTTACTTTCTTCTTTTTCCTTTTTTTTAAATTAAGAAATGCTCTTTTTAAAAATTGGGTTGTCAGTTGCTGTAGTGGTGGTTCAGTAGTTAAGAGAACTGGCTGTTCTTGAAGAGGACCTGGGTTCAGTTCCCAGCACCCACATAAAGGCTAACAACCATCCAAGTCTCCAGCTCCAGGGAATCCAATGCCCTCTTCTGATGCATGGGCATTGCATAATATGGGTACACTAACATGGAGGTAATACACTCATACACATAAAAAATAAAAATAATAAAACATTTAAAATTGGGGTTTTTTTAATTCATGAGTTAAAGGTATTCATACATTTTAGGTACAACCCTTTTTAGATGTGCTATTTGCCAAGATGTTTTCCCATTCTGTAGTTCTACTCACTTTCTTGAATGTGTCCTTTGTAGATAAAAAGGTTTTTTTCTAATTTTGATGAAATCTAATTTATCTTAATTTGTTGCTAGTACTCCAGGGTAATATTTAAGAAACAACTGCTAAATTCAACATAACTAAAATTTATGTCTGTCTCTTCTAAGAGTTTTCTCCTTTCAGCTCTTATTCCTAGATTCATTTTTACTACTTTATTTATTTGTTTGTTTGCTTGCTTTTTAGTGGGGGGGGGAGGTTGATGCACATGTACCACAGTGCATGTGTGGAGTCCGGAGGACAACTTGAAGTCAGTTCTTTTCTTTCTACCACATGGGTCCCAGGGACTGAAGTCAGGTCGTTAAGCTTAGAGGAAAGATCAATACCTGCTAGGCCATTCTGCTGCCCCCTTGTAACACTTTTAATTCTACTTGTATGTGATTCAATGATCCAGCTTCATTGTTTGCTTATGGTTAGGAAGTTGTCCCACTATCACAGTTGAAAAGACTTATTTTCCCCATTGGATTACCTTGGCGCTCTTATCAAGTATCTGTGGGATGTAAACTGTAGTTTAGTTTACTGTTAACTTCCCATCATTACCCCTGGACATTGCTCAAGATATGCATGATCTTGAACCAGCCAAGTCCCATAGGTATCTGCTACATGTTCATCAAACTTCTCAACATGGTTTGACTTAGCCAGCCATTGCCTCATCCTTGAAATTCTCTCTTCTTCATGACTTCACATTATACGGAAACACAAACTTGCCATGCTGTAGTCCCAAAAATAATTCTTCCCCAAGGATATTTCATAAAAGAAGGTGGACCTGAGGACCCTGCTATCCAGGCAGGTCCTACCTCCCCTCTCCCATCCCGGCACACCATACCTAATTCCACCCTTCTTGGAATGTGTCCCACACCACGCTAATAGAGGTTCCTTCTGGATCTTTTTATCTTTTTTATTTTATATAGTAGCTCTCTCCCATTTGAACATTAACTTCATATTGTATCTGTCTTCCTTTGCTGTATAATAAAGGATCACAGACTCACTGCAAACCCATTTAGTAACTTACAGTTCTGTAGATCAGAACTCTGGGCATAATGGCATGGATCATTCTCTACACAGAATATTACAAAGAAAAAGTACACTATCTCTCCTGAACCTTGGGATCCTCTTCCAAACTCAAATGCTTGCAAGAGTTCAGATTTTTTGCAGTTGTAGGACTCATGTCTCCAATTTCCTGCTGGGTCTTGGGCATGGGTCTTTCTTAGTTCCCAAATATCCTTCATTTCTGGTCACGTAGTCGTACAGACACTGTAGGTCCTCTTTGTGTCCCTACATTTTGCATCTTCAGAGTCAAGAATGTTCTTATGACATCTTTTGGGAAAAGTCCGGTCCATTTTAAGGACTCATTCAATTGGGTTAGGCCCACATAAGAGAATCTTTGCTTAAAAAAAAATTCTCTAAGAAAAGTACTAGAGCCAGCCAGGTGTGGTGGTGCACAGGAGGCAGAGACAGGTGAATCTCTGTGAGTTCAAGGCCAACCTGGTCTATAGAGTGAGTTCCAGGCCAGCTGAGGCTACAGGGAGAGCCTGTTTTAAAAAGACAGACAGACAGACAGACAGAAAGAAAGAAAGGAAAGAAAGAAAGAGAGAGAGAGAGAGAGAAAGAAAGAAAGAAAGAAAGAAAGAAAGAAAGAAAGAAAGAAAGAAAGAAAGAGAGAAAGAAAGAAAGGAAAGAAAGAGAAAGAAAGAAAAGAACTAATAGTTGTTAGCCACCATTTGGGTGGTGGGACTTGAACCCAGGTCCTCTGTAAGAGCAGTCAGTGCTCTTAACCACCGAGCCGTCTCTCCAGCCTGCCACCCTATTTGTATTTCTTTAACAATTCTACTTAGTTCTGTGTCCCAATGTTTAAGTGGGTTGTTTGTTTGCTTGGTTGTTTAGATTTTGAGTTCTTTGTATATTCTTTTTTTTTTTTTTTTTCTTTTCAAGACAGGGTCTCCCTTTGGCTCCAGCTGTCCTGGAACTCATTCTGTAGACCAGGCTGGCCTTGAACTCACAAAGATCTGCCTGCCTCTGCCACCCAAGTGCTAGGATTAAAGGCGTGCCACAACGCCCAGCACCTCTTTGTATATTCTTAATACTCACCCTCTGTCAGATGAGTAGCTAGTAAAGATTTTATCCCATTCTCCTTCTTTACTCAAATGACTGTAGTAAGAAGCCTTTTGGTTTCATGAGGTCCCAATTGTCAGTTGTTGGTCTTAACGCCTTTGCTATCAGAGTCAAGCTCAGGAAGTCCTTTCCTATGCCTATAAGTTCAGTGTTAGTACCTACTTTCTCCTCCATCAGATTCCTCCAACAGGTTTTACATTGAGCTTCCTGATCCACTTGCAGTTGAGTTTTGTGTAGTGTGAGAGATAAGGATCTGGCTTTATTCTCCTACATTCTGCATCCAGTATAACCAGCACCATTTGTTGAAGATACTGTCTTTTCTCCAATGCGTATTTTGGGACTCTTTGCCAAAAATCAGGTGGCTGTAGTAATGTGAGTTCTGTTTGGGTCCTTGGTTCTATTCCATTGCTTGATGTGTTGGTTTTCATCTCAGTACTATGCTTTTTATTATTATAGTCCTGTAGCATAACTTGAAATCAAGGATGGTGATCCTCCAGCAGTGTTTTATAGTTCAAGACTATGTTGCCTATACTGAGTCTTTTGTGTTTTCAGATGAATTTTAAGACTGGTTTTTCAGTTTTTTAAAAAGAATTTCAGTGCATTTTTATGGGGATCGCACTGAATTTATTTACTAGTGTGAATGTAGGGAAAAGGGAACATTTATTCACTGGTGATCAGAGGAAAAACTGGTATACACCTACGGAAATCAGGGTGGATCTTCCTCAAAAAGCTAGAAGTACATCTACCATATGATCTAGCTATATTCCTGAACACATTTCCCTAGACTATATATCCTACTATAAAGATACTCATTCATGTTCATTGCTGTTTTATTCACAACATCCAGAAAATGGAAATAGCCCAGTTGAATATCAGCTTATGAATGGATAATGAAAATGTGATACATATACATAGTTAGATATTATTAAATTATAAAGAAAATTAAATTATGAAATTCACAAGGAGTGAGGCAATCCAGACCCAGAAAGACAAACACTGCATGTTCTCACTCATAGCTGGATAGATTTGAAACTTTGAATGTGTGTTTAAATTATAGTACCCATAGAAGGCCAGAAGCTAGTAAAGGCTCATGGGGGATTTCAAGGGAAGGGCGCAGAATGTATGTGGTATGAAGGGGGGCAGCAGAATGGTGGTATAGAAAGGGCTAAATATGTTGGGGGATGGGAGCGCAAGGGTAGAAGAAGGAGCATTTAGAGGGATAAATAACACTATATTTTAAAATGCCTTATGGAAAACTACCATAGAAGCATTCGAAAACATATATAAATACATATATAAAAGAAGTTTAAATGGAGCTACTCTATAGTGTGAGGGAGTAGGGGGCAATGCTTCTCCCAAACACCATAGGCTATCAAATAAAAAGCCCAATGCTGGGTATGGGTTACTTCTTTTCAAGTTACTGGTCAGTGGGGTCTCGTAGGCGCCCCTTCAAACATTACAGGCTATTGCCATCTCTCCCTCCAGAACTTGATGGGAAGACCCTATTGCTTGAAGACACCACATACTTAAGTCATAGTACATTAAGAAATCAAATTGGTACCAACATGGAAGATTCATTTCTACTGAATAAATTTCATAGTTCCAGAAGGTTCTATTTCCCTAGCAGGGGAGAAAATAGTCAACAGAATTATCCAGCTGTGCACTACAATAATGAGTGGCTTCGCGAGATATGTCCATCAGTGCAATAATGGTATGAATGTTATGGGAGTAGCTAAACACTTCCTGATTAGATTCAAAGCCCACTCCACAAGACAGACCTTATGTCTAGTACTGTTAATTGAGCCAAAACCTTGTGACTGGTTCTAGGAGAGAACCCAGTACAATGATTCTGCAAAATGGGCACAGTATGAAACTACCTCTTTAGTTCTCATTTATATATCCATACATTAATGCATCTCTCAACCCTCATCACAGAAGCTTCTCTTTGCAGTAGATGCTAATTAATACAGAAACTTACAACTGGCAAACATGCAAAGAATAAGATATTGTGGAGTTCTCAGCTCTAAATGGGACATAGCCCAACCTTTCCCTCCAAGGCTCAGAAATCATGGTGAAAGAGTGAACAGAGAGAGTCTAAGAGCCAGAAGTAGGGAATATCTGCATCAAAACACTATTTGCTGGACACAGCAAGGCCACTGCACACACAAATGTACAATGGCTGTGACTGTATGCACAAGGCCTATACAAGATCAAGCCAGCCAAAATTCGAGCATGGCCAGGGGAGGAACTCATGAAGACCACACCCACATTTGTGAGGCTGTTGACAATTGATGGCTGTTGGGGATATGTGCCCTGAAAGGCTACCATGATCCAGTAGATGATTATATACCCATGTACACACCGGCAGCCTACGTGGTCTCATGGGTTTTGAGAGAGAGAGAGAGAGAGAGAGAGAGAGAGAGAGAGAGAGAGAGAGAACATTAACTTGGGAGGAAGATGGAAAAGTGCTGGTGGGGATAGGGAATAATTGGAAGGGCGTTATCAAAACATGTTATGTGCAAGTATGAAATTCTCAATAAGACTTTTGTTTAAATATGATTATAGTGCCACCTGATATTTTGCTCTTCCAATTAGCATAGAGCATTTGCTAAAGACATAATGTCATTTAATTGTCATTGCAACCTATTAGTGTGAGTTTTATTGTTTCTCTCAGATGGGGAAATGACTGAGTGAAACCCATGGTACAGCACTTAGCACAGCAAAGAACACCTAGTGCACTTCTTGCTTTTGATGTTATCATAAATTAATTCACATAAACCACCATATGAAGAATAGTCAATGATTTATTTGTTGATGATACATTATAACATGATACAATTAGGTTTGCTTTAAATAACATCTCACAGGAAGACTTCACCAGGATAATAAAGTCTGAACAAGACTTCAATTTTGAAAGTCTATCCAAAAAGCCAACAAAATATGGCCCACTGCTAAATCCAGCCTGTCACCTACTTTTGTATCCCTTGTGACCTAAGACTGGTTTTTAGATTTCTGTGTGACTAGGAAAAATTGAAAATATTTAGTGACTCATAAAAATTGAATGAAAAATTATTTCATTGTTCATCAAGTTATAATGGAACACAAACATACACATCCCTACTGAATATGACCTGTAGTTGTTACCATCATGCTAAAACTTTAGGGTTGAATAGCATAAAAACTGTCATCTGGTAGAGCCTAAAACACTGTCTTCCCCTGTGCACAGAAGCCTGCCAGCTCTTGGTCCACCTCACTTAGGCAGGAAAAGAGAAGGTAGGAGTTAAAGAAGGTAGCAGAGCAGGGTCATACAGGTGGAACTAGTTTTTTAAGAAGAGAAGTAATAGAGGGTCCTAGGAACTCTCAAAGACACAGGCTTCTAAGTCCCATGGCACTGTCAGGACCCTAGATGGGAAGGCCTGCCAATGAATTAGAAGCCTCCATTCCTGCTGCTGTGTAAGTAGTTATTGAAGGAAGGGAGCTTTTGAGAGAGAAGGCGTCCTTGGACATAGTGTTTGTGTCCATGCAGTATTGGATTATGGATCATGACAGGAGTGACCGTGGAGATCAGCACCTTGATGCCTCCTGACTCCTTGGAGACTCACATGCATGGTTTTGAACAAGACAAGTCAGTGATACTGAATGGACAAATATTTTGTTTGGGAGGTGATTCTAGGAAACAATAAACAATAAAAGTATAATTATGGGTCTTTTACTACAGAGGGCTCAGTCCTACTAGAGAAAATGTGAAGGACAGCATGGTGGTTAGGAAGAAATGCTCCACATATGCTCTAAATACTTCAGTACTTAGCCTTAGCTGGTGCACTGCTGGCAGAGGTTCAGGAGGTGTGGCCTGGTTGGATGAAGTGCTCCAGTGGGGGCAGGCAGGAGAGTTCATAGCCTTACCCCACTTCCAGCTTAGCTCTTTCCTGTGCCTGCTTGAAGATGTGAGCACTCAGCTTCCTATTCTGGCCACCTCTTTCACCATACCTTCTTTGCCATGATGGACTCTTTTTCCCTCTGGAATTATAAGCCGAACAAATTCTTCCTTCTATAAGTTGCCTCATTTGTGGTGTTTTATCACAGCAACAGAAACATGAGCAATGCAGTGTGGTATGCACCTCAGAATTCTTCTACCTGGGGTGAAGAGAAAGGGTAGTTCTCCTCCATCTTTTTCTTATAAATATATAAGAGTTGCCTTCAAGGATAGTGATAACCCTATTTGTGTGAAGAGGAGGCTCCTAGGAACACAGAAAAGTTCCAGGAAGCCACAGGCCAGACCAGAATATCACATTAAGCCAGAAGAGGGAAAATTGGAAATGGGGGGGCACAAGAGTGTCTGCCACACTGGGCTCCCCACAACCCTAGAGAGTTTGTGGAATTGGATAAGAACATCAAATTACACCTACTGCTCTTTTAAAAATGTAGAAATCATATTTCTAGCTTCCAAGGCATATCAGATGGGATGGCAGACTCCTCAACACTACACAAAAAGGTAAGCATAAAACTTTGTGTAATCAATTTTTCATGCTGGAAAAATTAATAATTCATTACTACTATTCTCTTTCACTATCTTCTGGTAAGGATTATATTGTCAAGAAATGTAAAAATAAACAGAAGTCCTGAATAATAAGGACTGAATATTAAGTTGCTTTCAACTGATAAGCATTGATTGCCCAAACCAGTGAGAACTGACCTATCCTAGAGCTATACTTCCCATTGTGAAGGTTTGATCAACTAGAACACAAAACAGAAATACACAGATGCTATAGTATATACTGCACTTAAGTAACAACAAAATCTCCAGAAGTGACTAGCTCATGTATTCTGTTTATTTTATAATTTTGAAAAAGAAATGCTGAATTCCAGTTGAGATGGAATCCAGCCAGCCTTTTCTGGTTTCAAAGGGTTTATAATGGAAGAAACAGCCCATAAGTAGGTCATGAACAATCTTATCCATTAATCATCCCAAGTTCACTATCTACCCATGCTGAGTGCCAAGAAAGCCATGGGACTGTCTCAAAAACAATGTGCCTTTCTAAATTTAATTCTCAATGTGGAAGTCTAATATTTGGGCTCACTAGTGTTTTGCATTCATTTGTAAAAATGGAGTACAGGCCCACCTTGAAGTAGCAGGAATCATCTTTAATCACCAGATGTGCCCATTTGTACAGCCATCAGTATCCTATTCATTGACCTTCATTACACAATCACAGATGCCACTGATCTATAACAGACATCTCATACGTACTCAGAATGAAATCCCAGAGGGCTTGGCTGTGCTTCTACATTTCAATCATAAATGGCATAACTATCTGTTCTAGTTTGGTCTTTTGTGGCTGTGATGAAACACTGAGCAAAAACCAACTTGGGGAGAAAAAGAGTTTCTTTGAGTTACAAGTTATAGTCCTTAATTGGGGGAAGTAAAGCCTGGAACTTGAGACAGGAATTGAAACAGGGACCAGGTAGGAATGCTGCTTACTGGCTTGCTTCCTCTGACTTGCCCAGGAATGGCACCATCCACAGTGGGCTGGGCCCTCCTACATCAATCAACAAACAAGAAAATGCCAGGCAGACATGGCCACAGGCCAGTGTGAAGGAGGACGTTCCCTAGTTACTGTTCCCTGCTCCTGTTTATAAGAATAATCTTTGATGAATCACTTTATTTCAGCTCTGTGGCATAAGAGATAACATAAGAAATATCAACTCTTCCTCCAAAACGTTTCTGGACTCGAAGCATTTCCCAACACTGTTGGAATGAGCGCCCTGGGGGGAGCCACCACCATCTCTTGCTTCGATTACTGTAACTGCGTCTCCGTTGCATTTTCATTCACTCTTGGGGCCTTGAAACTCTTTTTCACAACTGTGGCCAGAATGATTCTCTTAGGGTCTAAATCAGATTGTGTCTGTGCTGGTTAGTGTTTGTTGACACAGAGTAGAGTCACAGTAGCAAAAAGAACCTCAACTGAGGGAGTCCCTCCATCAGATTGGCTTATAGGCATGTCTGTGGGACATCTTCTTGACTCCTGGTTGATGTGGGAGGTCTCAGCCAACTGTGGGCAGTGCCCTACCTGGGCAGGAAGGCCTGGGTTGTATAAGAAAGGTCACTGAACAAGCCAAGGGAGCCAAGCCAGTGAGCATCATTTCTCCATGGTTCCTGTCTCTGATCCTCCTTGAGTTCCTGCCCTGACTTCCCTCAAAGATGGACTGCGATTGAGAAACATAAGCCAATAAACCCTTCCCTTCCCAGGTTGCTTTTGGTCACGGTGTTTGTCAAGCAGCAAAAAGTACACCAGGACAGGGTTCATTGCTTACATTTCTATAATGATTCCCTC
>VZQC01010223.1:1252024-1286709 GCA_009823505.1 Rhizomys pruinosus
AGTTTTTGTGTAATGGGACCTCACCAATTGGTAATGTACTAGGTACCTTTTAGAAAATCACCATTACAGAATATTTAAACTTCCATGTTCATGTGGTTATGGAAACAGCAAGAGTCGTAATAGAGAAGTGTAAAGTCATAAAACATTTTTTGCATCCTTTGTAAATGATTCTCCACTTCCCAATAGGACTTAGGGTGGTAGAGATAAATATTGTCATTGTCCTCAAAGAGGTCTTAGCTAGCAAGGAAAATAGAAAAAAAAAATAACCATAACACACTGGTACATGGCAGTCACTGGAGAGCAGCATGTATTACCACATAAGAAGGAGCATGTTCTGTATTCACTGAGGTGCCTATGCAGGCCTAGTTCAAGTTTTATTCCCTTGAGGGACACAGTAAAGAGTACTCATTCCTTCAGCAACTGGGTTCAACCACTTGGCTGTGATAAACCATTGTATTGTGTTGTTGTCAGACCTAGATTTTTTTTTAAAAATCAAGTCTCTGATTGCCAAGGTACTTTGGATTGCATGTAGTACACAGGACATTTTTAAGACTAGCATGCCCCAATGGCCTGGTACACTAAAGGCCGCATGTTTTGCTACACTTGTTGATTTTAAAGTAATAGTGGAATCTGGGAATGTAGCTCAAGGGTGAATTGCCTGTCCACGCCCCCCCATCCTTTCTTTCTCCTTCTCTTTCTTACTTCTGTGATATCACTTTCTAGCAGCTCCAGACCTTACATCTTCATAGCCAAGTCCAAACACCTCACACAAGACTCCTCCTTCCTATTGTCAGGTAACATAAATGTGGCAGATTTATGGTTGCCAGAATTCTACGAAATGAGCAATAGATAGTGTTTCCTCCAAAGGAAGGGGTTATGATTGAAGGAGACTGTAGCAGGTGCCTGTGTTGGACCAGAAACCAAAGAGATTCCTATTAAACATTCTACCAACACATGAATCCAATCCACTGTCATATCCAAAAGGCGATGACCCTTCCTCCATAACCTACAAATTTGGTTCCTTCCACTTTTCTTATACACCCTGTGCCTCCCACAGAAATGTGAAAAAGCGTAGCATATACTCTGGACTCCTCCAGTTCAAATGAAGCCCTAGCTTCCAATACGATGGCATTTAGATGAAGTCTTAAAGAGACGGTTACATTGAGGCAAGGCCACAAGGACGGGGTCTCATGTTGGAACCAGCACTCTTGTTCTTGTAAAAAGAGGCACGTGAACTTGCCGTCTGTCATGTGAAGACACATGCAGAAGGCAAGCTGTGACTTCTTCAACATGCTAGGAACAGAGCCCTCTGCAGAGCCCAAGCCTCTGGCACTTGATCTTGGCAAACCTATTTAGAGTCTAAAATTTAGATATTCTGGCTTATGTACAATTTGGGACAGTTTCCAAGTGAATAATTAAATTCAATTCTGCTTTTCTTTCCAGTTAAAGGAATTTCTGAGATCTGTTCTAATACAGGAGCCACCAGATACTTGGAGTTTCCAGCATTTTGTAGTTATGCCATGTAAGAAATGCCATATTTCAACACTTAACAGAAGCACAGACAAAACAAAACAAAATACCTCATGACATTTTTGTTCATTAGATATTGAAATATAAATATTTGAATATTTTGTGTTCAATAAAGAATATTATTAAAGTTAATGTTTTGTTTTTGATTTTTAAAATGTGGCTACTTGAATATTTAAAATTACATATGTGGTTTATACTACATTTCTACTGAACAGTATTGCTGTAAATTAAGATTAAAAAAATTTTTTTGTGTGTAGTAGATGCATGTGTTGATGTGGACATATGCTTATGTACATGTGGACGCACCTGGAGCCCATAGGTTGAAATCAGGTGTGTTCCTTATTTACACTCTACTTTATTTTGGAGACAGGATCTTTCATTTAAAACTGGAGCTCGGGGCTGGAGAGATGACTCAGCAGTTAAGAGCACTGACCGCTCTTGCAAAGGACTCGGGTTCGATTCCCAGCACCCACATGATGGCTAAGAACCATCTTTAACTCCAGTTCCAGGGGAATTCGACCCAACACCCTCTTCTGACCTCCATGGCATTGCATGACACTGGTGCACCAACCTACATGCAGACAGTACACTCATACACATAAAATAATAAATAAAAAATAAAAAATAAATAAAAAATAAAACTGGAACTCATTGATTGAGCTGGTCTGGCTTGTCATTTTTTCCAGATATCTGCTCTCTCCCCTTTCCCCACCAACACTGGGGCTATGGTTGCTCCAACCCCTGATTCACTTAACACTGTGTTTCTCAAGGTTTAGTCTCCTCTGACCAGAAGTAGCATAATCTGATTACTTCTTAGATAGACAGTTTCATCCAAACCCTGTGTATTAGTCACTTTTCTATTGCTGTGATAAAACCACCACTGCCAATGGATTTTTTTTTTTTTTGGTCCCTTTTGAGACGGGTCTCCCTGTAGCCCCAGCTGCCTGGAACTCACTCTGTAGACCCAGGCTGGCCTTGAACTCACAAAGATCCACCTGCCTCTCCTCCCAAGTGCTAGGATTAAAGGCGTGCGCCACCACGCCCGGCCTGCCCGATTTTATAAAAGTAAGAGTTTATCTGAGCTTACTGTTGATGGTTCCAGGAAATCAGAGTCCATCATGGCGGGAAGGCATGGTGGCAGGAGCTGGAGCAGAAATCCCAGGTTCACATCTTCAAGCAGGCACAGGGAGAAGAGAGAATGACTGGAGACTGGCAAGGCTTTTTGAACTCTCTAAGCCTGCCCCCAGTGACATGCTTCCTCCATATGGCCACACTTCTGACCCCCCCCAAAAAAAAAAAAAATCAACGCCACCAACTGGGGACAAAATGTCCAAATACCTGGAGCCTATGGGGGACATTCTCAATCAAACCACTACACCTTGTCTCTGGTTAGGTCCCTCCAAGAGCTAAGAACACATTCCAACCAGTCCAGTCCTTTTTTTTTTTTTTTTTTTTTTTCCCCAACTTTTTTTTTTTATTGAAGCTTGGTGCATTTCATGCAAAATTTCCCAATCAAGTCTAGACCCACTCCCCCTTCCTTGTCCCCCGACCGAGCTCATGCATTCTGTCAAGCATGTTTTTCATCTTTTTCTCAGTCTCTTTTTAAATTTTTGATGCAGAGGCTTACTGTTTCGGGCAGTTCACCTTTCAGTTCTTTGACACAGTCTTTGTTGCTGTTGTTTTTGTTCCTTCCAATATTGCATCACTCCAAAATATCATCTATATCATGCCACAATCATGACCTAAGATATAGATTCATAGGTTTTAGCATCTTCAGCTTATGATTTCTTTTCTCTCTTCTTCTTCTTCTTCTTCTTCTTCTTCTTCTTCTTCTTCTTCTTCTTCTTCTTCTTTATTAGGTGAAAGATGTCATGTTTTCTGTAAGGAAGTGTTTGAAGGTTCCTCCTTGGCAAGCCCAAACAACCATCAGTTCTGCCCTTGTACTCCACACTGGGGTCCTTCCTTCCCATGGTCACCAAATAAGGTCCAGTAAGCACAGTGTCCTGTCTTGATCTTCCTGTACTGGTCTCCATGATACAGCCTGGGTAGTCTAACAATGGTAGTCTATACTCTGAAGAGGCTGAAACACCAGTAGTTGCTCAGTCCACAAGCTGGCACTGAAGGTTTGGAGGATTCTTGGAGAGACATGAGTCTTCAGCAGGAGCAGTCACAGAGTAGCTGCACTTACCAGTAAGAATTGAAGACAGGCAAAACAACAGTGCTTTTTTTTTTTCTTTTTGTCTTTTTACTAAGATCTCAAGTTTTATACCTGAAGTACAATTTCTCAGGCCTTACTAGGTATTTATTTCTGGTTATACTTTCCTTTTGGATGTTTAAGGCCACACAGTAAGCCCAGATTAACCAAGGTTTTTGTTTTCTCAAGGTCAGTTGAGGATCTAGTCCTCAGGTTTTGTTGGGGGGAGCCCCTGGCTCCTTTTGACTTTTCATTTACCAGTTCCATCCACTCGAAGACAAAGTTAAGTCTTGCTAGACCAGGCTTCCCTTTCTGAAGCATGAGCAGACTTTCCTCTTTATAGGCTGGATACTGGCTAAAGTCCCATTAGCGGATTTCCACGACCTCCCTACACAGGAAGACTGGCGACTCACGCTTGCAGGGCATTTCAAGAGATGCCCCCATGCATGGTCCCCTGGGACTTAGTTGACCTCTGAGGGCAAGGAACAAAGTTATCCCTTAAGATCTTTGGCCAAATTGGTATGGGCATTAAGTATGCCAATCGGTCCTTCTATAATTGATGGACAGACAGGAATGCCATCAACCTTCACAGAGAACGAAGTTTACCGAACTGTTAAACAAGTTAAAATACTTGCTTTCATGCTTAAAATGTATATGGATATTTAAACAAAAATCAGAAGCTGTGCTCTGGACGAGGGATGCTCAGAGGATGAAGAGGGCCAGTGGCAGGCAATACGGAGGTCGAGACCAGCTACCATTTTGGTTTAAAACGAGTGTCCTAGCCCATTTCTGTTGCTATGACTGTAGGAATTGTCAATGAAATGCACTTGTTCTACCAAAAGGTTAAATAAGACAAAGAAAGTTCCTTTTTTTTTTTTTAAGAAATTTGCAAAAACACCATCTGGCAAAACTCCATTCAGCAATTTTCCAAGATATTTGTACCGAAGGCTCCATTCTACTCTCAGAGGCTGCATTTTACTTACAAGCAGCACTGTTCTGAATTAGCCAATCACATAAGAATGTGAGGCACAGGACCCCTTTGCTTTAGGAATAAAATCTCAGTGGGACTCCTGCTGGGTATGCATTCTTGTCTGGATTGAGTAGCTTTGAACTTTTCTGCAGAAGTAAAACTTCTACGTTTCTGGGACTGGAGAGATGGCTCATCGGTTAAGAGTGCCAACTGCTCTTGCAGAGGACCCAGGTTTGATTCCCAGCACCCACATGGCAGCTAAGAATAGTCTTTAACTCCAGTTCCAGGGGAAATCCGACAACCTCTTCTGACCTCTGTGGTATTGCACGACATGGGTGCACCAACCTACATGCGGACAGTACACTCATACATATAATAAAAAAAAAAAAAACCAAACTTCTATGTTGCTGAAATACTTTGCTTTGGATTGTGTGGTCATTTTCCTGAGACCGTATAGCCATTTCTAAAAACAACCAAGTGCCTGAAGCTAGGTAATTTATAAGAGCAGAGGTTTATAATTTTGGAGTTCCAAAAACATGGTGGCAACATCTGCTGAGAGCCTCATGTAGTTCAACTGTTAGTGTGAAAACACAAAGTGAAATAGACTCACAGAAAACCATGTAAGTGCAAGACAGAGCAAAGGAAAATGCCCAGCTCTTTATAGCCATCTCTGTGTGGAGACTATGTTAGTCTCTCTTCATGAGCCTCAATCTCTCATGATGTCAAATGCATCTTAATGACTCTACCACCTCTCACCACCATCACAATGGAGACCAGACCTCAATATGAGCTTGAGTAGGAACAAACCATATCAAAACCATATTGGATTGGAGAAAAAGCTCAGTGGTTAAGAGTGCTTTTTATGTGAACGTGGGACCTGAGTTCTGATTCCAGCACCCACCACAAGTCAGGCATGGTCTCAGCTGTGTCTGGAACCCCAGTTCTGAGGAGAGTAAAGACAGGAGATTACTGGAGCTTGGGGGCTGCCAGCTTAGCTGAAGAGTGTGAGCTCCAGATTCAAGAAGAGAAACATTCTTTATTCAAGGGAATAAAGCCAAGAGTGAAAGAAGAGGACCCCCGACACCCTCTTCTGGGACCCCCGACACCCTCTTCTGGGACCCCCGACACCCTCTTTTGGGACCCCCGACACCCTCTTCTGGGACACTCATCCACTCTCTGTGGCTACACACACACTGTGGAATGTGGCTTTATAAACTAACGTTTATTGAGCTTGCTTCTGTATCTTCGCAACTTCTGTGGTAGGCACCACAGAAGTCCAACAAGATGAATTAGCTAGTTCAAGGTCATACTACTAAAGTGAATGAATCAGGGTGTGGAAAGCCTTAAAACACTGCACATATTATCCTGCATAGATCCTGTCCCTTATCTCAGCTAACACTAAAGTCTAGTAAGAGTTTCCACACTAGTAATTCCTGGCTGCCGTGAAAATCACCTGGGGACATAAAAATACACTTCTGCCTTGGTATCACCAACTACAGATTTCCATTTCATTAGCTCCACCCATCGTTTTGGAGTGCATAGAAGCTCCCAGGAGTTTACAAACAACTCCCACTTGACAGATGAAGAGAAGCCTGGAAAACACTTGAACAAGCTGGCAACAGCTAATCTCAAGCTCTATAAATTAGGCCAGGGCTTTCTCCACCTCAGTGCTCACAACGTCCCTGGGTATTTGAAAAGGCAGCTTCTGAGGCAATATTGCTGGCTAGGGTCTGAAATTCTGCAGTCTCCCAGGAAAGACCCAGGAACCAGACATTGGGCAGTATTTCACCTAGAAGCCCTGAGCCAGGCCAGGTTTCTTGGCCCTTAAAGAGCTACAGATTTCCTGGGTGCACCCCTTGCACTGAGCAGTGTGTTCTACCTAGTGTCCTTGGGGCAAGCTCTATTTTAGGATGAATGCCTTGGATTTAGGGTAAATTCCTTGTAAGAGTTCGAGCTCCAGGGACCTAGAGAAATATTCTGGGTAGCTGAAAAAAAAGGGGGGGGGGTGCTGCAGAGATTGTTCAAGCATTGCGTTGAGAGCACTGGCTGCTCTTGCAGAGGACCTGAGCTGGGTTCCCATCACCCACATGGTGGCTAACAACGATTCTTAACTCCAGTTCCTGAGGATCCAATGTCCTCTTCTAGCGTCCACGGACAGTGCCTGGCAAAACGCTCATATACATAAAATAAAAACAAATAAATAAAATTTTAGAAAAATAAAAATAAAGCCAATCCCCGCAGTTATGGATCAGAACAGACGACCCTAGTGACCTCTTCCCCATCTAGCTGCTCTCTTCCCCCTTAGGCTCAGTCTTGGGGCTCCAGGTTTTAGCAGTCACCCTTTCCCAAGCCTGCTTGCGCTGCCTGACTGGTGCAGGGACAGGAAAAAGCAGCCTTGTCCTCTCCAGGGGCGCAGCTGTTAGGAGAGTCGAAGAAAGGGGATTCGAGGGTTCCACGCACCCATCGTCACTCCTGCTCGGACTCCACACAGTCTACGCTGCTCTGGATGGTGGTGCACACCGCTGGCTGATCCGCTTGACCTCGAATTGGGATGAACCGGTTTAGGAGCTCAGGGTGCCATCCGCTGCGAGATGTAGACTTCAGATGGACGCAGAGGTCAGAGCTATTGCTTTTTCTACTTCGTTTTCTCTCCTCGCGGTGGCAGTTTGCCGGCAATCAAAGCCCTGGCATTTCTCAGCCTGCGGCGGAAAAAAAATATCAAGAGTCAGCCAGGCTGTGGGACGTCAAGGTCCAGGCCCGCGCGTGCGCTCCCGGGAACCTCCGCCGCGCTCAGCCTCGCAGGCCTTGCTAACCGTCGCAGCTTGTGCTGTGCAAAGGACCGAAAACTGAGGATTTAAGCTCGTATTTGGGGTGGACTTGAAGTTTCTCTTTAGGATATGTATCTCTTCTCCCCCAAAATTTCAGCGCCAAGAGCTCCCGAGGCAGCCTCCAGTCTGTGGTCCCGGACTCCCCAGCCAGGTTACAGCCCATCAAATCTGCAAATGAGACGATCCATCAGCCCCATCTCCCAGGAGTCCGAGCTGGCCTGGAGCGCGCCGCAGGAGGCCTGCCCCATCTGTGCGCTCCGCCAAAGTCACCAGGGAACCGCAGAGCGGCTATGGCTGCGGGGCTCAGGACCTCCGGGTGACCTGCGTTGGCGTGCTTAGCTGGCTGTGCCTTTACCCACCTGGGATCCAAGGACGTTTTGGCTTTGACTGAGACACGAGAACTGTGGACTGCCACAGACATTTACAGACCAGGCTTTTCATTAGGACGGTAGGGACCACAGAAAATCTTGGGAAGGAAATAGATTTGGGCCTATAGACTGCGCGGTCGATGCCCGGCCCAGTAGTCTGGGCGGAGGAAAAGCTCTTGCAAGAGTTGTCCTGGCAGAGGCGTCAGGAATCTCAGTCTGGGACAAGGCTGGGACGTCACCAAATAAAAACACACACACACACACACACAACACACACACACGTAGTAGACACGGAGAGGAAACAGAAATCCAAATGTGATCTTTCATAATTATATATATATATATATATATATATATATGTTCTAGCGAGCATATCGAGAACGAGTCCTCTGCGGTTTTTAAGGTGTGGAACCGCAGAGTTCTAGTCTTCCCTACGCACTGGAGAAGGGAGAGTCCATACAGGCCACGGGTTGGTGTTCCTGCAGTTAACAGGCTCCCCTGGTCCGGTCAGCAGCGGAGGCGAACGCATTGAGCTGGCAGTTTGCAGACAGACAGGCCAGCAGCCCTCAGGGTGAGGACTTTCTGCTGAAAGGCAGACGCCTGCTTTGTCCCCGGAGACTCCCATTAAAGTGGAAGTCTTGAGTTTTTCTCCAGCTGGAATGTCTTGCGCTCCACCCCCGCCCCCAGATTGCAAGGAAAGAAGGGTGAAGCAGAACAAAACCCTTCCCTCCAGGCCCCGGGGGTTCTCTGAGTCTTCCGCAGCTGCTTGCTCCCAGGTATATATACCCTGCGCTGTCATTGCAGGGTTGCAATCTCGTAGGCCGTCTCTGCTTCCACTGCCTCTGAGCAGAAGCTTTTGTGTGTTTGGAAAACCTTAAATGGAGCCCAGAGTGCTACAAAGACCCAAGTACCTCCGAGGACCTCCCCGCACCTCTGGCGCTGAAGCACAGCATCCTGTTCTTATCCGAAGCTGGGCGACTGGGGTACTTCAGGTTGTTCTCAGAGGTGAGGACTCTGCGTGGCAGTTGGGCGGGATATGAAACATCTGTAACTCAACTCTCTCTCTCTCTCTCTCTCTCTCTCTCTCTCTCTCTCTCTCCACACACACACACACACACACACACACACACACACACACACACTCCTCAAGGGTTCTTTCTCTTTCAGTCCACTTTCCCTGGGCAGAGAAGGCACCGTTTTCCCACCTCCAGGGGAGTTAGCCGAGTCCTGCGGGGACACAGAGCTCCAAGGAAAGATGGCAGAGAAGCCAAGAACTCCTTCTCTAATGAGAACTTTTCCCCCTTTTTCTAGAAGTACCCCGGCGCTGTCCCAGAAGCACAAAAGACTATGGATCCTAATGCCGTGAGTGGAATTTGGCTCGACTCCAGGATCCTGGGAATAAACCTCTCTCCTCAGCTTTGGAGCACGCGGGGTCCTTGCCTTTGCAACTGGCAGGGTGTTTCTCTGTAGCTCTGTACATGGAGCAGCTGAGCTAACGCACCTGGGGTCGCAGTCCAGGTGCCAGGCCCCAAGGTCTTTCTCTGACTGAGGTCTTTGCCAGTTCCAGCAGGAACCAGAATTCCAGACAGTAACCCCTCCCTGTCTCCCTTCGGTTAGCGAACCTGTCAGGGCTGAAGTTCACAGGCAGTTCCTTGCAGGAGGATGCTCAGCCCTGGGCATCCAGGCTCTCCTAGCTGGGAGGTCCCCAGGTAATGCCACAGACCAGCCTACGTGTGTGACTAGTGCAGACTTATTACATGCTTCTAACAGTATGGGTTCATGATGAAACTCTCAGTATTTTCTCTTTATAGGAATTGCTCAGTTCACATCCCTGCTAAAGGCATTTATAGATAGGGGACATTCAGCCCTCGCAGCATCCTTTAAGAAAGGCATGCTGAAGGCTAGAGGGGGGAGGGGCCTGCGGGTATAAAGCCCTTCTTTCCAAATGTGATTAGTTGCTACTGGAAAAAAGCAAGCAACATAGTTTCTGAGGCTCCCACTCCCATCTCCTTTCTGGTATATTTTTCCTTTTTACAGTCTTTGTTGTTGTTACTACAGCAGCTTGCAATGTTTTCACAAAAACAACCACTTAAAAAGGTCTCAAATTTACCAGGGCATTTCAGGACCCCAGCTGCTGGGGTTGAATGCCTTCCACCAGCATACAAAAGGTGGCCAGCTCCTTCTCCTTTCTCTCAAGTGCCTTTGAAGGTCCCCAGACTCAATTTCAAGATAATATGCAAATAACTTCAGATGAACAATTAAAAGAATAAGAATAAGAATAAGATTAAGAAGGAGAAGAAGAAGAAGAAGAAGAAGAAGAAGAAGAAGAAGAAGAAGAAGAAGAAGAAGAAGAAGAAGAAGAAAAAAAAACCAGGATTGGTGGCACAGGCCTTTAATCCCAGCATTCCAGAAGTAGAAGCAGACTGATATCTGAGATCAAGGCCAGGTTGGTGTACATAACCTGTTCCAGAAGAAGGTAAAACAAACAAATAAACTGACTAAAATGACAAGACTCCTTAGAGACACTTAAAAGAGATTTTTTTTAAAAAGCTTAAACAGTTTCAGAAATCAGGTAGCAAACTGTTTTAAATGAATCTCAGCTTGTCTAACCATAGGCCCAAACTGTAGGTAGTTCATGGAGAAAAAACATCTTAAAGGTTAGAGCAACAAAAGCATCAAACGTCTATAACTCTTTCTTAACACTATGGAAAGATCTTCTGTCCCAATTTAACAAGGGTTTTCTTACTGCTAAGAAGTGATGTGGATTGTGCTCCATGGCCTAATGGTAACTGAATTCCTACTTAATAAACTTAGAACTAGCCAGAACAGTTTTATCTAATGCTGATTCAAAGTTGAAACTGATTTCTTTGTTCCTATGTCTCCTGGCTCCTCACCAACCCCTGCTCAGGTCTTTTAATAGGATTTGATAAGTTCGTGTTTCTTCACTCCCCTCCCCCCCAGTGAGAGCATTTGTTTTAAATGAATTCCTAAAGGATATTTCTTCTTGTTATATACACAGCCAATGAAAGAGCCATTATCCTAGTGATTTATTTCTTTAACTAATTATCCTTATTGCAGAAACTTCTCTTATTGAAATAAACATGGGAGAATCCAATGGAAAACTAAGACCATGACAATCATACCAACGTGAGGAAGGCTGAGTATATGAGGAACCCAAACTCAATTTCCAGATCCTTTCCGAATACTATAGCATTTGGCAAAATCTGCAGAAAATATTCCCATGAAAACTAGTGTTTCAGTTCCTATACTCAAGAGTTTTCTATCCTAGAAAGAATTTAAGAGACATGCAGTGATTAATGCAACCAAATTATTGTTCTGTGATGAACTGAGCAAAAGGAAGGTTTTGGTGAGTAGTATTCTAACTTAATATTTGTGTGTGTCTCATTCAGTTTAGTTGAATTACCCTGCTTCTGTGATTCATGTGTGCCTGTGTGTATGTGTGTGTGTGTGTATAGTGGCATTGGTGTTGTACAGCACAATCTATTTTTATACTTCACTGCAGAATGGAAAGAAACCTTACTAACCAAATTTTAGCTGGAACAGAGCCCAGTCTTTTCCCTTTGAAGCACAGAAAATGATTTTCTAATTAGTAATGTTGCCAGAATTTCATAATTTTGTCTTGATTCTATGAATACAGGTCAGTGACAGAGATGCATCTTGAAAAGTTTAATTTTATTGGACCTTTTTTATGTGCTATTGTTTCACATCCGAAATTAGCTAAGCATTCAAAAAAAAAAAATCACATGGAGGGTATATGCCACACAAGGCCTTAGGATTTAGGGGTCTAATTCCTTTTAATTGCAAATTCAAAGACATGGAAGTATGGAGAGTTACATCTTTACACTGTATTTTTTCAACTGCATCTCCCTGCCTTACACCTCAGTCAATGGTTACTTCCCTTCATCTTCCACCTCAGTTCAGTGGTTACTTCCCTGCATCTTCCACCTCAGTCAGTGGTTACTTCTGTAAAGACCTATCTTTTCCAAGAGCCCCCCCTCCCTTTTTATCATTTACAATCTCCTTTCTCCTGGATGGCTGCCTTAACTTTCCCTTGAAATTCATGCACACACCGCTGGTCCCAGCATATCTTCCTGTGGAATCCCAACTGGATTGGAAATATTATCTTGAGGCCCCTTTTCCCATTGTTTAATAAAGCAACCATCTGATGGCACAATAGTCAGAAACACCAATGCACAGCCAGCACATGAATTGAAACAAATCCACTGAAGGACCCAGAGGATGTAGAGGAGATCTCAGACCAGTGTGTCTAAGTCACACTTACGCTTCACACATTGGCCATGGCAGCAATGATGAAAATTGACTCTGCCACCATCTGTGCAAGCACACATATTCAGACCAATTTCTCTTACTTTTTTTTTACACACAAGAAATGAAAAGTGGACCAGATTCATTCTGGAGACTTTTGTTAATATCTAAAGGAATGATTTATTGCTAAATTTTCTCCTTTCTTATTGGTGGTTATTTTAAGGAACTGGATATATTTTCTTCAAGATGACTAGACAATTGTTAATATAGATACAAGTTGCAGATTTAATAATCCAGTTCCTATTGCAAATAAGAATCACTGGTGATATAAGCTGAATAAATGAATAGGTATTGATAAGTTTAAACCATAAGATTAAATACTTTAAAAAAGACATTCTATTTAATTAGGCTTTGAAGATGATCCTCCCAGGAATAAAGGTTAAAATTGCTCTTTTTCCTCCCTTTTCAACTTGTTTAAGTACTGTCTGGTATCAAAAAAGAATAATTTATACCAGGAATGAAATTAAATGGAAATAAATGATTATCAAGAACCATTTGCTGTTTAAGTCATGTTAAGGTCTCTGCTCAATGTTAGTTCTCATTTTATCTTTTACTATAGAACAGGCCATCATGAATTAGTTTAACTGGTCTCCTAACAACTTATAAGGTAAAGGTAATAATGTGTAATAATGTATCACAAAGAAACTGCCATTATCTTTTACATGTGTCTTTCCTGATTAGATAATACTATTTATTTATCTACTACACATAATGCAAGTGGTTGGTACTCTAGTATACTATTTCACTCTGTATTTGATTTTGGATTCTTTTATATTCATTGGCTCATTTAGCCCAAGCAACCATCTCTTAATTATTACCTCCATGTTTTAGACAAGGAAAACTAAAATCTGTACAAGGTTTTATATATATATATAATGGGCACATTCTAATGAGAAATTCTTTATTAAAGTAGTTATGGAGAGACAGAGATGGGGAGAGAGAGAGAGAGAGAGAGAGAAATGGTACATTGTTTTAGCATTTCTACAGTACCACAGGAAAAAAGTGTTACATCACTATTCCTAACATGACTGAGTGCAAGACGAATACATTTTATAACTTTCATCTAAGCTTATAAGAATTAAATTTATATCAACTACTAATTTGCTTCCATTTTTCTATATATAATCATTTTGTAAAATTGTTTAGTTTTTTGATGAAATACTAAAATGCAGAAGCAAAATTTTATCTATTTACCTATTACTTTATACTTTAAGTTGCTAGGAATCTAATTATTGACATAGGAATGTGTCTGAAAGCAAAAATTTATACAGACACTTTGAAGAAAATATTATATCTGAATATGACTGTACCTAAATATGCATTGTATACATTTCAAGAATGTGAATTATCTATATTTTTAGGTTCCAATTGATTTGTCATTTAATAAATAATGGCAGTCATAGCAGGTTATGTTTTGGAATCAATGTAACAGAAAGAGAAATGAAAGTGATCCTGTGATTTCTATTTTAATTCTAACTGGCCATATGACATTTGGGTAGGTCATTTAATTTCTCAAAGTCTCACTTTGGGTGTAGGTATAACAACAATAACCTATATTTCCCCTTGCCTAGCTTCCAGAGTTGAGAGAATGAATTGACAACACGGGTAAAAATACTCTGCGGTTTGCCCTTTTACCTGACATTGGCCATGACATTAAATTAACCAAGCAATTGTTTTTTATTGACCTAATGAAATATCCTCTAATAAAAATATTTGGACATCATTATGATTAATGAGGACAGAATGTCTATTCCTGAAAGAGATGTATTGTGATTTATAGAGCAAGAATAAAAAATAAGCGAGTGGCCAAAATGCAAATATGGGAATTATCCCAGCAGTGTTTGCTTTTTCTGATCTGCTGGAAGCCTTAGAGTAATACTCATGTGTTTCTATTGCATAACGATGGGACATTACTTGAAGCGTAATTCTAAAATTCCCACCCTGAAAGACTCCAGATAACACTAAAAGCTCACAGGCTTCAGGTCACCCTCTGAGTGAGTGACCACAATTTAATAAGTGAAGGTAGGTGACCACGGAGCTCAGGCCACATGTCCTCAGAGAAGGGACTCACAGGTTCCTCATTCCACAAAGATACACGGTATTATCTGAGGCTCTCTGAGGAGGTGTCAATTTAATTTTAAAGCCAGGAGCTCTTGAGAACACAGAGAGAAGACACCTCTGAATGCTGGAAACTGTTGCCATAGTATTTCCTTTCTCTATTCCTTCCCACCTCTTCTTCTCCAAAGCAAGAACAATTTGAGCTCTACAATATTCTTTCAGGAGCAGATGTTTTTCCAGAATCCAGGGCTCTGATGATGGCGATGTGGTATCTATATACCACATACTGACTGTACCTGGTGGGAAGGCTTAATAACTACGACGATATCATTAAGTTTCCTAGGACAGACTGGTCTTTGCAGATACAACTGCAGAAAAGAAAACAGACCCCGGGAGAATTGTCCTTCCCCCCCACCCCTCCCCCATCCCATCCGCCCTGTAGACAAGCCAAGGTACTACCCGTCCTGCAACAGAACCTCCTTATTTCCAGCACTGGCGGCCTGGACAGCTCCCGCACCTTGGGCGCGCTTCCTCCGCAGTGAGGCGCGGGCGGGCCAGCAGAGCTGGGTGCAAGCACAGGATAGACCCGCTAGCGCTCGCTCCTCCCAGTCAACCCCCGCCCTTCGCTCACTCTACCCGCCACTTTGAGGGATTTCCTCTCTCTACCGCTTCCGCAGCTGCCCTTCTGCCTGGTTATCTGCAACTGCGAGCATGGATCTCCGAGGAAGAACCCTTCTCAGCGGGGACAGACTTCGGATTCTCCTAATGCTCTTCCGTGAGTAGTGTTTAGACGACTGGGAGGGCAAGATGGATCGAGAATCCGGTCCACATAGCAAAGCTGGTAGCTTTAGGTTTAAAATAAGTCTTTATGTTTCGAGGATTGGGGGGGTCACCGGTGGCAGCCACCCCCCCCAAGAGTCACACACGTACCTGTGTGGCATCTCCTAGACAGGACGCTAGACAGACCGTGGGGGCCACAACATCGCTAAGAAAGATTTAGTGTTGACCCCCAGTTGTTTGTTTTTAAAGGCCAGTCACATTGCAAGTAAGGGTTCACATTTTTAAAATTGTATTTTCATTGTAAATCAGCAGCAACGGAATCAAGTTTGTTAGCGCTGGGTTAGAGGAATGTTTGCAGAGCCGAGAGCCGAGAGCCGGGAACTTTAGCACCACAAAGCCTGCTGACAGCCAGCTCTGCGCTCTTCTGTCCTAACCGCGTGGGTTCCAGAGCGCGAAACCCATGTGATTTTTTTTGCTTGCTCCGCAGATGCAATGGCTCGGATCATGGCAGAGCAAGAAGTGGAAAATCTTTCAGGCCTTTCCACGAACCCTGAAAAAGACATATTTGTGGTGCGGGAAAATGGGACGACGTGTCTCATGGCAGAGTTTGC
The DNA here is from genome assembly GCA_009823505.1 of Rhizomys pruinosus. NCBI lineage: Eukaryota > Metazoa > Chordata > Mammalia > Rodentia > Spalacidae > Rhizomys > Rhizomys pruinosus. The sequence continues at coordinate 1,267,711 of VZQC01010223.1, forward strand.
AGCCAAATTTATTGTACCTTACGATGTGTGGGCCAGCAATTATGTGGATGTAAGGAATCTTTTTTCCTCCCCAGCTTGCTCCCAGGGCTCCAGGGCCAAAGGGAATCCTCCCTCCAGGCCCTGCGAAGACCTCGGTCGCTCTCCTCTCCCCCCGCCACACCCCCTGCAGGCGGTTCCCGAATGCTGCATGGGGTTCCGGCTTGTACCGCCTTCTGCTCGCCCTGCCTGCTTTAAAAGTTAACCCCCTCTCTGCTCCCCTCCTGGCGGGGTCTGCACGTAAGAGTCTACCCGCATGTTCCTGGACCCCGGAGTGCGCAAAGGAGCGCCCAAACCTGCAAGCTAGAGTTTGGCCCGGCGCGCTGAGGGGGCGCGGGGCCTGTGTGTTCCCAGCTGATCACAGAGCAGGCTGACATCGCCTTGACCCGGGGAGCAGAGGTGAAGGGCCGCTGTGGTCTCAACGAGTCGGAGCTGCAGGTGTTCTGGGTGGATCGCGCATACACGCTCAAAATGCTCTTCGTAAAGGTAACTCCGGGAGGGCGCGCCGAGGGATGTGAATTCCGCTTGGGTGCAGGCAGTAGCAGCCCTGGGGTTGTCCTCTGTAAGGTAGTCAGAGACCTTCACACAGCCTCTCCCTCGCGCCAGGAAAGCCACAACACGTCCAAGGGACCTGAGGCTACGTGGAGGCTGAGCAAGGTGCAGTTTGTCTATGACTCCTCAGAGAAGACCCACTTTAAAGATGCAGTGAGTGGTAAGTAGTCCACGTCAATGGGGAAGAAGCCCAGGACAGCCCAGGCGCTGGGTCTTCAAAGAGGTCTGGGATTTGTGCTCAGAGGACAAGCCCACCCAGGGCCTGCTTGCTTTCCCTGGCTCAGGGGGAGGGGAAAGCATGTATGTGTTTTCTAGGCTTTAGTCTCAGGTGGTGTAGAAGCGCAGGAAAGCCAGGGGTCTTCCGAACTGCAGCTGAGACGCCTGGGAGGGTCTGCAGCTCTGGCTGCTTCAGAGGTCTCAGTGATGTCGCCCTGGGCACAGAAGAGCTTCACTCTTGTTTTCTTCGGCACTAAAAGTGCAACACTGCGACCTTCCCTTGAGGTCAGGGCTGCACAGGCCGCAGGATCTTTTCTGAATACACCAGTATGGCTGTTGTCTGTCCACAACAGCAGCCACTTCAAACCCAGTTTTGTTCCCGAAATCTCGATTCATTAGCTTTTCCTGTTCATCCCTCTACCAACTCACCCATCTTTCAAAAAATATCCCTGCAGGAAGAGCATCCATATTCTAAAGAATGGGTTATTTGCAAGCACTGTCAAAGACCAGAATTAATGTATTTAAAAATTAGTATAAAATAGTTTGTCCCACCTATCAAGAGGCCTTCCATCACTCAGGCTCTGAGTGAGAAAGAAGTTTTGCTGAGGACATTAAAGAATGCCATTCTCGGGCTGGAGAGATGGCCTAGCGGTTAGGAGCGCCGACGCTCTTGCAGAGGACCCGGGTTCGATCCCCAGCACCCACATGGCGGCCGAGAGCCGTTTGAAACTCCAGTTCCAGGGGAATCTGACACCCTCTTCTGACCTCCGCGGCATTGCACGACACGGGTGCACAAACTTGCATGCAGACAGTACATTCATACACATACAGAAATAAATAAAATTAATAAAAAAATTAAAAAAAAAGAATGCCATTCTCATTTCTTTCCTTTGGTTTTTGTAGTTGCAGTGAAAGGATTATTTTGTTGTTTTGATGAAAACACACAATCAAGAGTTCTCCCTGTGGTTGTAGGGAGAGAGAGTGAGAGAGAGAGAGAGAGAGAGAGAGAGAGAGGAAAAAGAGAGAGGAAAACAGCTATCTTGGGCCAGAAAGGAGAAAACTGGGAAAGTGTGGAAACGTGAACTGCCATTCTTTCTGTGTCGTTGGAATCTCCACTGATGGACACTTTTGTGAAAGGGGTTGTATTTTCAGATAGTGCTCTTCTTCCAAAATAGACTTCCAAACTAATATTGAATGAGCACAGGTTTGAAGAGAGAGGGTGACTTGTTTTTTTTGTGTTTCGTGTTTCTTCATGTCTTCGGTGGAGCCCGAGGCAGCCCTAGGGCTGGCAGCACCCATAGGAGGCATGGCAGAGCTCTGAGCTGAATGGAGGGCCTCCTGGGCTGGGAGCAATGAGGACTAGCCAGCAAGGGCCTAACCACTGCTTTGGGGCTCATTGCAGCTGGAAAACACACGGCCAACTCCCATCACCTCTCGGCCTTGGTCACCCCTGCTGGCATGTCCTATGAGTGTCAGGCTCAGCAGACCATTTCTCTGGCCTCCAGTGATCCTCAGAAGACTGTTACGATGATCCTCTCTGCAGTTCACATCCAACCTTTTGACATCATCTCCGATTTTGTCTTCAGTGAAGGTAAGTTAAGCTGATGCCAGGAAGGGGGAAGGGGGCTGATCTCAAAGAAGGATGAGAAGAGGGACCTGCTGCCCTCCAGGGAGGTTTTGGCCTTCATTCTCTCTAGGCTCGAGTGACAATTTTTACAAGATGTAAAGACTGTAAGGAAAATGAGCCAGCTTTGTGCAGAGCCCTCTCTCATTTCTTTCTTTTTTTTCTCTCATTCTCTCCTATGGGGACATTATTTAAAGGCATTTGATATCCTGCTTATTTCTCATAGGCAGATTCTAACCACTTATTCTGTACCTTCCTCTGGGTTGGGGATTACCAGGTGAATACAACTATTCAAATGTTCAGAATCCTGGGGCTGGAGATCTCCACCTGTGTCATCTACCACCATTTCCCAAGGTATCCGTGTTTCATAAAATGCAGCTTCCTCTCAACCTATACCCAAAAGAATACATCCACCATCCCTGTGTAATTATTGCAAGGCATTTGAGAATTCTAAGGTAAATTTGCCTTGAGAGAAAGGCCAGATTCCTTCCACTTCCTTTTCCTCATCTCTTTTCTGTTTCTTTTTCCTTTCCTTTCTCTCTCTTTCTTCCTTATCTCCTTTCTTCCTTTCTCTTTCCCTCTCCCTCCCTCCTCCCTTCTTTCTCTCATTGTCCTTCTTTTCTTCCTTTACTTCTTCCCTTCCCTTCCCTTTCCTTCCTCTCCCTCTCTCCCTCCCTCTTTTCTTCCTTCTTCCCTCCCTTCCTCCTCTCTCCTTCCTTCTCTTTCTTTCTCGTTTTCTTCCTGTGGTAGTCTAGATAGAATTCAGTGCCTAATCCAAATGCTTTATCCACCATTGTGCTACATCGCCAGTCCTTGACTGGTTAGTATTCATTTCCGTATTATTAATGTCTAACATAGTTCTAGATCAATTATGGGTGTCCAGTTAACTTGTTAAACTGATATTCTGATATTCAGTTGATAGAACTTACAAATGTGTATAGTCTAGGAATTAAAACTAAGCAATAAATGTCAGGACCCTAACAGTTTTAAATACTTACTTGATTATGGGAGTTTTTGTTAAGTGCAACAGAGAGTGTCTTTCTTAGCCTAAAAATATTAAATGTAATATGATATATCATGGCTGTTGATTACTCAGGAACTCATTATGGATGTATTGGACCAGGTAGTAGATATCCCTGGGGTCCTTACCACAAGTTCTTTTGAGTTTGCGTGGAAAACGTTAATAGTGCTTTGAAGCTTTTGCTTTTTGCTGATCAGCTGTTATGAACTTTCTTTTATTTCTTGGCACTTATGGTATTATAATTGTTGATTTTACTGCTTCCTTTCCACAAATCCCACCTTAATCCATTCTGGGTTATTTCTGAGTTGTTATTTATAGTTATCTATGGACTGAGCAATCAAATTCGATGTCCAAATTTGTGTGTTCAAAGTAAGAGTAAATGAATATAAATAAAACACAGCTACTTCATTAAAAAGTAAGTAAAATTCATTGCATGGAGCTCATGAAAAGCAATTTTTATTTATTTCACGATTGTACATGGGGAACATTACTAGATAGACATGGAGACTGTAAGGATAAATACTTTCTCAAATGCACACGGAGGAAGCACGGGCAAATTACAGTTGTTTCCTCTGGAGTTTGGGGCTAATCATTAGGATGCTGCTTTCTGTGTGCTGCCCCAGGCTCAGCCTTGGCCCTCCTGGGAGGAAGCAGGCCTCATTCAGAATCACTCACCGGATCTTGCACGCCTGTGTAGAAGGTGTCCTTCTGTTCCTGGCTCCTCCTGTCTGTGCCTCTTAGCATTGTCTCCACTCCCACTGCTTTGGAAGAGGTCACTGTATTCCATTTATTAGAATTAGAAAAGATTCCTTTGGGGATGCCTTTTCAGGTTCCAGCCCTGGGACTCAAGGGAGCTTCCAGTGTGTTATGTTTGCCTATGAGCGTTGAGTGGATCATGTCTGCTAGAAGGGAAAGTGTCTAGTCATACATCTGTGCACCCATCATGGTGAATCTACATGTTTTTAGGCATGTGGAGGGGTGAGCGCGCGCGTGCGCGCGCGCGCGCGCGCGCGCGCGCGTGTGTGTGTGTGTGTGTGTGTGTGTTGTGAAAAGCTTCACAGCTGCCTACTTAGTCTGCTGTATTAGAGAAGCAAGGAGGGGTCAGTGGAATGTATAAGTGAACAGTCCCAGGGGCAAGAGCAGACAGATGGGAGTTGACATCTTTGTCATAAAGTCCCTTTAAGTGCATTGGGCTTAGCTATAGCACTGATCTCAATTAAAAGCACATCCTAATTGCAGTGTATATCTGAAACTCGAACTACTGGGTGTACACAGTTGTGATGTTACTATTCGGAGTCCGCTTCAGTAAGCCCTGAAGTGGGGCCCAAGATGCCAAACTCTAGATGATACTGTTGGTTTATAGAGTCCTATAGAAGATTCGAAGGATTAAAGACAGTGATGTACAGACAGGCTTTTAAGATGGAATTTGACAGGGTTTTAGAAGGCAGGAAGTCCCTCACCATCCAGAGGATATTCATAGCACAGCTCGAGAAGCACCATCTATTTGAGAGGAGTGTGAGAGATGTCCTGGCAGAAAGGGGCTCTGTGTCATGTGTTTTGGTGATTGAGAGCAGGGCAGGATACAGTTGTTAAGACATAAAAGGACAGATGAAAATGCTTTAAATGAGATGGTTTAATCGCATTGTAGTTCATGGTTCTAAAATGTTTGAACCAAACTCAACTTTTATTAATATTTAAAGCACTGAAACCAATTTTCATAATTTTGTGTGGAAATGATGCATCGTGAGACATATTGATAACATGAAATACAGAATGTTATGATGAATGTTGGTAATACATTAAAATTAATAAGAGCACACCTTTAATCCCAGCACTTAGGAGGTAGAGGCAAGAGGATCCCTGTGAGATAGAAGCCAGCCTGGTCTACATAGTTAGTGAGTTCTAAGCCAGCTGGGGCTACAGGGAGACCTAGTCTAAAAAAAAAAAAAGCCCCAAACACATTTTGATTGATTGTTTTTTTGTAACTTGGAAAATGAATTTAAATAATTACTCAACCTATTTCAGTGTTGATAAAAATCCTGTCATTTAAGTTCTCAGTATATTCTCTGAATATATTATAGCTTATTATAGTTTAATAATATAATTATCACTTATATATTTTATTATAATTTATTATGGAACATTTGTTTGAATGTACTATCATTGGATGTTACTCAAATTACTCAATTATTAACAGATTTTATGTCATTAAATATATAATTACCTTCTAAAATGGAACTGATCATGCATATATTGAAATGACATTTCTGTAGATCTTAAGGAATGGTAGCTGTTACATGTCTTATTTAAATTTAAGATTTAAACAACCAAACAAAAAGAGTGGAAGGAGCTGGGGGGGGGTCTCTGGGTTAGTAAGCTTCTAGAAGCTCAAAAGGCTTGGGGTCTATAGGCCTTTTCTTATCAATGAGCAACAGCTATTGGCTGAGGTTTCAAGAGTTATGAAAAGCAGGCAGGATCTAATGGCTAAACATGTGTCTACTTGGGTTATTTTGAAAATAATTGGATGTGCAAACATTTTGAGTTTGGTGCCAGCCAGCAGGCTTTTAAGCGGAAGGGTCTCAGCCTACAGTGAAGAAATAAACAACCGAGAGAGGCCACCTTTGCCTCCTTTGTGTACCAAACACATTTTGTATACCAACACTCACCCTGCTGTTCAAAGGTACCCCATATTTCTCAGTTGGGGTTAATTAACTTGTCATTCTGCAGTTAGTTCACAGTAGAACCCCTGGAGAGTCTGGGAGATTCTGGCTGATGGGACAGGGGATTCCTCACAGGGAGGGACTGAATCAGGCTGAGTATTTTATTGGCTTGAATTAAAGGAAAATTTGACATATAATGTGAGAACAACATAATCAAACATGAAGATTGCCTTTGGTCTCCATTTCAAGCTGGGCCCCTTTTTTAATTCTCTGGGGGAAAACAGTGAAACCTATGGGAAAGATACTTAGTGTCGTGTATACTGGTGTTGTCCTCTGATATTCCTCAGGGAATCCCGAATACATGAATATTAAAAAAATGCTTTAAAATTTTCAGTGCTGTAAACTGATCCCAGGGCTTTGCGCATGCTAGACAAATGCTTTGACCCTGAACTGTACCCACTAGTCCCCAGAGCTTTGCATTATGTTCTCAAAAGCTAGATTGGAAGATGCTACCCGTAGGAGCTCATGCTACACAGGAAATGGATCCACCTTACTTTTCTTTTTTTTTCTTTTTTTTAAACTTTTTAAAAAATTAATTAATTAATTTTTTTATCAAATCTAGACCCGTGTCCCCCCCATTCCCCCACCCCACCAGAGCTCATGCATTCTGCCAAACATGCTTTTCATCTCTTTCTCAGTCTTTCTCAATAGTCTCCACGTGGAAATTGACTGTTTTGAGCAGAAGTTCACTGTTTCACTCAGTTCTTTGATGCAGTCCTTTCTGTTGTTGTTGTTGTTGTTGTTTCCAATATGCATCACTCCCAACTGCTTTGGACAAAAGCTTAAGGGGTCGTGCACAAGAAATACTTACAACTAGGTAATTGGCACTAGCATCCACAAGATGAGAGATACCATTCGTCGTTTGTTTTTCTGGGACGTGTTACTTCACTCAGCATGATGTCCTCTAGCTCCAGCCATTTTCCTGCAAAGCTCATGATGTCATCTTTCTTTACTGCTGCATAGAACTCCATTGTGTAGATGTACCACATTTTCTCTATCCACTCATCAGTTGAGGGGCATTTGGGTTGGTTCCAGCTCCTTGCTACTGTGAAAAGAGCTGAAATAAACATGGCCATGCATGTATCTCTGCAGTGGGGTGAGTCTTGGGGGTACATGCCTAGGAGCCACCTTCCTTTTCAATATTAGCTGCCAGGAGAAGGCCTTGCAGCATGTGGCCATGTCAGAAATGCTTGGAAGGTCTGCAACTTGAAAGCTTGTACAGAGCTATGATTTACATGGCATTTCCCAACCAAGGACCTTGCCGTCATGGGACACTGCTTGTCAGTGCCCTTGGATTAAGCAGGCAAAGGAAGGTGATTCCAAGGGCGAACTTCCCTGAGAACTGCATTGAAGGCATCCATGTGGACCTTGGCAGAGGGCTATGAAGTCAATCAAAAAATTCTACATTCCAAAAAATTCTACATTCTACATTCCAGGTATTGTCCTCTGGAGACAAGGTAGTGCCTACCTTAGAATTACCACCCCCTCCACCCCCATGAAGGCTTGGGTGAACTCTGGCATTTATCTATCACTGCTGTCCTTCACTGAATGGCTGCTTTGGGGACATCAATTTTCTGGCATTTCTGATGCCTTGGAGTTAGAGTCCATTGGAATGTGTGGGATTTGGGGAGGACCAATGGGAGAATGGATGGACCACACTGCTTATGCTTACGGACGGGAATATGAGCACCTTCCCTGCTGTGGTAGAGCTTATAGTCTACAGCATATGGCTGCAGCTAGTGATAATTACTTAATTGTTTTCATCTTCAATACTGACATCTTGATGAATCTGCCATTCATTTGAATCGTTTCTCAATGAACAAAACCTAAGTCCAGAGCCATTCCAGCCAAATCAGAAAGAGGATCAAACTCCTCTCTCTTGCTGCTACCAAAAGGTTCCTGCTATTTACACAGGGACAGCCTGGAGGTTGGGAGAGCTCCAGGCAGGCAGCTTGGCTTCTTGCTCATCCTGGAGCCTCATCTGGACATAACAAGGAGCTCTTGTAGTGAGTCTCGGGGAGTCAATACAACTTAAAATGTGCGTATCCAGCAACCAGGGGCTGAGCCGGATCCTGATTTGGGGGGATACTCTGGGTTTATAGTTGAGGGAAGCTTAGTTGCCAGTTGGCAACTGGCATCAGGTGGGCCCTGTATTGTCAGATCAGTCTTCATCCGTCTCCTTGGTCACTGAGCTGCTAGTCATATTTTCTGACCATGAACTATTAACCCAGGCCTGTGTTTTATATGCTATATAGGCGGGTCCAGCCTGAGCGCAGACATGAGGGATCCCAAATCCTGTGAACTACACAGAGACTCCGGGGTCCTGGGGCATCTAAAGCCGTATGTGATCTGCACTAAGCAAAGGGTTGCCTTTCTCCCTAGGGAAAAGCTATCATGTTCTGTAAATCTCTGAGTTGAATAATCAGATCATTGCACAAGATTTTAACTTGTGCACATAGGGCTTGTGGATAGTGTGTGTGTGTGATTAATATTTAGTAGTATTTCCTTTGCTTATTAATAAAGGTCACAGTAATACCATTAGCAGTAGCTGGGACTGTGTCACCAATAAAAATCATTAATATCTTCTCCTCACACTAGTCTATGCAAGTCTTGCAATGTAACGCTGATATTTTTCACAACTTTACAACCACAGTCAACATGGATGTTCAGATAAAGAAGCATATTCATTGCTGAATCTCAAGTTAATAAAAAGTACTTTGATAGGTGAATTTTTGTTTTCTTTGTAGATGAAAGCTTTTGAGTTTTTCATTCATCAATATAATCCTGACTACATATCTATAGTTTCATCAAACAAGTTTCAGTGGGCCATAATCAGCATTGTTTTAAGGGAAAGAGAACAGAATAAATTATTATGTGTTAGCTGTTAGCTTTTTGTTACTGAGGCAAAACACCTGAGATATGGTATTTTATAACCTACTCTCTGAGATAAGGTCTCAATGTGCATCCCAGGCTGCCCTCAGACTTGCAATAATTCTCTGCCTCCGCCTCCCAAGGGCAGGACGACATGTCTAAGCCTGGCTCTCTCATGGCTTTTTCTTTTTTTTTAAAGATAGCACTATGTATGTAGCCCTGACTGGTCTGGAACTTGCTATGTAGACAAAGCTGGCCAGCTTTGAACTCGCAGAGAACTGTCCACCTCTGCCTCCCAGTTGCCAGTATTAATGGCATGAGCCACCCTCAGCTCTTGTGATTCTTTCACCGTCTCTGTGACTTGCTATCTTCTTGGGTTAGTTAAAGTTTTTCCTAAAGAAAAAAAAAAGCAAATTTTGAGAAACCTCAATATTATTGCAACTTCCCTCTTACCCCTTCTCGTTCCCTCCATCTCTTCTTTAGTGCCACTCAGTTCTGCTCTTGAGCTGGGTTGTTTGTTCTAGGTGGAATTTCCTTTACCCCTGGACACTGTATTTATTTCCTTAATATCTCTATTGCCTTATGTAGAAAATGGGTATAATATGATTTTCCCATGGACTTTTTATGGCAGAGATGAGAGATAGCTTTTGAGTTGAAAACTGAATGTCAATTTAGGAACCATGAGCTTGTGAGGTAGTGCACACCTTTAATCTCAGCAGTCAGGACATTGAGGCAGGATTATTATAAATTCAAGGCCATCTTGGGCTACAAAATGAGACTGTCTGGGGCTGGAGAGATGGCTCAGCAGTTAAGAGTGCAGACTGCTCTTGCAGAGGACCTGGGTTCGATTCCCAGCACCCACATGACGGCTAGGAACCGTCTTTAAATCCAGTTCCAGGGGAATCTGACGCCCTCTTCTGACCTCCATGGCATTGCACGACACTGGTGCACCAACCTACATGCAGACAGTACATTCATACACGTAAAAAATTAAAAAAATTAAAAAAATGAGACTGTCTGAGAAGAAAGAAAAATTAAATAAGGAAGCTTTTTAAAAGCTGTATACTTAGTGAAGTTTCCCATTAATTCTTATTAGAGAGGAAATATTTCTAGGGTTCAGGGACCTTCCCTGTTCTGTTTGTCTCATGTACTAGGTAAGAAGAGTGAGTTCACTGGCATTCTGGAGGAGCCTAGCACACAGTAGGAACTCAATGTTTTCTGGGCTATCTTGACTTGAAAGTTTTAATCTTTCAGAAGAGATATTGAAAGGTGATTTTATCCAAGTTGCTCAAAATTTGCTGAAGGGACAATTGATTATCCACAAGCTGTGAATGTTTTGGCGTTGCTAGGGATGAAGTTTTCTTCAGCCCCATCAACCACTTGCCTATCAGAGGAGCCTGGAAACCTTCCCTGCACTCCTTTTCTCCACTTCCTCCCCCCTTCCCCTCTCTTCCTTCCCTCCCTCTCTTCCTCCCTTCCCTCTCTCCCTCCCTTCCCTCCCTCTCTCCCTTCCAAAAGGAAAAATAGTAGGGAAGAAGATAGGAGGGCTAAGGACGAAGGACAAGGACTAGGGGAGAAGGCAAGGAGAAGCGGGAAGGGACGACCAGAAGGGAACAACAGAGGGATAGAACGCACGCGGGAAGAAGGAAGGGAAGGAACTTTAAGGAGGAAGATAGGAAGGAGAAACGAAGGAATTAAAAGGAGGGAAGAAAGAAGGAAGGAGGTGGACGGGAAGGAAGGGGACGGATAGCAAAGGAAGGAAGACAGTAATGGAGACAGGAGGAGTGGGAAAGAAGGAAAAAAGAAGCGGGAAACAAGGGAATGGGGAGGAAGGAAGGAAGGGAGGAAGGTTAAGGCGAAGGAAGAAGGAGGTGGAGAAGAGGAAGGAGAGAAAAGACGGAACAAAACAAAAAAAAGAGCGGGAAGCAAGGAATGACGGACGGAAGGACAGTGTACGGACGAACGAAGGACCAAAAGCGGTAAGAAAAGAATGCGGACGGACGGACGGCAAGGGAAGAAGGAAGGAGCAAGAGTAGGAATAGGAAGAAAGGTAAGGATAAAAAAGAGGGAAGAAAGGCCTGACGGGAGGAAGGAAGGAAGGAAGGAAGAATAGAATCGCGATAGATAAGGAATGCAACCGGAATAGGCGAGGACGAGGGGGGAAGGCGAAAGAGGAAGGAGACGAAAGAAAGAAAGAAACGAGGGAAGCAAGATCAAGAAGGAGGGAAGGAAGGTAAGGAAGGAAGGGAAGACGGAAGGAAGGAAGAAGGAAGAAAAAGAACGGAATAAAAAGAGGGGAAGAGGAAGGATGGCAGGAGAAGGTACGAGATGGAAGGAAGGACGTAAGTAAGAACGGAAGAAGGGAGAAGTAGGGAGGAAGAAGAAGGATCAAAAGGAAGTAAAAAATAAAGAGGGAGAACATAGGAAGGAAAGGAAGGAAGGGTGATCGCGAAGAATAGGAAGAAGCAAGGAAAGGAGAAAGGAAGGAAAAGAGGGAAGAACGTAAAGGAAGGGCGGGAAGGAAGGAAGGAAGAAAGGAAGGAAGTAAAAAAGGAAGGAAGGAAGAAAAAAAAAAAAAAAAAAAAAAAAGAGGGAAGAAAGGGAGTAAGGACAGGAAGGAAAGAAGGAAGGATAAAGTGAGGGAGGAATGAAGAGGAAAAAAAAAGATGGGTTACATTGAAGTGAAAAAGAAGGACGATGGAAGGAACTGGAAGACAAAGAGGAAAGAAAGAAGGAAAAAAGAGGACGCACTGAAGAAGGAAGGAAGGAGTAAGCTAGGCCGAGGAGATAAGGGGAAGGAAAGCCAAAAAGAAGGAAAAAAGAGGCGAAGAAAAAGAAGGGAAGGCAATTTGGAAGGATAAGGTAGAGGGAAGAAAGGAAGGCAGAAAGGAAGGAAAGAAGCAAGGAAGTTGAGAATGGGAAGGAAGACAGAAAGGAAAAAAAAAAAGTAGGAGGGAAGGAACGGATGTTGAAGGAGAGATAGCGCAGAAGGAAGGAAGCGAAGGAAGGAAGGAAGAAGGAAGGCGTAGGGAGAAGGAAGGAGAAAGGAGGAAGGAAGAAGCAATGTCAACTACCGATGGACCGAACTAAGGAATGCAATTGAGGCCTGACTGAAGGACGTGGCCTGCCGGCAGGCACTACCCTGACCTTCTATTCGTCCTTACGGCTGCAACCGATTACTTCTCACCTCATTCCCCCAATCTTTCCTTCATATTTCCTTTACCTTTGCTCTAGGTCACATTGGAAAGCCCAGGGCTACTAAAATGATTTGATTTTAGGAGAGTTAAAAAAAAAAGACTCAATTTGGGTATGTTGCTGAAATTTTCTCTCTTAATATAAATTCTGGCTACACGGGATATTGAAATGTGAATATTCATCATGCTTTACTTAAAAATTAGAGTGGTGAATTTAAAATATATAAAATATATAAAATTTATAAAAAAGAAAAAAAAAAAAAAAAAAATGTTGCCAGGCATGGTGGTACACTGCTTTACTTCCAGGCTGGGAGGCAGAAGAAGCAGGTGAGACCGGAGTAAAAGGACCGCCTGGTCTACAAAGTGAGTTCCAGGACCAGCCAACAGCAAAGCCTACACTGTTGAGACCCTGTCTCCATAAACAAAACTGCAGAAAAATTTTATTAAAATTCTTTGTTTTTATTTTTTAAGACAGGTTTTTCTTTCTTTTTTTATGCTTTATTGATGTTTTGTGTATTTCAGACATCACTTTTCAGTTCAGTTACCAATTATTCCCCACCCCAGGTCATGCATCTGCCATAACTGTCCTGCATTTTCTCTCAGTCTTTTTTGATGTTTAGGAATTTACATGTCCTCCATTAATGTTGAGCTGACGCTACAATTATGAACTACTTTCCACCATATACAGTAATTACAGAGTCTGAAAATAAGTGATGGGTGGATTAGGAGCCCTTTGAGAGATTTACATTATAACAACATAGTTTCTTGTAGCCTGAAGCTGTCCTGGAATTCACTCCTGTACACCAAGCTAGCTTTAATCTCACAGACATCCAATGCATATGTCTCCCAGTATTAAAGGCATGTATCACTGTGGTGCCTGGATTAGAAAATTTTAAGTGTATATATAGTTTTAGGCAGTTTTTTTTTTTTTTTTTGTCTTTTTTACTTTTTTTGAGACATGGTCTTCTGTAGTCCCAGCTGCCCAGCTGACCTGAAACTCACTCTGTAGGACAGGCTGGCCTTGAACTCACAGAGATCCCATGCCTCTGCCTCCACGTGCTGTGATTAAAGGCTGCGCCACCACTCCTGGCTTAAAGATGGTTTTCTTTTTTTATTTTTTATTTCTGTATGTGTATTGATATGTGTACTGTCTGCATGTAGGTTTGTGCATCCACTGTCATGCAATGCCTAGCGAGTGGAGGTAGAAGAGGGTGTTGGAACTCCCTGTAACTGGGAGTTCCCTGGAATTGGAGTTAAAAACCGTTCTAAGTCGCCATGTGGGTGCTAGGGATCAAACTGGGTCTTCTGCAGGAGAAGAAGTCGGCACTCTTAACCTCTAGGCCTTCTCCAGGACCTTAAAGACGGTTCTTAGCCGTCATGCTGGTGCTGGAACCAATGACCCAGGTCATCCGTCAACGAGCAGTCGTGCACTCTTAACTGCTGAGCCATTCCTTCTCCAGCCCCCAATTTAGTGCCATTTTTACCTGTACTTGAAATTCAGACATTCCCCAAAGTTATGAACTATTTCCATAATCACTGAGAATTTTCTTGTTCGCTCTTTTTTTTATATATAAATGCCTTTCTTTCTAGGATTCACAACTTATTTTAAACTGTTTCATATAAACAGACTCATATAATCGTACTTCTTTGTGTCTGATTATTTTTATCAACGCTAATGTTTTTGCGAGTTTCCACTTTGTAATAGGACCTAATTTATTCCTCTTTATTGTCGCCTAATATTCTATCTTAGGAATATGCTACAGTTTATTCCATTTGGATGAATATTGTGATCATTTAAAGATTTTGACTATTCTCAGCAAAGCATCTACAAATATATTTTTAAGTCCTTTTGTGCCTATACATTTTCCTTTTTGGGGTAGATATTAAGGAAGAAATAATGGATTATAAATGGATTATAAGATAGGTGTATATTTGTCTTTATCAGGAATTACCAAACAGTTTAATGGAACAGTCCCACCATTTCCCACCGAAGGTGTTTTAAGAGTTACATTTCCTGCCCATGCACAGTGGTGCACGCCTTTCATACCCAGCACTCGGGCAGGCAGAGGCAGGTGGATCTCTGGGAGGTCAAGGCCCGGCGGGTTACAGAGTGAGTTCCAGGCAAGCTGGGGCTCAGGCTGCCTAGGGAGACCCGTGCTAAAAAAGACCAAAAAATAAAAAAAAAAAAAAAAAAAAGAGTTCCATTTCCTCCATATTGTTGCCACAGCACTTGTTACCTCCAGTCCTTTAGAGCACATGTGTATCCCATCTGGTTATGCTAATGTATATGGTACTTAAAAAGTTTTAATTTAAAAAATAGTGAGTGTGTGGGCACCCCTTTTTGGTTCCGGCAGGAGACAGAGGCCCGGGTGGATCTCTGTGGTCTTGTCTATATAGAAAGTTCCAGTCCAGCTGGGGTTCTAAAGCAAACCCTGTCTCAAAAAGCAAAACTACCAGGGGGTTAGGGAGCGACTCAGTGGTTAAGCGCACACTACTGTTTTCCGAAGACTCAGGTTCCCTTCCCAGCACCCAATCATGGCTACAACCCATTTGTAACCTGGTTCTAGGGGATCTGACACCCTTCTATCTATCCTCCAGCACTACTTGACATGGGTGCACTTACAAAATACATGCAGGCAATACATTATACACATAAAATAGAAAATTATAAATAAAATAAAACAACCAGAAAACAAAACCTTAACACTAAAAAACAAACAAACAAAGCAAGTTTCCTGGTGTGATAATCCTTTACTCCCGTATCAGGCGGCGATGAGGCAAGAGGATCTCGTGAGTTCAAGGCAGCATGGTTCTTTTTCCAGACGAGTTCAGGCCGCTGGGACTATAGGAGTAAGTAAAGAGACCCTGTCCTAAAAAAAAAAAAAAGCCAAATGAAAAGAAAAGAAAAAACATAGTGGTTCTATCTAATTCTAAGACATTAGACATTTTAATAAATCATCTGGATTTTTAAATAACATTCAAGAATAAAAAAATGAATATATTATATCTTACTAATGTTGATAATCTCTCCTTATATGGAAAATCTTAAGGTAGCACCTTGGAGTTTGAGGTGGACGCATTGTTTTCTGGAAATCTAAAAGCATTGGCAATCTTCAAAGTTTCTTTGGGGAGAATTTTTCATCTCTATTCTCTATCTTGGTCTTAATAGGAGGACTTTGGATTCAGAATACTTGACTAGAATGACTAGAGCTCATTGTTTTTTCTTCCTTCTCTTTCANTGCCTTATGTAGAAAATGGGTATAATATGATTTTCCCATGGACTTTTTATGGCAGAGATGCAGAGATAGCTTTTTGGAGTTGAAAACTGAATGTCATTAGGAACCATGAGTCTGGTGTGGTAGGCACACCTTTAATCCCAGCAGTCGGACATTGAGGCAGGATTATTATAAATTCAAGGCCATCTTGGGCTACAAAATGAGCACTCAATTGGGGGCTGGAGAGAAATGGCTCAGCAGTTAAGAGTGCCGACTTGCTTTGACGGGACCTGGGTTTCGATTGGTTCCAGCACGCACATGCGGCTAGAACCGATCTTTAAATCCAGTTCAGGGAATTGACGCCCTCTCTGACCTCCATGGCACTGCAAGACACTGTGCACCAACCTACATTGCAGACAGTACATTCATACACGTAAAAAAAGTTAAAAAATTAAAAAAAATGAGACTGTCTGAGAAGAAAGAAAAATTTAAATAAGGAAGCTTTTTAAAAGCTGTATACTTAGTGAAGTTTCCCATTAATTCTTATTAGAGAGGAAATATTTCTAGGGTTCAGGGACCTTCCCTGTTCTGTTTGTCTCATGTACTAGGTAAGAAGAGTGAGTTCACTGGCATTCTGGAGGAGCCTAGCACACAGTAGGAACTCAATGTTTTCTGGGCTATCTTGACTTGAAAGTTTTAATCTTTCAGAAGAGATATTGAAAGGTGATTTTATCCAAGTTGCTCAAAATTTGCTGAAGGGACAATTGATTATCCACAAGCTGTGAATGTTTTGGCGTTTCTAGGGATGAAGTTTTCTTCAGCCCCATCAACCACTTGCCTATCAGAGGAGCCTGGAAACCTTCCCTGCACTCCTTTTCTCCACTTCCTCCCCCCTTCCCCTCTCTTCCTTTCCTCCCTCTCTTCCTTCCCTTTCCTCTCTCCCTCCCTTCCCTCCCTCTCTGCCTTCCTTCCCTCCCTCCCTCCCTGTCTCCACTCCCTCCCTCCCTCCCCTCCCTCCCTCTCCCTTCCTTCCTCCTTCCTTTCCTTCCTTCCTTCCTTCCTTCCTCCCTCCCTCCCTCCCTCCTCCCTTCCTCCCCCTTCGCTTCCTTCCTCCCCCCCCATCCCTTCCTTCCTCCTCCCTCCCTCCCTTTCCCTTCCTTCCTTCCTTCCTTTCCCTTCCTTCCTCCCTCCCTCTCGTTCCTCCCTCCCTCTCTTCTCCCTTCCGCTCTCCCTCCCTTCCCTCCCTCCGCCCTCCCTTCCTTCTCTTCTTTCCTTCCTTCCTTCCTCCTTCCTTCCCTTCCTTCCAAATTACGCTTCTCCCTCCCTCCCTCCCCCCTTCTTCCTTCCTTCCTTCCTTCCTCCTCTTCCTTCCTTCTTCCTTTCTCCTCCTTTCCCTCTTCCTTCCTCCCTCCCTCCCTCCCTCTCTCCCTTCCTCCCTCCCCCCTCCCTCCTTCCTTGCTTTCCTTCTTCCTTCCTTCCTTCCTTTCCTTCCTTCTTCCTTCCCCTTAAAAAAAAAAAGACTCAATTCTGGGATGTTGCTGAAATTTTCTCTCTTAATATAAATTCTGGCTACACGGGATATTGAAATGTGAATATTCATCATGCTTTACTTAAAATTAGAGTGTGAATTTAAATATATTAAAATATATAAAATTTAAAATATATATGTATCTTAAAGTGTAGGAAAATGTGGCCAGGCATGGTGGTACATGCCTTTAATTCCAGTGCTGGGGAGGCAGAAGCAGGTGAGACTCCATGAGTAAAAGACCAGCCTGGTCTACAAAGTGAGTTCCAGACCAGCCAACAGCCAAGCCTACACTGTTGAGACCCTGTCTCCATAAACAAAACTGCAGAAAAATTTTATTAAAATTTCTTTTTTATTTTTTTAAGACAGGTTTTTCTTTTCTTTTTTTATGCTTTTATTGATGTTTTGTGTATTTCAGACATCATTTTTCAGTTCAGTTTACCCATATCCCCCCCGTCATGCATCCTGCCATAACTGTCCTGCATCTTTCTCTCAGTCTTTTTTTTATGTTTAGGAATTCACATTTTCCTCCATTAATTTTATATTACTCTAAAATATAGATACATACTTTCCACCCATATACAGTAATTACAGAGTCTGAAAATAAGTGGTGGGTGGATTCTAGAGCCCTTTGAGAGATTTACATTATAACAACATAGTTTCTTGTAGCCTGAGCTGTCCTGGAATTCACTCTGTACACCAAGCTAGCTTTAATCTCACAGAGATCCAACTGCATCTGTCTCCCAGTATTAAAGGCATGTATCACTGTGGTGCCTGGATTAGAAAATTTTAAGTGTATATAGTTTAGTGCAGTTTTTTTTTTTTTTGTCTTTTTTACTTTTTTGAGACATGGTCTTCCTGTAGCCCCAGCTGGCCTGGATCTCGCTCTGTAGACCAGGCTGGCCTTGAACTCACAGAGATCCACCTGCCTCTGCCTTCCAAGTGCTAGGATTAAAGGCATGCGCCACCACTCCTGGCTTAAAGATGGTTCTTTTATTATTTTTTATTTCTGTATGTGTATGAATGTACTGTCTGCATGTAGGTTTGTGCATCCCTGTCATGCAATGCCTAGGAGGTCAGAAGAGGGTGTTAGATTCCCCTGGAACTGGAGTTCTCCTGGAATTGGAGTTTCAAACAGTTCTCAGTCGCCATGTGGGTGCTAGGGATCAAACCTGGGTCCTCTGCAAGAGAAGTCGGCACTCTTAACCTCTAGGCTATCTCTCCAGCCCTTAAAGATGGTTCTTAGCCACCATGTGGGTGCTGGGAATAGAACCCAGGTCCTCTGTAACAGCAGTCGGCACTCTTAACTGCTGAGCCATCTCTCCAGCCCCAATTTAGTGCATTTTTACCTGTACTTGAAATTCAGACATTCCCCAAAGTTATGAACTATTTCCATAATCACTGAGAATTTTCTTGTGCTCTTTTCTTATATATAAATGCCTTTCTAGGATCACAACTTATTTTTAACTGTTCATATAAACAGAATCATATAATTCGTACTTCTTTGTGTCTGACTATTTTATTCAACGTAATGTTTTTGAGAGTTATCCACTTTGTAATATGGAGCCATATTTTATTCCTCTTTATTGTCGCCTAATATTCTATCTTAGGAATATGCTACAGTTTATTCCATTTGGATGAATATTGTGATCATTTAAAGATTTTGACTATTCTCAGCAAAGCATCTACAAATATATTTTTAAGTCCTTTTGTGCCTATACATTTTAATTTTTCTTGGGTAGATATTAAGGAAGAAATAATGGATTATAAATGGATTATAAGATAGGTGTATATTTGTCTTTATCAGGAATTACCAAACAGTTTAATGGAACAGTCCCACCATTTCCCACCGAAGGTGTTAAGAGTTCCATTTCCTGCCAGGCACAGTGGTGCACGCCTTTAATCCCAGCACTCGGGAGGCAGAGGCAGGTGGATCTCTGTGAGTTCAAGGCCAGCCTGGTCTACAGAGTGAGTTCCAGGCCAGCTGGGGCTGCAGGGAGACCCTGTCTCAAAAAGACAAAAAAA